>CAWUFW010000718.1:2427500-2780000 GCA_963921515.1 Calotriton arnoldi
GGGGGGGTCCCAAAGGGACCCTGCAGGAGCAAAAAAGCATTAAAAACAATTAGTGGGAGTTGCGCTGGATACGGGAATCCCGCTAAAAAAAAAACAGAGCACGGACCCCTCGCTTCGTTTTGAATTCACCCCTGGGTGTCACCCATAGAGCTATTCACACACCCACTCACTTACTCATACAGATACTAACAAGTAGCCAACTCACCTATACTGTCACTGACACTAGCACATACTCACCCATACAGCCACTCTCACATTCACTCACACACCCATATAGTCACACATATACCCCATCACTCACCTATACTGCCTTTCACATACCGAGTTACTCACCCATATGCCACTGACACATCTACTTACTCACCCATACAGCCATACACACACTCACCCATACAGCCCCTCACACACACACTCACTAACCCAGACAGCCACTAACTCACATACTCACTCATCCATACAGGCAGTCACACACCCTTTCACCTACCCACACAGACACTCGAGACAACCATAAATGTACTCAGACTACCAATCACTCACCAATGCAGCCACTCACGTACCCACTCACACACCCATACAGTCACTTAGACACCAACTGACAGACTGATACAAACATTCACACAGTCACTCAACCATACATTCACTGAGACACCTAATCACTCATACAGTCAGTCATGCACCCACTGAATCATCCATACAGGCACTCATACACCCACTGATTCACCCATACACCTTGGTATATATATTGAACACAGAAACCTTTTTTTAAACACAGTCACTGGATGATGTCATCACTGATGTCATTTGAGATGTCATCAGTGATGTCATGAGTGATGTCACTGATTATGTCATGAGTGATGTAATATGTAAGGTTATAAGCAGTGCATTGCGGGGGGCGCGAGTTATATTTAGCTCAGCTAACTATCACTGCTGAATTTCACTGGTTTTGTACGAGAGAAATCTGAGCCTAACTGTAACGTTCCTGTAACCTTTGGTTTTTTTCAGTGAATATATATGTATCTATATTATTTTGTTGCACTAAAAAAGGTTAAAGTGACACTATAGTTAGGAAATAAAATTAAAAGAACCTAAAAAATTCACTTAAGAAAACAAAGGTTACAGGGACGTTATAGTTAGGCTTAGATTTCACTTGTACAAACCCCTTAAAAAATTCAGCAGTTATAGTTACCTGAGCAAACTATAACTTACACCCCCGTACTGCTTATGACCTCGCATTTTGCATCACTCATGACATTGTCAGTGACATCACTGATAACATCATTGATGAATACATTTGAATACTCGTAGCAATTTAAAGGGAGAACCATGGACTCTGCTCTCACCGAGTAAGGACAAGAAAGGGCCCACTCGTCACGGTCACTACAGATTGCACTCTAGTAGATCAACGAGGCATTCACCTCCAAGAAGCATTTCAGATCATCTTTCAATATGAAATTTCCAAGAAGACACACTTGCTTTGCCTTCACCAAGCCCAGGAGTTAGGATCATTTGTCCTTCACAGAAGTGGAGCTTCAGCTGGGGCACCTGCTATATTTATATTTGTAAGTGCTTCCTGTTGAGGTTTAATTTCTGTGAAATGAACTTCAGGGCCAGAACAGCCCGGGGACCCCATCCCCTGGGCCTGGCCATGACTTAATGGGGGAGGGGAGCTACCCGGGCCAATTTCATCCCGGGGACCCCATCTCCTGGGCCAGGCCAAAACTTATTGGGGGAGAGGCCTGGCCTGGGGCCTGCCCATAATTCAATGGGGGAGGAGGGAGCTCCCTATCTGGGTCGGTTTCGGCCCCGGGGACCCCACATGGTCGCATCTACCTGGGTGTCCTGAAGAAATAGATTAAAACTCTGCTTCCAGCAAGCGGGAGCGATTTGACAGCTCTCGCTTGCTGGAAGCAGAGATATGTTTGCTCTCGTTTGGTGGGAGCTGTCACAGTTCCCGCAAACTGACAGCAAAGAGCAAACACCTATGTTCCGGAGGTGGGCACCCTGGGACATAGGGAGCCGTCCCTGGGGGGTGGCAGTCCCCAGGGCCTTCAATGGCTCCAGAAGGGGGGCCATGCAACCCCCCTTCTTTACAATGCACTGACTGGCCCTAGGGAGGTGGTGGTCCCTGGGCCATATATAGCCCAGGATGGGGGCCATGCGGCCCCCTCATACTTTGTAAAGTTATTTGACCTTGGGGAGGTGGTGGCCCAGGGGGGTCCTCGTGGCCTCTCCATTAATTTTTATTTAGCCTGGGGAGGTGGTGATCCCTGGGGCATACTAAAGCCTCTGGATGGGAGTCCACACGGCAGTGGAATTGGCAGTTTAAAACTGCATTCAGGCTGCAATGGCAGGCCTGGGACATGTTTTAAGGGGCTACTTAAGTGGGTGGCACAATAAGTGCTGCTGGCTCACTGTTAGAATTTAATATATATGACCTGGGTCTATGGTTTACCATTCTACAAGGTATTTATAAGTAAATTATATATACCATTCATGTGTAAGCCAATTTTACTATGTTTAGGGGAATCCGCACAAGCACTTTAGCATTGGTTAGCAGTGGTAAAGTGCACAGAGTCCTATGGCCAATTAAAACGAGATCAGCAAAGGTTGGAGGAGTAAAGTAAAAAGTATGGGGGAAGCCCACTGTATGGCTGGCAGGTCTCAAACACCCACTCACAGTCACACACACACTTACACACTCATACACCCACTCACAGACACACACAACCACTCACACACTCACTCACTCATAGACCCACACACCCACTCACAGACCACCACAGTCACTCACATACCCACACAGCCACTCATACATCCATACACCTACTCACCCACTCACTCACACACCCATACAGTCACTCACACACCCACTCACAGATCCATAAAAAACACTCACTAACAGATTCACACAGCCATTCACACACCCACTCAAACACCCAATCACACACCCACTTACACACCCACACAACCACTCACACATACTCACTTGCACACACATACAACCACTCACAGACCCACACAGCCACTCACACTCCTACTCCCACACCCACTCACAAACACACACACTTACACACCCACACAACCACTCACACTCACAGACCCACAGAACCTTACAACTTAGAATGTTGCAAAGCACAACCCTAGACATACATCAGCAGGGGACGTGTCAGTGTAGAGGCTAGTTTACTGATAAATAGTACACCGCTTTAAAAATGTGATTATAGTTCAGATGACATATGTTTGAAATAGTATCACTCATTAGTAGTACAGAAGGAATAGTAATTTAACTTATGCAGTAGCTTAGTATATATATATATATATATATATATATACATATATATATATATATATATATATATATATATATTTCAGGCTTAGAAACTTTTACGAAACACACTCACTGGATGATGTCATCAGTGAGGTCATTTGAGAAGTCATCAGCGATGTCATGTTAAAAAAACATAGAAATCCACTGTGAAAAATAAACAAAGTTTGAAGTGACATTATATTAGGCATAGTACTAATATCATACTTTAATTTTTTTTTAAACGTAGAATTTCACTGTAAAAAACAAAGGTTAAAGAGACGTTATAGTTAGGTGAAAACGAGAATTAAAACATACCATTTTAAACTAACAAAACCACTGAAATTCAACAGTTATAGTTATCTAAAGTAACTATAGCTTGTGTTCTCAAGTAAATATAAGATGCCCTCGCCTTGCCCTGCTAAATACCTCCAATAGTACATCACTCATTACATGTTTTGACACCATTGATAACATCAATACAACATCTGAAATGATATCATTGATGATAACACTGTGCAAGGTGGGGGCGCAAGTTACAATTACTTATAATATATTTATATAACCTACTGGCGGTCGCCAAAAGGTGGTTATAGTTAGGACCATGTTTCCATAGGAAAAGCGTTTTTTGACGTGCCTATATCTTTAGCGCCGTTTGACGAATCTTCAGAAAACCTTTTTTAAAAAGTGGGCTTGTGATTCTTGTTGCACATGAAAAGTTCCAGGGTGATCCGTCAAGCAGGGACTGAGAAAAGGGGGCTCCAAAAAAGTGTGTTTTCCCATGTTAATTCCCTGTGAGGAACCAGACCAGGGTCCGAGTTGTAACCAAACGTCCAGTGATTAATCACTGGACAACTATTTAGTGTAAGAATTATTCCCTATTCCAAGATGGCCGCTTCTTTAGCTGTGTAGTGAAGTACCCTTGGTATTAAAGTCTCGCGGGAATTTGAAGGGTTAAGACCGTGGCACGAGCGATGCTCTGCGCACTTCAATTTAGTTTCTTGAGGAAGAAGTCAGAAACTCTCTTTCTCCTTAGTGTAGAGCCGTGAAGAGAGTAATTTCATAGTTTCGAGTATTTAGAAATCTCAGCAGTTGGAGAGAGTGTCTTCACTCACCAGTGTTACAGTTCCTGTGGGTGATCGTAGCTGTAGTTGGTAACGGCATCTCTCTGTTGTGCAGCGGTTAACTAACTGATTTCCTGTTGGAGAGTGGCGTCTCTCTTCGACGTAACCGTGGGCAGGAGGTTTCTTGACTGAGAGCAGCATCTCTCTCTTCGAAGCAACCATTGGCAGAACATTCCTGCTAGGGAGCGGTGTCTCACCTTGACGTATCTGTTAACTGGCAAGTTGATTTGGTTGTTCGCGCAGCGGCTCTCTGCAACGCATGCTTAACTGTCAGCCCGAGTATGGATGGAGAGCAGTGTCTCTCACTTTCGCATGCCAGTTGCAACTAGCAGCCCTTTCTACGAACAGCTGAGTCTCTTCCTACA
The DNA here is from genome assembly GCA_963921515.1 of Calotriton arnoldi. Lineage (NCBI taxonomy): Eukaryota > Metazoa > Chordata > Amphibia > Caudata > Salamandridae > Calotriton > Calotriton arnoldi. Next base: position 2,432,294 of record CAWUFW010000718.1, read on the forward strand.
TTCCGGTCAGCTACCAGTGGAAGACTTCGCCGAAGTGCGGCATTTCTTCTCAAGGCAAAAACAATTGTAATCGGCATTTCTCAGCTGAAGTCATCTTTCAAGCTTCGATTTACAACCTTCATTTGAAGGCATCTGGGATTCCATTCATGGAGCGGCAGTAAGCGCGCCGGCGAACGGTTGTGTTTTTTCTGCGTTTTCCCCTTATAGATAAAGCTTCCTCTCGGGGCATTTTTCCCTATCTATTCCTTCTCATCTTCCCTTCCCCAGTTTCCTTTTTCGCGCTTCAAGTAAAAGTCAAGAATCTGAGACCAACATTATTCCTATTAAGCAGAACTTAGTATTTTCACCTGCAGATCAAATAAGATTGGAAAAAGACTAGTTTCACCTCATCCAGGACTGATTAGTATTCTCTGAGCCCTGGATAATATATTAAGAGCAAGACTCTATTATAAAGTGAATTCATAACAGAAAATTGTATGGAAGAGGGGAAAATACTCCTCAGCCTTTCTGGTAGGCATCAAGTTACAATAGATTAGAGAATAAGTTAATCAGGATGTTAAGTTAACCCATTTTATCTCCCTTTCCGTGCATTAGGAACTACCCCCAGGGCCAAGGGTTTGATCTAATAGGAGAAGAATTAAGTGCGCTGTGGGAGATCAATTATCAAGAACCAGGCTAGGAGTTGTCTCTTCTCTATTCCCAATCCCCTATCCCCCTTTTGGTGAATCCCAGCTGGTAGTTTTAGTTGAGATTTACCGGCAGGGGGCATTGGGAAGTTTTGTCCCTTCTGCTCATGGCGATGAATCAGGTACATGACAGATTGAAGTGCCCAAGTATACTGTCCACCTGAGCAGAATGGCAGAAGGTTCTAGTTTAAAATCCTTGAGAGAAATGTTAGAGACTACCCAGAGAGAATTAGTAGTTATAAGAGAGGAGAATAAAACTATAAGACAAGATTTGGCCACTTCACGTTTAGAAACTAACCCTTTAGCTCATAAGATAAATGGTTTGGTAGCTGGAGCCACACCTTTAACCCCATCTGAGAAGTCCACACCTTCACTCGAACAACATCAGAGGGCTCTCACTCAGGTCATACATAATGTATCTCCATTGATTCCTCTAGCTCCTCCTGAAAAGTTTAGTGGGGATCCACAGGAAGCCCAGATCTTTCTTACACAATGTTCTTTGCATTTCATGTTTCGTCCAACTCTATTTCTTGATGCCCAATCTAGGGTGGCTTTTGTTCTCTTATTTAAGTGGAGATGCAGCAAATTGGTCTATGCCTTTAGTCGCTAGGAATGACCCCTTTTTCTATGATTTTGAGTGTTTCAAAATAGAATTCTTGAGGATATTTGATAGAAGAAAAATCTCTCAGGCAACTGACAATGAGTTATTAGAATTGCGTCAGGGAAACAGAGATTTGGTGGCTTATCTTGCCCAATTCAATAAGTTATTAGTAGAAACAGATTGTCCAGAAGAGAAGAGGGCAGCACTTTTTTACAGAGGCCTACGGGATGAAATTAAAGACACCCTAGCTCAGATTCCGAATAGACCAACAGAGTTATCGGCCCTTGTGGATTTAGTACTAGAAATTGATTTTAGATGGTCGGAGCATAAAGGAGAAAAGAAAAAAGTTTTTGGACCAAATCTTCCTTTAAAATTGAAAAGGCTCTGAAGCCTCCTCAGTGGTGGAACCTTTGCAGATTGGAACAATTCGAGGTCCCTTAACTAAAGAAGAAAAGGACAAATGAAGACAAAAGAATTTATGTTTATACTGCAGAGGTTCTGGGCATTTTGTAAAGGAGTGTCCTAAGAAACCAAAAGGGCAGTTGAAGGGAAACGACAAGAGTCACCAGTAAGTGGAGTCACTCTGGTGGTGAATGAGGAAAAGGCGACTCCAGATGCCTATCACATAATGAATACCTTGCAGACATTAGCTCCTCACCTGGTCTTACAGATGACTATTAAGTTTCGAAATCAAGAGATCTCCGGAGTAGCCATCATGATTGAATCTGGGGCCACTGGAAACTTTTGTGATATAAAATATGCTCAGAAAATTGGCTTACATGCCATTCTCAAGGAAAGACGTGAATCTGTAAGAGATGTTGATGGAACCAATCTTTCCTCTGGACCGATTACCAGTCACACATAACCTATGGAGTTACTTTAATCTAATGGACATCATGAAATTATTCAATTTAATCTGATTGTCTGCAGTTCCAGATAATTTTGGGTTTGCCCTGGCTCTCGGAGCATAATCTAGTGATAGATTGGGAGACAGAACTGTCAAAATTAATTCTAGTTATTGGGCCGAGCATTGTTTTCAAAGAACAGAAATACGTACTGGTCCCTCCCAAGCCTCTTTATTATCCACTGGAGGACAATCAGTTTGTGTAATCGATACAACTGAAATCCCAACTGCTTATGAAGATCTTCAAGAGGTCTTTAGTGAACAAGAAGCTGAGAAGCTTCCCCCGCATTGTCCATATGACTGCACAATTGATTTGGAACCGGGAGCGGTTCTTATGTGCAGTCGAATTTATGCTCTGACAGAAGCTGAAAACCAATATCTGAAGGAATACCTAGATCGATATTTAACCAATGGTTTTATCAGACCATCCCAGTGTCCAGTGTCCTCTCCATTGTTTTTTATCCCAAAGAAGGAAGGATCTTTGAGGATATGTATTGATTATCGAGCATAGAATCGAATTACAATCAAGAACCGTTATCCATTGCCACTAATTTCCGTACTGTTTGATCAAGTCAAAGAAGCCCAGATTTTTACCAAGCTGGATTTGCAAGGAGCCTATCACCTGGTTCGTGTGAAAGAGAGTCATGAATGGAAAACAGCCTTTAGAACAAAATATGGTTTGTTTGAATATCAAGTCATGCCCTTTGGTCTATGCAATGCCCTGGCTGCTTTTCAACATTTTATCAAAGATATTCTGGGAGATTTACTTGATAAAATCTCAGTCATTTATTTGCATGACATCTTTATTTTTTCCGAAAGTTTCCTTGAACACACCATGCATGTTAGAACAGTGCTAGAAAGAATACGTGACAATCAATTATATGTAAAATTGGAAAAATGTGCATTCAGTGTGAAATCTGTCGAGTTCCTTGGGTTTGTTCTTTCTCCTGGAGGAGTTACTATGGATTCTAAGAAAGTGAATTAGTGATAAATTGGCCATCACCAAAAGATGTGAAAGAGGTCCAAAGATTTCTTGGCTTTGCCAATTTTTATAGAAGATTCATCCAAGGATTCTCACAAAAGATCATTCCTATCACACGGCTATTGAAAAAAGGAGTTACATTTCAGTGGTCTGCAGAAGAGGAACAAGCTTTTCAGTACCTGAAGGAGAGCTTCACATCAGCTCCCGTTTTACTTCATGCTGACCCCGCCGAGCCCTTTTTTGTAGAAGGTGATGCTTCGGATCAAGCAATTGGAGGAGTCCTTTCTCAATGTCATATAGGTACTGAACAGGTACATCCAGTTGCATATAGATCTAGGAAATTGAGTCCAGCGGAAATCAACTACACTATTGCAGAGAAGGAGTTATTGGCACTTAAGGATGCTTTTGAAGAGTGGCGACATTACCTTTTGGCAGCAAGACATGTAGTAACAGTATTCACAAATCACAGAAATTTGCAATTCCTTAAGACTGCAAGAACTCGGACACCTCGGCAATTAAGATGGTCCCTCTATTTTGCAGACTTTGACTTCGTCATTACCTATTATCCGGGAAATAAGAATGGCAAGGTAGACGCATTATCTAGAATTCAGACAGAAACACAAGAGCATTCTGTAATTGAGCAACCCATAATCCCTGAAAGAAAGATTGTTTGTGCTATTTCATTGGTGAGTTTTGAAGAAGTCAAACGAAAAATGACTCCGGAAGAGATTTTAATATGGTCTGAACAAGAGTTTGGCAGGAAAGTGCACAATCAGTTGCCTTACCATCATGGAGCGTTATATTTGCCCACTAAAGAAATTCAAGATAAAGCCTTACGTGAGTGTCATGATCAACCATTAGCAGGCCATAAAGGAATACTAAAGACAATTGATTTGGTGAAATGGTATTTCTGGTGGCCTGACATGAATGCTCAAATCAAACAATATGTATCCACTTGTGAACTTTGTCCAAGAGGAAAATCAGTCAGACAAGCTCCCCAAGGTTATTTGCAACCTCTTCCCACTCCAATGGATTGATTGAGGATTTCCCTGTTGTGACGTCACACACCGTGTTCCTGTGCTCCGGAGCTGCGAGGTGAGGCTAGACAGGCAGGCAGGCGAGCCGCTGCAGCTCAATCGGCTCCACAGCCCAGCCGTCCGGAGCGGTCAGTGATCGGCTGCGGATTGGAATCCGACGCAGACCTCTGAGAGATCTGTGACCTCCAGTTCAGGGATTACCGCTACGCCGGACGTTGGATTCTGTGGACTCCACCGCCTCCACACCGGGCCTTGAGGTGAGGCTGCAGTTTGCAGCAGCGGCGCCGAGGGTTGGTGGGCACTCTCGGGCATTCTCGGCCCACGGCTTTTTGCCTTTTGGTGCTCCTCCCTCACAGGCATCACTGTGTCAGTGGAAAGCAGCGGCAAAGGACAAAACGGCGCGAGGGGGGGCCTGAGCCCAATGTGAAGAGCGAGCCCGGGACCTTTCTGGCTAGGCTGGGCGCAGCTTGCTGCCCGAGTGCCCCCCTCTGAAAAGGCCCCCTCTGAGAAGGCTCTCTAGCTCTCCAACCCCCAGACAACGGCAGACAACTGCAGCCAGACACCAGCCATCAGCTAAAGAACCAGCTAAAGAACAAAGACCCTTCCTGACCCTTTTCGGCAACCACTCGGCCCTGATAAGGGTACCAAGTCCATGAGACATCGTGGCACATTAAGGCTGGGATTCTGTGGCTTCTGGAGCACCTATCGCCAGCAACCTCAACACCACACAGTCTCGTAGATGAGGTAAGGAAGGACTAGGGTGGCCATCCCCCCCAGGGCAGGGGGGAGAAAAGGAAAGAAGCAAAATTCTAGCGCCGATTCGCAACTAATAGCTACAGACCTGGACCTAACAGATACGCCAGCACCGATCGGCTTAACGTATGCAACCCATTCAAACCAACCTAAAATTTATACTAAATTCAGCTTTTTAAGGGACGCAGGTTCTGTTCTCTGCTCCAGCAACGCCACCCTCTAAAGTCTGCAAACTCCACTGCTACCCCTACAGTCACAACTGTTTGCTCCACTCTCATTGCCGCCAGAGGAGGCCAGCCAGGGCACCAAGTACCCAAGGAGTCCACCAGTGCCCAGTAACGTAACAGAAAACCCATTAACAAACCAACACACTTTAAAAATCTGTCTAACAGCTCAAAAAGCAGGTGGTACCAGGAGTCCCACGTGCAGGGCTGGCTCTGAGCAGCCGAGAAGCCCAAGGGACTCGCCTATTATTGAGGGAAAAAATCTGATCCCAACACGGCTAGCAGGCCTCCCAGGAAAACTTATGCTGCCTGATCAACAACAACAACAATGGCAACAAGTCCAAATCAAGCCTCGAGCCCTAACAAATTCAGAGTCGGATCTAGCAGTAGCACTAACATCCCCTCAGGCTTCAGACGGAGGGTCCGCGTGCCCCGCGCCTCTCCTAAAAGCAAATAGCCAACAGGGCCTCTCACAGGAGGACCCCTCACAGGAAGCTCATAAAAGGAATACGCAGTCCCCACAGTCTGGGCTCGGGACAGTGGAAAGCGCCACCACGACCAAAGGCGAGAGCGACGCCATAAGAAACACAGGGAGTGTGTTAGAGGATCAAGTTATGGGCATCAATCTTAGTCCCATATTGAATATGATGAACAGTACACACAGCACTCCTGCATCGACAACACAGCCAGTAAATACAAATTTACCAACCATCTCATTATTACCTGCACAGGTGTCCCCGCTTTTTCACCCAGGCAGGCCAATTGCAGGGACCCCAGACCAAATCCAGCAAGAAGAGGGGAAGGCGATCATCTCCTACCTGAATACACAAGAATGGGAGGACATGCTCGCCACTTACTCGCCAGACCAGTCACGGAGGGAGCATCCCCTCCAAGAGGTCCAACGGGACCCTCCACCTAGAGACTCAGCCAAAAACGAGCCAAAAGCAGGTGTGACCCCGAACGAACAAGCCGTCAGTACCTGGGCCTCTCTTCTGAATACAATACAACTAGCTGTCGAAGCACTCCAATACCAGTCTGAAAAGATGGATATTCAGCTCTCATTACTAAACACCTTGGCACTCTTCACGGCGGGCATCGATGAGAAACTAGGAGACCTGAACGGACTAATCAAAAGAGCTCAAACCGATGTCCACCTCAGCTGCAGCTGCAGCCACATAGTTGACAAATTATCCAACCTTCCCTCAATGCTAAATAGCATGATAAAAGATATAAAACAATCAACCTCTGGATTCATAAGCAATGGCCAGTATAACCTCCATACCACACGTGGCAAGGTTAGCGGTCAACAAGTAAACCCGCCTAACAGCAAGTCACTGCAAGGCAATCCACAGGAGTGTCCCGTCAGTATAGAAGGGCCTGGAAATGAAGGAGCCCACAGCGAACTTACGAAAGACCGCCTAGAAGGCGCTCAAGCCCCTAACTCCAAACAACGCCGCCAACAGAAAAGGAAAGGGCGTCACCGGAAGACCACTCCAAATCCAACAGCCTATTTCTTCATCTTCTCAGGCCATCACAATAAAGGGGATACTAAGTCTGGCGATCCAAGCCCACAAAATCAAGCACCACGGCCGCCTAACAGTCCCAACAAACTCCCGGAACAAGGAGGAACTTCACCGTTGCCAAACACAGCCAGGGCTCACGCGGAAAATAGGGAAGAAAATGGACAAGGAAACACAGCTAAGCCTAGCCAGGGCAGCGGTCAACAGCCGCCGCATTGCGAGGTTCTAATAGGAGAGCGCCCTACAACACTCATAGCCCCAGAACATCCTCGACAGTCAAGTGCTACTGAGGAATGCTCGGGTGAACAAAGGATGGCAGCTACAAAGGGAAAAGCAACAACCCAGAACCTAAGCAATGGGCATAGCGGAGAGTGCACAGGAAACAAATCTAGGCCAAATTGGGATTCCCAGCTTACAGAGAGAAAACAGGCCTCATTGCCCAACGACCACTCTAGCTGGGGGAACGCAGCTCAGGGGGTACAGAACTGCGCACAAGCACTGAAGCAGGCCCCTTCTGGGCCAATTACAGCTAACACAAACCCATGGAACTTAACGCTAAGAACAACAAGCAAAGGAGCGGAAATTCACCCAAAAAAAACAAGTAGTCTCACATACCAATCTGAAACAGCGGCCTCAGACACTGATTATCCGCCGTTATTGCAAAAACCAAGAACCACGCAGCAAGAAACACAGGCCACGCTCTTTCACCCCTTGTATGTTTCTAGAGGGCATCAGGACACTCTGAACAGAGGCAACATCATAAGGCTAACAAAGGTAATCCCAACCCTCGCCGGATTGAGCTCAACTGACCTACTCTCCATAGAGTTCATCCGCACCGCAAACCCTTTAAGGCCAGAGGCCACAAAGGCAACATGGAGATCGAGTAAAATTGCAGAGAAAATTTTGGCAGAACAGGGCACTTTCCAAACCTGGGGCATTGATGTTACTCCTTATCAAAAACCAGGATATCCACTACCCCTCTTAGCGTGCAACCTAAACTCTGCGCCAACAACACAACCTGCACCCACAAATTCCGTGCTCAGAGGGGCTCTGGGCATATCTCCACAACAGAGGGCCAATGGATCACTGGCCCTACAAGAAAGATTCTGGACAGAACCTGCCTCTTGGAGCCATTCATCATATAAGGAGCAAATTACCCGAACCATAACCACATGCGCAGAGGGGAATTGACGCTATTCACAGAACGAAGGCGGGAGTAGAGCAAAGGAGACCCCACTACACATCTGCTCGTGGAATATTAACGGTCTATCCACAAAAATTGAGGACCCGGACTTCCTGCGATACATTAACGCCTTCGATATAATCATGCTGCAGGAAACCTGGCTCACTAACCCACACCACATCCAGGGTTTCATGTGCTTCGCTACACCGGCCACAAGGGGTGGCAGATTCGGGCATCGGTCCGGGGGACTCGCTACCTACATATCTACGATGAGCATACCATCAGCAGCGTGTATAGCCTCAACTTCAGCAGCTATTATAACAGTTAAAATCACCATCTCCCTCCAAGGCGAAGAAACAGAGGTGGGCTTAATTAACACATACATTCATCCAAAACAACAAGCGAAAGACTCAAAAAGGCTAACAGATCAAGTAACAAAGCACGCAACCAAGACGGAAATCTCAACGTTTATTCTGTCAAGGGACCTAAACCAATACCTTTTTGGCACATCAGGGGGAGAGGAGGTTGGTCTACAAACTATAATGCACAATATCCCGACCCAATGCTCACCAACACACAGAAGCAAGAGCCGCAAGAAAAGCCGCCTCCTGGAAGATTTAGAACACCTAAACCTCTGAGCGCTCAATGGCAGATTCCCCGATGACTCACCTCCGGTTCAATCATACTACTCCTCAACAACAAGCTCCATACTGGACTATACATTTGCAAGCCTCTCACTGTTTCCATACATCCAGGGGTTCAGAATGGGGGATAAGGGGGAGAGCGACCACCGTCCACAAGAACTGCAGCTAACAGCCAACGTACCCAGCGCTATTCAGCAAGATCTAACCCTAGGGCCCATCTACAAGTCCAACTTAAGGAGGATTAAATGCTCAGTAACTAACGTAGAACCTCAGGCAGAAGCTGCAATCGAACTTTATAAATCACAAGCAACAAGATCAAAAGATCTAATAGCCCAATGGGAACAGTTCACAGTCACACTTCTAGAATGCCAGGCTGCCACCTCAATCAAAAAAGACCATCCCCAGGCCTCACACCGGAGAAACAAGATCCCGAAAGAACAAAGAGACCGCCTTAAGCTCCTCAAAAAATCAATAAATAGAACATTGAACTTGCTGAGAAGACACCCAGGGGACTCAAGCACGCGCTCACTTCTGAGGAACCAAAGGACCTCACTAAAAAAACTGAAATGGGACATCAACAAAGATCAAGATAACGCAACCTGGGCAAAACTCCTTCATGACCTAAATCATAATGACAGCACCTGCTTCTAGAAAACTGTGAACGACATTATTCACCCTCACCATGAGGGAATTTCATCACATATTTCGGAGGAAACTTGGGTGGAATTCCTAACCAAGCACTTCAACAACCAAACGGTAGGCGCGGGAAGACATGATACTAATATATGGCCAATAGAAGGACATCTGGGGGCGCTCGACAAAGAAACGGAGCCGAACTTGCCAGACATAGAAGTCATACCACCCTGCGAAGCCAGCAACTCATTGCCACTTCTAATATAAAAATGGATTGCAAAAGGAAGGAAAGAAGGGGCACCGGGACCGAACGGTATTCCCCTTCACTGTTCAAAGCCAAGCCTGGTGATTGGGCAAACATCCTGCAACCTCTTTTCCTGGAGGTTAGTCTTCTAAACAGACTACCAGAATCATGGAGGGGCTCAACAATTGTCCCGATCCACAAAAAAGGTGACAAGGCCGTGCCGAGCAACTATCGACTGGTAGCACTGATCGATAATGAAGCAAAATACTTTGCGGGCACCGTCCTAGAGGATCTCACAACTTGGGCAGAGGAAAATGAGATAATACCGCTAAATCAGACAGGCTTCCGCAAAACGGCTGGTACATCCACAAACATTCTCGCAATCTCCTTATTGATTGACGCAGCCAAAACAACCAATCTCCCATTACATCTATGCTTCATCGACTTCAGCGCTGCATTTGATAATATTGAGAGGGGCAGACTGTGGGGGAAGTTGGCGCGTTGGGGAATCCCACAGTCCATCTTAAACATCTTGTCACTTCTTCATACAGACACCTGGGTTCAAGTGAAACTGGGCGGCGGAACTCACCTCTCCTCAAAAGTCCCTACCTCCAAAGGACTGAAGCAGGGTTGTGTGCTCGCACCCATACTGTTCAACCTATTCATGGCCGACCTTCCTCAGGCACTCAACATCTGTAACTCTCACGCACCCAAGTTGGGAGGCAAAACATTGACCAATTTGATGTACGCTGACGATGTAGTCCTGCTCAGCCACACCTATGTGGGTCTCCAACATCTACTAAAGGAAATGCAGAACTATGCCACAGAGAACAACTTAAAAATTAACCTTAGCAAGACACGGTCAATGACAATAAACAACAAAAGAGATCGGCAGAGGAAATGGCACTTGGGAGGCACACAGCTCGAACTAACACACAAATTCAAGTACTAAGGAGTTATAATTGATAAAGAAGGGTCATTCACTCGCCAAAAAGAAGAAATAAGAAGGAGAGGACTGGTAATAGCGCTTTCAATGAAAAATCTCTCAAACAAGCTGATGGGGCCAACACTAAGCCCGCTCTTGAAGGTAGTCCAAGCCAAACTACTCCCCACGATTACTTATGGCAGCGAAGCAATGCGGGGGAGAGACGTTAACATACTAGATAGCACACTGGTCAAAGCCTATAGAATTGTGTTTAGCCTCCCGCACTACACTTCCCCTGCTCAAATAAGGCTGGAGTTCAGCCTACTAAAACAATCCCTGGCCAGGCACGGATCTTACATCACCTGCTGGCACAAGATCAGAAGAGCCACCTCAAACACCCTAAATCAACTGCTATGGCAAGAACTCCTGCGCAAGGAAACCTCCCACGCAAGAAGTTACCTACAGTCATCTCTGGAAACTACCAGGCTCACTGAACTCTGGAACACACAACTTGATCACTTAACATTCAAAAAAGCGGTGTGGAAATGCTTAAAACAACTCTCATTGGTGGAGGACAAGGCAACCTTCTCAGCCAGATCTCACGCCTGGATGACGCTAAACTCCTACAAAACACTTGCAACGCAAAAATATTTCAATCAGGGCTTCCCTAAATCAATAAAAATAAAATTCTTAAGGTACAGACTGGGCATTCTCCCATGCACTCAGTACCTTCCACCTTGGCTAAAGGTAGCAACCCAAAGCACTTGCAGGCTGTGCAACACCGAACAAGGAGACATTTTGCACCTAATCTGCATATGCAAGGAACTGCAGCAAGAACGGTTACAGCTGCTAAAAGCGCCCTTCACGCAGTAAGGCATTCACACCAGGAGGCAAGCGGTGTTGGCATGCTTCAATCCGGGGAACACGCAATTGAACTGCAGAACTGTTAAATTTCTCTCGAAGGCCGAACAAAAAACGCCTAAAATAACAACCTAACCATGGCCACAAAAGTAATAAATTGCTTGTGGAAGCAATTGGCCAAGCAAACAGGACGCAGCTTCTCCCGACTCCAATAAGGAAGGTGTACCTTTTTATTGTTTAAACTCTGAGCAGGCTCTAACAACCGAACAATATGTACTATAAGGCACTTCTCTACGTGCAAGATCAGCATCAGTAACGCTTTTAGCGAACGCACTGCACTTTATTCTGTGAACCAACAATCCTTGATAACGCTCACACCGACAATTTTTAATCACTGTATAGCACTTTTCAGTGGGTGTTTTATTGTTTTTATTGATTTTAATGACACATAATACTTGGCCCACTGCTTATTTGATAAAGTTGCAATGGTTTTTAGTAACTATGCAAATAAAATTAAACTTGAAACTTGAAACTCTTCCCACTCCCCCTCATCCTTGGCACATCATTACCAAGGATTTGATAGTGGAATTACCATTAAGTCTGGGTTATAATACTGTACTAAAATGAACCTCTTCATTCCTTTAAAAGGGGTGCTGACTGCAAAAGAATTAGCTAAATAATTTAGTGAACACATAGTCAAAATTCATGGAGTTTCCAAGGTGGTTATTTCTGAATGAGGGTCCCAGTTTGTATCACGTTTTTGGAAGGCTTTTATGCATGGGTTGGGAGTGGAAGTTAGGCATTCAACCAGTTACCACCCTGAAACAGATGGCAAGACTGAGAGAACTAACCAAGAGTTGGAGCAATATCTATGAGTGTTCCTTCTGGATCAGGAGGGTGAATGGTCAGATTTACTTTGGGTGGCAGAGTTTGCACATAACAATTCAAAAAATATTTTCACGGGGTACTCCCCATTCTTTTTTAATTATGGGAGGCATCCTAATACTTTTATTAGTCAGGTGGTTTCTGAAGTACCCTCAGTAAAACAGTTATTGAAGGATTTAAAATGCATTCATGAGTCAGCAGAAAGAAATTTAGTAAAAGCTATAGAAAAATACAAAAAGCAAGCTGATAGACATAGGAACCCTGCACCTGAATACAAGGTGGGAGATCTGGTGTGGTTGTCCTCTCGTCATCTCCAGTTAAAAGGAAATCGTAAATTCCAGCCACGATTTGTAGGACCTTACCCATTTGAAAAGATTTTAGGTCCTGTTACAGTAAAACTAAAATTACCTTCCAACACAGGTATCCATCCCATTTTCCATGCGTCTCTTCTCAAAAGGAGTGCGCCCGAAACCAGAATTTCTAAACCCCCTGCACCCCTTTTGATTGAAGGGAAAACAGAATTTGAAGTTATGGGCATTTTAGACTCTAAAAGAACTCACGGATGACTTTTTTATCTTGTTGATTGGAAGGGTTATGGGTCTGAGGACAGATCTTGCGAGCCAGCAGATAATGTTCATGCCCTCGGTTAAAAAAGATTTTTCATACTAGGTATCCTTCCAAACCTGGGAAGATAAATCGGCTATTGAGAGGGGGTACTATCTGGAACCAGACCAGGGTCCGATTTGTAGCCAAACGTCCAGTGATTAATCACTGGACAACTATTTAGTGTAGGAATTATTTCCTATTCCAAGATGGCCGCTGCTTTAGCTGTGTAGTGAAGTACCCTTGGTATTAAAGTCTTGTGGGAATTTGAAGGGTTAAGACCATGGCGCGAGCGATGATCTGCGCACTTCAATTTAGTTTCTTGAGGAAGAAGTCAGAAACTCTCTTCCTCCTTAGTGTAGAGTCGTGAAGTGAGTAATTTCATAGTTTCGGTGTTTTAGAAATCTCAGCAGTTGAAGAGAGTGTCTTCACTCACCAGTGTTACAGTTTCCTGTGGGTGAATCGTAGCTGTGGTTGGTAACGGAATCTCTCGGTTGCGCAGCGTTGACCAAGTGATTTCCTGTTGGAGAGTGGCATCTCTCTTCGACGCAACCATGGGCAGGAGGTTTCTTGACTGAGAGCAGCGTCTCTCTCTTCAAAGCAACCATTGGCAGAAGGTTCCTGCTAGGGAGCTGTGTCTCAGCTCGACGCATCTGTTAACTGGCAAGTTGATTTGGTTGTTCGCGCAGCGGCTCTCTGCAATGCATGCTTAACTATCAGCCCGAGTATGGATGGAGAGCAGTGTCTCTCACTTTCGCTTGCCAATTGCAACTAGCAGCCGTTTCTACGAACAGCCGGGTCTCTTCCTACATTCCGGTCAGCTACCAGTGGAAGCCTTCACCGAAGTGCAGCCTTTCTTCTCAAGGCAAAAACAATTGTATTCGGCATTTCTCAGCTGAAGTCAACTTTTAAGCTTCGATTTACAACCTTCATTTGAAGACATCTGGGATTCCATTCACGGAGTGGCAGTAAGCGCGCCTGCGAACTGTTGCGTTTTTTCTGCGTTTTCCCCTCATGGATAAAGCTTCCTCTCTGGGCGTTTTTCCCTATCTATTCCTTCCTATCTTCCCTTCCCCAGTTTCCTTTTGCGTGCTTCAAGTGAAAGTCAAGAACCTGAGACCAACATTATTCCTATTAAGCAGAACTAAGTATTTTCACCTGCAGATCAAATAAGATTGGAAAAAGACTAGTTTCACCTCATCCAGGACTAATTAGTATTCTCTGAGCCATGGATAGTATATCAAGAGCAAGACTCTATTATAAAAAGACTAGTTTCACCTCATCCAGGACTGATTAGCATTCTCTGAGCCCTGGCTATATTAAGAGCAAGACTCTATTATAAAGTGAATTCATAACAGAAAATTGTATAGAAGAGGGGCAAATACTCCTCAGCCTTTCTGGTAGGCATCAAGTTACAATAGATTAGAGAATAATTTAATCAGTATGTTGTCAGGATGTTAACCCATTATCTCCCTTTCTGTGCATTAAGAACTACCCCCAGGGCCAAGGGTTCGATCCAATAGGAGAAGAATTAAGTGTGCTGTGGGAGACCAATTATCAAGGACCAGGCTAGGAGTTGTCTCTTCTCTATCCCGATCCCCTTTCCCCCCTTTTGGTGACTCCCAGCTGGTAGTTTTAGTTGGGATTTACCGGCAGGGGGGCATTTGGGAACTTTCATCCCTTCTGCTCCTGTGGCTGAATCAGGTACATGACATTCCCATAAGTTTTCTCAACACACCTACAGTCCGAACCGCTGGATGGAATTACACCAAATTTGGCAGAAAGGTAGATTTGGTTATGCAGATTCTGCCTTTTCTTATTTGGTGTAAATCTGTACATTAGTAAATTTACAGTTAGTGATATCTATGGCTGCGACGACTTTGCGTAAAATAACACGCTCTTGCAGAGAAATGCAGCGCTCTGATTGACTGCCAACACTTCAACCAGGAAGTGTTGGCTGTTATCTTGGGACTCGGCTTCTGGGGAGTCCCAAAACAATACAAGAAAAAGGGGGTGGCGGCAGGGTAGGAATACCCTAACCCCTAAGCCTTGGTCTTAAAAGCATTTTTTTTTTTTAAAGAATTGCTGCAAATTTGCGATAGAATCGAGCAAAAAAGAGGGAAAATAAAGGTCAGCAACAAGCGGAAAGAGGGAAAATAAAGGTCAGTAACAAGCAGAAATAGGCACACTAGAGGCCAGCAATGAGCAGAAAGAGGCAAAATAGAGATCAGCAATGAGCAGAAAGTGGCAAAATAAAGGCCGCAAATGATGAGGTAGTCCTAAGGTGCAGGGGAAGGCCGTTCCAGGCTTTGGCCGCCAGGTGTGATAAGGAGTGTCCTGACTGTTGTCAAAAGAAGGAGCAAACCTGCAAAGACATTTACCTACATATTGAAGATAGAAAAACAGGTTTGCTGTGTGGGTTCCTTTCTTGTGTTGTCAGCCTGGCTGTGATTGATTGGTTGTTGTTGAAATGAGTTTCAACTGGAGAAGGTGGAGTTGAAAGCAATCACTCATTTCATTAACAGGTGTGTTGCAAGTGTTGTTATCCTTGTAATTGTAATGCAATGCATTTCTTCTGCATTTGGTTCTAGGGGACAGTTCCAAAGCTGTACAAACAAACATTTTCCCAGATTCATTCATTAAACAGACTTTTAGTTGTAGAGCCTCCTTATGGTAAACCACAGGGAAAAGTAAAAAAAAGTAGCAATATTTTAATGTCAAATATTATTGTAATTAAATTGTAATTATATATTTTAAATGTAGAACAAAAGATAAATTATGAAAACATTTTAATTTGTGTAATTATCTTATATTATATTTCATATCTTTTTCAGAAGTTTCATTTTTAATAAAATTACCAAATAAGGAAACACAAATATTAATGTGCATTACAAAGGAATAGAAGTGATGTACAGAATTAACAAAAATATATGTATTTAGATATTATTTCAATCTTCACTTACATTGATTTTTAATTGCAAATGGGTTGTTAACATATTTTAAAATAAAAAAATAATATGTATCAATTTTATATATTTTTCTTAACATTAAATTAAATGTTGTTATATTTTTAGGTATTTAAAATAATGTATTTCAATTTAACATTATTTCCTATGGGGTTTTATTTGCGCTTAGGAAAGACAATGTATGTCCCTACCCCCATTATTTTCTTTGTGAGAGTGTTGCAGTACCAGAGGTTGGCCATGGGTGGAGCTTTGCACTGGAGTAATTCACTACTGTTTTGGGTCCTTTTTGGCTGTAGTAACTTTAGAAGTGCAGTTTGTGACAAAAATGGGCTTATTGTTTTGTGGGTGGGTAGTTCTTCCCTAAACCCCTCTCTGTCTTCCTTAAACCCCTCCCATTTATAGGTAAGTGTTTTCCTTGTTTCAGCCACTTCCCTCGTCCCTCCCACATTTACTTCTAAAACATATACTTATAGGCAGCGGCGGCCGGCACAGGTAAGCGCGGTAGGGGCGGGAGGGGGGAAGTAGACAGACGATGGAATAAGTATCTTTAAATAAATAAATAATACTTATTCCATCTTCTGTCGACTTCCCTCCCCCCCGCCCAGCCCTACCGCGCTTACCTGTGCCGGCCACTGCTGCTTGTAGGAATGACGGAGGCGGAAGCTCTGCACGTAGATTTGTGAACAGTATTTGGTAGCACTTTTGTACTACTTTTGTAGTTCTACAAAACGCACAACAAAATGCAATATGTGAATAGGCCCATGTGGCTGATTTGCAAAACTGCATTGCATATCAATCAGTGTTACGAAGCTTCACTTTACTGTCTTGACGACTTTTACAGTGCAACACAATCTTTGCTCTCTTGTTTTCCTTTCACACCTACTTGCATGCCTTCTTGCTTTTTTATGCCTTGCCTATAGATAGCTTTAACAGTCTGTTGGCAAAGACCTACTGTCTCCAATATATTAAAATATATACATATAGTCAGGGGTGCAACTAGGCCCAAACTTTGGGGGGGCTAACAAGTCATCCAATGGATGAGGAGCTATCCTTAGAGTCAATACAAGAGAGTGCCACATTGTGAATTTTAAACATGTTAGTCAAACCTGATAGGATTACAACAAACCTGTTTTAGTGGATTTGGCAATGCTTACAGGCTACTGATAGAGGTCTTTAAAGATGGTAATGAGTAACTTGACTGCTAAAAAGCAGTTTCTACAGGTTTTAATACGAAGGACTTTAAAAACAGTTTTCGTCAAGTTATTACAAGTCAATGGTTCTTTTTGTCAATTCTCCAAGCATTCCTTCTGTGAAATGAGAATAAGAGCATTACATATTTTTAATTCCTTTTTGAGAAAGACACTCCTGTCTGACAGAAGACAAAGTTATTTTTTCAGTCTGTTCATTAAATGTTAGTCTGAGGCTGAACACATGTACAGGTCTCAGTCTATTGAGGTTAGTGGGTTAACATACCTGGTTTCTAGATATGTGACTGTAAGTATTGAGTTTGATTCCTAATGTATCTTCTATTCCTCCTGAAATTGAATAAGTGAGTGGCAATCAGATGCCACCTGTTAACCCCTTGACCGCGATCGGAATTCCGCTCGTGTGCTGGACATTCCGATCGCGGGTGTGGTCGTGACGAGCTCAGCTCGTCATGCGCACAGCGCTACCGCGCAGCATGACGAGCTGAGCTCATCACGAGCATCGAAGGGGTTAATTAATCTGCTAGTAATCTGTGCTAATCTAAATCAAAATTAATTAATTGTTGATAGCATCTCACATTGAGTATTTCTCAAATGAGATGATGAAGCTACATCCACAAGGCTTAGAGAGGTAGCAAAAAAGGTAACTTGGGAATGAATGGTGTTCTAGCATTCAAATGATGCAAGTATTCATTCAAGCTCCAGAACACATAGAATATGTGGCTGATGGGCAAAATAGTGCATCTTAATATCATGGTATAAGAATAAAAACCATGCGTTCACTTCTTTTCTGAAGCCTGCAGCACATAAAGTATCAAATCCTCTAAAGTATCAATGTTGATTTTTAATCCTGCAGGGGCAATGTGCATTGTAAAGTGCAACATTTGTTATGAATTTCTCATAAATTCCTTATGAGAAGAATGGCCATGTTCTCCTAAATGTCTATACTAATTATAGCAATTAGCCTTACATGGGTAAAGAAAGAGACAACCATGAATGGGATACAAGAGAGACACCTGGCAGACAACATGGTGACCAATATGTCATTGTAACACTAGAACTAGTACTGAACAAAGCAGTGTTTTCATTCTGCAATGTTTTTGTGTTGGTAACCTATTACACACAATATCAGAGTCATAGTGCTTTTGATCCAGGCTTCGTCTGACAGCAAAATAAGGTTCACAAGCATTTCACAGCCAAACAATATCTCTAATAAGAGGCAGAACACAGTGATGCCATTGCTGCACAAGGGGAGTACTGGTGTATTGCCTTTTTCATAGACACCATCCGTAAAAAAAATCCACATAAGGCGCATGTTGAAGCAAATTCTACATCTGTCTTACAATGCACTCTAAGAAACTGATTATAGAGGCGTGTTTTTTAGGCAGCAGAGGTATGGCTCCGGTTAGACATAAATTATGTGTTCAGGCGTCACATAGCTGAGCTATCTCTAAGTCTACCCGTAGACAGGCATCCCTCAGATGACAATGCTTTGCTTGATTTTTTCTAAAACTGCCACCAGTCTTGCATTTAATGCTTGAGGTCACACTCTCAAGGGGCAGATTTATCAATATATCATGCAATGCTGTGCATCAAGACACTTTGCTGTGCTGCGTGAAAGGGAGAGAAAGCAAAAGACACACAGATGATGGACAGAATGCAGAGCAAATCAAACATTCACCCCCAGTCAATAGATCTGGGTTAAATCCATCGTTCTTTTGCTCATCATGCCACCCCAGTTTAGACCCAGCCATATGCAAATCACCCAGTTTAGACCCAGCCATATGCAAATCAGTCTTGACCCTGTGCCTCATGGGAACAGTCCAGACCGAACTGCCAAGCCAGGTCCTCCCTGGACTGGAAACAAGCGTCCTGGGACCGGTTTCGGGGCATCACCCCTCATCAGCCAGGCTAGCTTGAATCCAGTGGCACAGTGAGCCGGGACCCACGTCTGGGCATACCCGGCACACTTAGGGCGAGAAAGCAAAAGACACACAGATGATGGACGGAATGCAGAGCAAATCAAACATTCACCCCCAGTCAATAGATATGGGTTAAATCCATCGTTCTTTTGTTCTCTATGCCACCCCAGTTTAGACCCAGCCATATGCAAATCAGTCTTCACATTGTGCCTCATGGGAACAGTCCAGACCGAACTGCCAAGCCAGGTCCTCCCTGGACTGCAAACAAGCATCCTGGGACCGGTTTCGGGGCATCACCCCTCATCAGCCAGGCTAGCTTGAATCCAGCGGCACAGTGAGCCCGGGGCCCACATCTGGGCATACCCGGCGCACTTAGGGCGAGAAAGCAAAAGACACACAGATGATGGATGGAATGCAGAGCAAATCAAACATTCACCCCCAGTCAATAGATCTGGGTTAAATCCATCGTTCTTTTGCTCACCATGCCACCCCAGTTTAGACCCAGCCATATGCAAATCAGTCTTGACCCTGTGCCTCATGGGAACGGTCCAGACCGAACTGCCAAGCCAGGTCCTCCCTGGGCTGGAAACAAGCATCCTGGGACTGGTTTTGGGGCATCACCCCTCATCAGCCAGGCTAGCTTGAATCCACTGGATTCAAGCTAGCCTGGCTGATGAGGGGTGAAACCCCGAAACCGGTCCCAGGATGCTTGTTTCCAGTCCAAGTTTTGATTTGTTCTGCATTCCATCCATCAATTGTGTCTCTTTTGCTTCCTCGTCCTAAGTGCACCGGGTACGCCCAGACATGGGTCCCGGGCTCACTGTGCCACTGGATTCAAGCTATCCTGGCTGATGAGGGGTGAAACCCCAAAACCGGTCCGGATGCTTGTTTCCGGTCCAGGGAGGACCTGGCTTGGCAGTTCGGGCTGTACTGTTCCCATGAGGCACAGGGTCAAGACTGATTTGCAAATGGCCAGGTCTAAACTGGGGTGGCATGGTGAGCAAAAGAATGATGGATTTAACCCAGATCTCTTGACTGGGGGTGAATGTTTTGATTTGTTCTGCATTCCATCCATCAATTGTGTGTCTTTTGCGTGAAAGAGAGAGGGCAGGAATGTACCATATTTAACATTATATGGCGCATTCCTGTCCTCTCCTTGTGCTTGCACACTTTTGGCTACCTAGTACCAATGCAGGCACCCTTGAGTCATGGTGCAAACGTGCCTGCGTTGAAGGCAGAATTGTTTTTGTCCAGGAATGGACACCATCCTGCATAAAAACACCCATTGAACAACTCCCTGGGGCAGAGTAACCTGGGGTAGCGACTTGCGCTGCCTTGTGTTACTCCAGATTTACGAAGTACCACAGGGCCACGCAAGGTGGATTTGTATGGCTTGGTAAATCTGACTTTAGTGTTGCGCTGCCCTTGCGTTACCTTGCGTGACGCAAAAGCAATGCAACACTTTGATAAATGTGGCCCTAAATATATTGAAAACCTATACATGCAAGATATGAGATGAGTTGTTCATTATCAAGTGCAAAGAACGCCCTAAGGCTGAATTGACTAACAACATCAGAAAAGACATGAAGATAATCAATAAAAAGATTTTAATTTTAAGAGCCTTCCTAAACAAAGAATGTTTCTCAATTGTACACAGGCCAAGACTGAGTGCATTCCAAATAGAGATAGCAACAAAAGAGAAGGAACATCCCCCTCTACATCCCTGTCCACCAAGCCTTTCTAAATCAGTGGTCTGATAGCAGGAGGGAAGAGCCAAAATGAAGAATCATTTAGACTTGGAAGCAAACACCTTATCAGCATGGGGCCTGTTTCATTATAGTCTCTTTGTACAAAGCTGAATGCTTCACAGTGGGTCTTTCTAGAAAACTGGCAATCAGTGCAGCTTGCTTTGAGCCTCGGAGAACCTAATACATTTCCTGAAATTCATGTTATCACACTGCCATATTCTGAACAACTTGAAGCTTGTAAATAGCTGACTCAGGAAGACCAATGTAGCAAGCATTGGCATAGCTCAATGTAGAAATGATGGTAGCATTAACAATACAAGCATTCAGGTGGCACAGAATAAAAAGAAGATTCAGCTTCCAGATCCTCATTTGGAGGTAACAGAATAACATAAATGCAACAGCAAGATGAGGCAGGTGGAAATGCCATTATTGTAAGATTGTCTGGCTTCATTCAATACAGCCACGGGGACACTCTTAGTGCTTAGACAAGCCCTTAAACTCATCCAGGTAGCATCAAGTAACTGGGGCTCTTCATAATGTTTAGAAAGTTGGTGTGCCAGAGCTTCTCACCAAATTTGGTGACTGCTGGTAAAAGAAAGATGAACCTCTAGCTCATTCTACTCTGGGGTCCAAGTTTGTCTTCTTTTAAAGGGGTTTAACAACTTCTTTCTTCTCTCCACTTGAGACAGGTGTTAAGGGTGAAGGTATAACCGGATGTTTAGGGATATAAGCAAGGAGGAAACCTCCTTCTCTTCCTTAATCACTGGGAGAGCTGTGAGAGGAGTGTCAAAAAAGAGCAAAGGCTTGCAATCATGCTGTATGAGACTGTGAATGAAATCAGAAGCTGGGTAACACAACCATGAATGGACTTCATCTTCACAGAAAAAAGAGATCAAATTGTCATAAACAACTTGACTCATTTTTACACAGGGCAGATTTGTGAAAAAGAGCCTTTGCGTGGTTAGAGGCCTGAGAAATAGAATTTAAAATGAAAGACATTTTAGTAGCAATAAGAGACAATTTTTAATGCATGAGTTGCTGACATTTATATGGTGCTTTAAAGTCTGGTGCGAGTGTGGACATACACATTTGTATTTTGCTAAAGGCAAAATTGTATACTGTATATTTGTTTTTACATACAAAGGTGGAGGGTTACAGCCCTGTTTCTCTTTCTCCTGCCCTCAACCAGAAATGCTAGCATTAGCCTGTTTTACTCTGTAAAGAATGATGATTTGCTGTTTATCAGACTATTTTTGGTGTTTTCTTTAGCACGATATACTGCATGCTGGCAGGCTCAATTTAGAGTTAGCAGAAGGGCCAGGCTTATACCAGTGGAGCCTCCGCTGCCTCTGCTGGTGTAAACCTCTGATATGGTGGCCCACCTGCCATGAGTAAACGTTTGGTAGATACAAGCAGGGAAAACATATAATGGCCCCCACATTCAGGAAGAAAGTTTCCTGCATGTCAGACCATCAGTGTTTTTCAATGAGACAAAAAAACACCCGCTTTGAGGGTTTATTTTCTCAATACAAAGAAGTTTACTGAGTGGGTGCTTTAAAAATGGTGCCTACTCAGCAAGCCACTCTGAGTGCTCTGAAGGGAGTGCCACAGACACAGCCACCCTCACAGCACAAAAAGCAAAGTCAGACTGGTGGGGATCTCTAAATAGGGCAAACAGTCCTCTGCTTGTGAAGTGGACACCATGAATATGTCCCACCTGACAGATTTGCTGACTGTCTATTAGCCTCTAGGTCTCAAGGTTGTAGCAGGCAGGGCATTTGACATACCAGAGGAGTCTAATGGTCTTTGTATGTAATCAATATCTAGGCATGATTTTGATGATCAATTTAGGAATCCTCTATGATTTTATCATGGTGCAAGAGCAAAGACAGAGTTGGTGACGGCAGGAAATTGGACAGAATAGATGTGTCACATTAGTCTCCCAGCACACCACTACACACACACAAACACACTCACATAAAAACACACACACACAAACACACCCACACAAGTGCATACACACATGCACAAACCCTACATCCCCTTCTCTGCTTTTAACATAGAATTGTACAGGCAGGGCAAAGAAAGAGATAGAGATTTATTAGAGGTTATGAGGTTACAACAGTCAAAAATGGGTCAAACTAGGTGAGCTTTGCGACTCCAAACTGAGACTAATATATTGTAAGCCATGTTGCTGTATGTCTGTTATCATGATACAAAGCACAAAGGATGATTTGGAGAATAAGGCCATGATTCCAAGTTACTTAGATTTTGGTAATTAGTGCACATGGTAATTTCCCCAGGACCAGAGTTATGCTCTTAATATGCTTCTACGTGATACTGCTATCTATGGAGCTATCTGTGTTTATAGAGTTCGAACCACATAGAATACAGAACTAAGAAAGTGTACAGATATGAAGGGATCTAATCTTAGGAGGGGCAACCTCAGAGTTTCAGAAAGGTATGAGACTAGAGAGAAAATCCAGTCAACCCCACACCACCTCTGGAAGAAAGAAGCCATATGAAAGCCACAGTGCAACAAGACCTACAGCACCCACAATCAGCGGCGGCCGGCACAGGTAAATGCGGGCGGGCAGGGCGGGGGCAGAGCGTGAAGTCGACAGACGACGGAATAGGAATAATTAAATAAATAAATAATACCTATTCCGTCGTCTGTCGACTTCCCCCCCTGCCGCGCCCTGCCCCGCCTCACCGCGCTTACCGGTGCCGGCCGCCGCTGCCCACAATACAATTTGCTTAAGGCACCAATCACCTGGGATCAGGAATACAGACAGGCTGTTGAAGTTAAAATATGGTAATGTACCCCAGCTCTGTATTTGTAGATGTGGTGGAATGAGATAACTGGGCCTATCCCCAGGCACTTTATGTAGCCCACCAAGACCCCGGTTACAAGTTGCACAGTACTGACAGGGTGCAAACTTCACACAAGTAATTATCAATACTGTGCTGTAACCCACCAGTACCGTGCAATTACAAGTTAAGCCCCACAGAATGGGTAATTACTGTTCATACCTAGATTACCAGGTGGTATTCAGTATGTTATTCCCTTTAACGTGGGGTATAACAGTCACATTTATCACCTGCTCTGAGAAGGTAGTAAAAGTATGCAGGAGCTGTGGTAAAAGGATGTGGAGGGAGAGGTGAGGAGGGTGAAATAGGGAGATGGGGATGTTGGCAGGCGAAGCATGCAATGCTCCCTTCATGCCTTGCCTGAAGTTTGAGCAGGGGTCATGGAAGAGGTCCGGGATACAATGCAGGCTTTTCCCACAGTGATTTTACCTATCGGATTTTCTAGCTGGTAAACTTTAATTTGTTGTCCCCACATCAAGTCAATTCATGTGCAGGAACAATGGATGTGCATGAACAATGGATCTTTTATACCTGTGTGGAACGAAATTCCACCTGAGAATTGCATTCCGCTAGGTTTCCAATCGGGGCCCATGTCTTTATTGGAACTGTGCAAGTGGGCTGATTAGGCCTGACACTAAGAAGCTCAAGAAGCAACAAAAAATAAACAGAGCCTCCTCTATATGTGAATAGCTTTTTATGCTGCAGCCTATCGTACAATGTGTGTAATACTTTATTTATTTATTTTATTTATTTAAAGAGTTTTATATAGCGCTGGCTAGACCCAAAGGTATCAGAGCGCTTTACATAAGGTTCAACAATGTAACAGAAAAAGATCAGCAATTACACATTACGTCAAAAAATAAGCAATACATTAAGAGAGGAGAGAAGGAGAGAGAAAAGTAGTAGAGGGGGAAGGGGAGGTGAGAAAGGGAGGATGAGGGAAGAGACAACAGTAGAGACGAAAGGAAGTCTGTCTAAAGACCGACTGGGTCGGTGACGTCCAAGGAGGGAATCCACGGCCCGTCTCCCCTATAGCTAAACCAGGTAGGTCCATCGGGCATCAGACAAAATAGTTCAGTCTCAAGTGGCGTGGGAAGAAGTTCACAGAAAAACAGGGTGGGGACAAAGGGCAAGGGCAGGAGAGGGCAAAGGTCAGAAGCTGGAAAGAGTAAGAGCGGAGAGGGGTGAGGGGTGGGGGAAGGGAGAGGGGGGAGATAAGGTCAGGAGAGACGCGGGAGAGTTTGTCCAAAGTCCGGCTGGGTAGGTGATGGTCAAGGAGGGAGTCCAAAGTCCATCTCCCCTTTAGCTCGCGAGGTAGCTCCACAATTTTAAAATAATGACTTGCATATTCATAGTGCTTTCAGATGCTAGCTGGGACCTCTTAGCATTACAAATACACAGTCCCTACCTAGATACAGTTTTGTGACTGTCGAATTAGACATACACACACAGACATCTGCAGTAATCGCATTAGTCAACTGAGCTTTCATGACATAAAGGAATGCATTTACCATGGATTACTTTGACTTGCATTTATGTTTGAATTAAGGTGTGTGTGCCGTATAATTTATATGTGTTTACTTGAATGTGAAAGGCCCACAAAATAGTTGCAGATGATTTTGCTCTCTTTTAGCCACAGCCCTGCCCCACTGACTCGGGATAACAGTTCCCATACTATTCTATGCACTTCAGTCTCTGGATGACCTCTGAGGCTATCATTTGGGCCCCATCTGCAGCACAGCCCAGCACACATCAGCTAAAGAAATGTGTGTGTCCTGCAAGCTGCAGCAGCCCAGCCTAAGACACTTAGGGGGAGCTGAAGCCCTTTCAGCCCAATAAGTGTTGTGCGCCTGCAAGTAGTGGACTTTGGATCAGACGCTTGCTTTTGATTGGATGACTTTCTTGTCTATCCCATTTCCCTGCTTCTTATTCAATGGTTCTTCTCTATGGTCTATGTTTGTCCCGCCTCTGGTTCAATTCTTCTTTTCTATTAACCTTATTTATATAGACTTGCAGTAAGGCAGAAATTATATCCATCACATTTGTGATTGAGTACTCATATCGCCAAACCCTAAATCAGGCCCTATGTTCAGATTGGATGACTTGTGTCCTTACACTGCGTGCATTCAGGGAACAACTTTTTTCTTTTTTTAACGTGGGCCTTGTTGCTCTCGCCCTCGTACGAGGTTTTCACCTTATAATCTCCCTCGTTGTGCTGATCCCTCTCCTCCCACAGCTATGTGATTGCCCTCCCTGCCCCTGCCCATCCAGCTTTTTGCTTAATTCTTAACTCTCTCTACTCCTCAAGCAGCGGGTATTCATGCTACTGGGTGGCGGCGACTTCTTCCCCCTTGCTGCTCCCCCAGTTCTCCCCTGCCACTCCTCTTTGCATTGTTTATTTTTTAAGTTTTTAAACCTTTTTAGGAGGGACTAGCTACTGAAATTTGCTACTGGGACGTTCTTTATCATGCACTTTCACTCATATTTTGCGAATTTACCGCTCTGAGATTGGCATCCGCACTTCTGAGAATGGCAAATTTAAACATAATGGCCACTGTATCACAAGGTATTGGTGTGCATGCATGGTGACATACACACACACATACTCCATCATGGGTCAGTCGCGTAGTGTTCTGACACATACATGTGCATGTGTGATGATACATGATGTGTGCGTATATACGTCATCATGCTGCACCACAATATTGATGTAACACATGCCTGTGCATGTATGAAGACACATGCATGCATACATATCATAGTGTGTTTTTTGCTGATGCTGAGGTATTCACCTTTTTTTCTCTTTTTGCTGATGCTGAACAGCATTGGCAAAAACCATTGGCAAAGCCAAAAGGCAAGACCTAGGCTATTTGCTTAGCCAGTGTTTGTTACCTGTTGTAAGCTATTTTGCACAGATTCATTATGCAGGCAACACTTGTTTTGAAAATGTAGAATAGTGTCTCTTGCTAGACCAGCATGCCTAGCTTGAGACTAATAAATTGTTAGTGATCTTCGCCTCTGCCCTTTTCAAATATCTTTTGTTTGCATTTGTCATTTATCCTTGCTTTCCCATTTTAAAATCTTAAATGTTCCTCTTCTGGCCTACAATGAACACAATACTTGCTTGTCTCTTCGCTGTATCAATATTACAAAGCAGCAGCAGTCTAAATAATCACTGAAGAATATTCTGAATACTGTGGAGGCCACCGGGACCTGTTTAGTCTACACTTTGCAAAATGAAACAGTCAATGCCCCTGACTTTAAACCGCCTTAAAGCGGGGCGAGAAGAATGGAAATTTACAAGTCCTGAACCTCCAAGGAGAGCCAGAGAGCTCCATCTGATGCTGCCAGCTGAATGCGCTGATCTGGCTGGAATAGACAAATACAGAGGAAAGTTTATATGCTTGTGGGCCTCTTACATTCCTACATCCATGCCAGCTTCTTCCCACTGCAAAATAGCTGAATACAAACCAGTCATATTTTATTTTGCTGAAGAATAACACTGCAGCTACAGTGTGTGTGTGTGTGTGTGTGTGTGTGTATAAACCATGCTGTGTGTGTGTGCACTTGTCTGTGTTTGTATAGGTGTCTATGAGTACGCATGTGCACATATGTGCATACATATGTTGTGAGTGCGCATGTATGCATAGTGTATGTGAATGTGCATTCATTTTGCCAATGAATGTGGGCTACAAACATTAAAGGGCAACCGTGATACTGTGGTGTTGAGCACAAAATCGCTTTTCATTTGAGGATAGGATATCGCTCCTGCGAAAAGTAATTCTTTCACTGTTTTTTAATGACCAGAACTTCTAAGTATCATTCTATTTTTCAATGGAATGGTCCTGAGCATGCCCAAAAGTAGGACATGATGGGTAACTGTTGACTGGCACAGGGTTCATGGTGTGTATGTATATTTGTAAATAGTATATTGCATAAGGCAAACCTGACCGGAAGACAGTGGAGCACCGATAAAGTCAACACGTCTTTGGAGGGATAGCTAAATCTTGGAAGCAGAAGTGGATTGTAACTGCTTCGTGATATAATACTTACTCGGTGCCAGGACACTGACCTGGGTTGTAAAATATGGACCATATATTTCCAATTTCCTGCAGCATTAAATGCCAGGACACCCTCCTTTGGTTAACTGTTGTGCCATACAAATTATTTCATTCATTCATTCATTCTAGAATGAGTGCACCGCAGTGGTTTGCACATACTTAAGAATGAAGCTTCCTGTACCAACGAGAGAGAGGTTAGCAAATGGCACATATAAAAAAAGTGGTGAGGGTGCAGCTGTAGCAAAATAAGGGGCACCACTGAGTGAGCATGCTCAGCTCCTCCCCCAACACACGTACACCATCTCATAATTACCAGAAAAAACTAATGTAGTTGTGCCACTCTGTCTCTACCACCACCCATCCTCTGCAACATCCCATAACCCAATACTCTCCTTTCCCCTCCTCTAATCACCCCTTCTGAAACCTTTAATCTCTCCTGCCTCACTAACCAGCCCCCATACCTCTGTCACAATGGTGCTATCGAACTCAGTTAAAATACCTCTTTGGGAGAGGAAGACAGACCTTCCATCCCTAACATCTATCAATCTACCTTCTCTCCATCTTCCAAATGTCCTTCAACCTCCACCTCTACCATCTCCACCTTTTCTTCTCTCCCGATGGATTTGTTCCATATTAACTACCTGCCCCTTTTCTACCTCTCATCCTCGAACCATCAGAGCTGTTTCCTTTTCACCATATGATGAATAAACAAGGACATGGCCTCAGTCCCTAATAAGGCCCTCACTCGTCACTCGGATATTACGGGGCATGTTTATTAAGAAATCACGCAGTGCAGCAAGCCATCTTGCTGCTCTGCGCAGCGTGATAGGGAAAGGGCAGGAATGCACCATACTTAACAATATACAGTGCATTCCTGTCATTGCCCAATGCTGGTGCACAGTGTGCTGCCTAGCACCAATGCAGGCACCCTTGCACCATGGTGCAAGGCTGCCTGCGTTGTAAGCAGGATTGTCCCCTGAAGCATTTTCCTCTATGTATGCTACAGGATGCAGCACACATAGAAAGAGGAAAAAACAAGGAAAAATAAGCATATTTCTCCTCGTTATGCCTCCACTGGGGAGGAGTAGCTGTTTGACACATTCTCAGGTTTAGCATTGTTGGTAAATCCGGGAAAGTGCCAAAATTCATGGGTTGATGCATGAGAACACCCACGCTCCACCCACAGAACGCCTCCCTGGGGCAGAGTAATGCAACGCAGCGATTTGTGCTGCATTGCGTTACTTTGGATTTATCAAGCCATGCAGGGCCATGCAAGATGGCCTTGCAAGGCTTGATAAATTCAGCGTAGGTTTTGCGTTGCCCTTGCGCACCCTTATGCGGCGCAAGAGCAATGCAAAACCTTCATAAATATGCCCCTAAATCTTCACCCAAGACCACCACAGGAACATAGAAGAATCTGCACCCCAAGTGTCCTGAACATTGGGTTCCACATTCAAAACCTCCATTAAATGGAATCCCTCACACAAACATAGAGGTGATCACTTGTCTCAGCTTGTCTTCGGACCTACACCTACCACAGACCACACCTTGGACACAATATTCTCTCTAACTGGACTCATAACAGTAACAGGAAATCACTGGATCATCTAGTGCAACCACCATCACATCATCATTACCCCCCTCACAAGAACAACCTCTATGGCAATAGTGACCACACGCCCACCTACAGACTGATGGCACGTTGGCTGAGGTTACAATTTGGATTCAATAGACCTTTGTGGTGGATTGGGAGGGGAATGGAGCTAGCATTCAACAAATCACAATTCTAACAGTGTAACCCATTTGGTCACAAAATAAGGACTAGGATTCAGTAATCAATGTTAAGGTGGATTTATTAAACATTAAGTATCAAACCACCAAGTAAGCAAAACAGAAAGATATTGTGCACATGAAGAATAACAAGTACATTAAGACATCCGATATGGATTCGGGCTTGAAAGCAAAAGTCCTATAAAGATGCTAGTCTGAATAATCCAAGTCCAAAATAATAGAATTCAATGCTCTTCTGAAAAGCTCCGCTCCACCTCCTTAAACATGAATAATTCAAAAGTAGTTTAACCAACATTTAAATCTACCTATAGATGGGCCATTAAAGATAGGCAGCAGGGAATTTAAGAATGCAGGAAGGTGTCAGCACTGTGACGATTTCAGTAGAAAACCTCAAAAGGGAACAAGTGTTTTGCATATAGCCAAACACTCGCAAGCAACAGGGAAAGCAGAGAGGTCTGTACCTCTCAAAGTCCGAAAAGATCTGGCCTACAGTCTAAAAGCATATACATTACTTAAAGCATACAGACACAGTCTCATGATCTAATCGTCACGCCACCTTTTTTCGGACCAATGGTGGTGAACCTTTCGTTATTTTAGCAACATTGGAGTTTTCTTTGATCTCACGAAACCTAGGTGCTCCCATGTCCTTGAGCACCTCAATTGTTGCAGATATACAATGAATAAACATCTCCTTCAAAACGTTAGCTTCTCCACACTTTCTGCCAAGATTTTCTTCTCAGGCCTCTCTATCTCTAATACATAATATATAATACATAACACTCCTTTCTCTATGTAATGATGCCTTGAGACTGCACCTGACGAGGAGAGAACATGTAATGCAAGCAAATTCAGGCCCACTATAGTCAAGTTAAACAAGCTTCAGAGTGCACTTCACTTACATGAATATGGGTGCACGTGCTATTTCAAAATGAAGGTTAGATGAATACTAAAATCACTATTACACGTGTGATGCACTTCTTCATTTGCGTGCAATATAATCTTGAAACGTGTAAAAATGTGTAAAACTACATTTCTTCATGATTAGGCTAAACATGAATATGCACACATCTATGAAGTCCTAGTTTCTACAGTGTATGCACTTAAATTTTACATTGCAACACTTTATATTAATAACATTAGAACACACAAAATATATGATGCTCAGTGCACGTATATATTGCATAGTTGTGACGTGTAAGAGTCGAGCTAAATTTGCGCTGCTCCAATCCCTCCTCTGATGGCAAATCAAGCCATCACCAATCTCTCTCCAAGATCTCTCATCAGATGGACCAGTCACAACCTCATGGGTTTCATAAATGCTCATCTGTACTCCTCCAGATGTTTCATGTCATCATAGTATCTACTCTGTCTCTCCTCTAGTTCTATCTCTGCCATCTTTCATTTCACTCCCTTCTTTGCTTGCATCCTCTTGTATCCCTTAAAGATCCAAACCAGGAATATTGCACAAAGAGCAATTATCATAAGGGGCTTCAAGATATATCCCACTAATCCACTTCACAAAACCATCTACGTACAGAAGCAAATCCATTTCCAATTGCTTCCCAAGCACCTGCTGCTTCTAACTCCGGTCTTTACATTTGTCAGGGATGTAAGTACAAAATTGTTGAACTTTTAACATCCAACAGACTCTGCCCTTCTTTGCGAGAAGGATGTCTAATGCAAGGAGGTTCTGCAGAACCATGGATCTCACAGTTGCCATTTCAGTATCTACAACTAATAAAGCTCCTGCTGTACTAGTAGACACTTTTCCTACAATTGTGGACTATTTTTAAATGTTGATATCATTCAAAATCACACCTACAGATGGAATAATTGCACCAAAATAATCTCCTACTACTTCTCCAGCACTATTTAGTCTTTTGGGTCTAGACTTCTGTTCCAACATGGGATCATTAAAATGTTCCACATGATAAATCTTTGGAAAAACTATGCCTAAATGACATATACCATAGCATCCTTTTGGCAATGTAAAGTATGCATGTGCTCCACAAACATAATAAACTCTAGGAATAGCATGATCTTTCCCAGCGAATAATGACTCCCATGGTCCTTCAGTTTCAAATGTGTGTTCACACTCACTCTTTCCCACACATTTTGTGTCAGATGTGGACTTTCCTGTAAATATGCATTATTTCCCTTTGTGTCTCCAATTTAAACTTAATGCAGCTTGATTCCCTGCTACGTGATGCTCAGTTTCTTCTCTAGCCCACCTATATCTAAAGTTAACTTTCTTTTATTTAGATTCTATTCTTCTCCGTCTGTCCTTAACTGAATTTATAAAGCTCTTCTCTCCATTGGTTAAGATACAGGTCAAATTGTTTTGACGAGCATAAACAGTGTCTTGTGTCATGGTGGGGTTGAAGAATCCCTCAGCTCTCTCTATATTTTTAGTTTCGGGGGATAATTCAAATGCTTAAGTATGGGAACTTCTGAAAAAATCAAATCATAATTTGAAAAATAGTACTGAACATGACCCTTTCCATACAGAAGAATCATTAACAAGCTACAAGTAACACAGTCAAAGGAATGTGATGATATGTGATACCCTCTTCAGCAGATGCGGGTAATTGTGGGAAAACATAGCAATCCCTAGCATCCACAGTGTCAATTTACTCATAAAGCAATTTGTAATAAACATTTGAAGAAAGGTCTCCTCTAGAAACATCCATGTGTAAGTCTTTCTCATCAAGTGAGTGCATTCTTTCATCAGTAGAAAGTAGGGTCTTTTGGGTAAGTATAGCCTTAGTCTGCTCCAAACTAAGTAAGGTGGATTAATATAATATCAGAAGCAACACCATTAGCGCTGGAATTACAGTCATCAACATACCTGCTATTATGTACCTGTTTCTATTAGTGTTATTATTATTAGGAATCAGGCATTCCCAGTGCTGCTAGTATGTGCCTATGTCTATTAGTGTTATTATTAGATTTCAAAACTTTTCTAGAATCAGACCGCTCGGTGGAACATAGCAGCAGCAGAGTCAATTCTCTGCCAGTTTCCACCTGTGCAAATGGCAAAACAAAATTCAAGTGATGTGCAATGAAATTATGTACACATCATCAAGGGGACTCTCGACTTTGCGACTATGGGTGGCATGCACCCAGCTGGAGAGACCTCGGCACTTGACAGCAGGAGTGGTGACAAGGATAACTTAAAAAGGGCCTTGCCCATGAAGTTCCAAGCATGTTTTCCTAAGGTGCTTCTTCACCAGAACCCAGTCTCCGGGACTGAGGTTATGGCACTGCTCCTGATGTGGCAGGGTGCTGGCAGCTGCAACCTGATGAGACACAGAATGCACTGTGTAAATCCATCCTTTGCAGGAATCAAGGATCATGTAATCTGTAATGTTTACAAGCACATTTGCAGATACAGCTGCCAATCGTATTGCTCTGACCATGATTATCTCATGAGGAGATAATCCTGTCCTCCGATCAGGATCACTGTGAAGATTCACCAACACAAGGGGCAACGCATCAGGTCATTTCAAAGATGTCGAAGCACACACTTTAGCCAATCTGGATTTCAGCGTCCCACTGACCTGCTCCATGATACCTGAAGCCTCAGGTCGATAGCTGCAATGTATTATTTTATCTACTTGTAAAATTGCACACAATATTTTCAGGACCTTGTTATTGAAATGAGTTCCTAGCCTGACTCCAGAGAAGTCAGGAAACCGAATCTGGGTATTAACTGCCTCAATAACAACTTTGCTACTGTGAGATTGTAATTTCTTCTGGTTGGGTAAGCTTCAACCCATTACGAAAAGATGCACACAATCACCAGCAAATATCTCAGCCCGTTGCACACAGGCATCTCGATAAAGTCCAATTGCATCCTTTGACCTCCTGATCTCCCAATGTGACACAGTGTTACTGCAGTACTCTTCCCTGCGTTTATTTGTTGACACGCAACACATCTGTGGCACAATTACTCTGCCATCAACCTGAATCTGGGGTTAAACCATGTTCGCCTGAACAAATGGAGCATGGCATCCCTCCCAACATGAGTGGAGCCATAGTAGTGTCTAGCCATTGGGGGCAACAAACTGTCTGGTTACACAGGTCTTCCATCAACTGAAACCCAAATGTCGTCATCTCGCTTGACACAACCTGCTCTGATACAACTGTTCTGTTCTGCTTCTGACACTTCTGACACTGTAACCTCTTAACTTCTTCCCATGAATCAACTGTTGTTAATAAGAGGTTACAATTGGTCTCATCTGTACCCTCATTGCAATACTCTCCATTGAATGCACAAGCATCGAATGCCCAATAACGTGCAACCTTATCTGTATATCTTTTGCCGACTGTTTCATAATCATTTCCGATGAGGTGTGCAGAGCACTTTACAACCGCAGTCTGGTCAGGCAACTGTAAAGCTTTGAGAAGCTTCATGACAACCTCACCATTCTGGATGGGGGAACTGGAAGACGTCATGAATCCCGTCTATGACCGCAACTGTCCGAAGTCGTGAACCACACCAAAGCCATACTATCAGTAAAAATTGTCACTTTCAACTGTTCAGAAACACAACACGCCTTAGTAAGAGTGATCAACTCAGCCACTTGTGCAGATGCTACTCCTTGAATCCAGGAGGCTTCAACTAGACCTCAGACTGTGCAAACAGCATATGCAGCTCTTGCGCTTCCTTCATTGTCTCACAGGTAGGAGCCATCAACAAACAGTACGAAATCATTTTTAGACAGTGGCTCATCTTGTATATCAGGTCTTGGCTTGGTGCATAGTTCAGTCACATCAAGACAGTCATGATCAACTCCTCCATCATCATTTTCAACATCAGGAAGGGGCAATAGTGTATCAGGACTTAAAGCAGTACAGCCTTTTCATGTGACATTCTCGGCCGCCAGGATGTCTTGTTCATACCTGTTCAACAGGCTGTTGGTAAGATGCTCAGTGGGAGTACACATTAACAGTATCTCCACAGAATGGGGACAAACACGGCCAAAGGGTGGCCCATAACAATTCTTTCACAACATTCAGTGCTGACACCAGCAGCAGCTATGGCCTTAAGGCATTCAGGCAGTGTTGTAGTTACGGAATCAAGGGTAGCAGAAAAGTAAGCAATGGGTCTTTGACCATTGCCATTTAACTGTGTAAGCACTGAGAGAGAGCAGCCCTCCCTCTCACTGCAGAAGACCGAAAACGCTTTATTGTAATCAGGCATTTCCAGTGCTGGGGCACAACAGGGATTATCTCTCAACTATAGGAAAGCATGCAAACAGTTGTCATCCGAAGGTACCGGATCAGACACATCTTTATGTGTAAGCCTCTGTAGAGGCTTGGCCACTAGGGAAAAGTTGGGGATCCACTGATGACAGTAACCTACCAGTCCCAAAAACATCCCGATTTCTTTCTGAGTAGTTGGCGGGTTCATTTTCATGATCGCTGTGATTCTTTCGTGTGACACCTTTCTTGCTCTGACGCAACCAACAAGTCATCAATTTACTGGACTAGGATTAAATGACAGGGCATAACCAAAGACTCAAGAATCTTTTTAAGGATCTGGTTAAGGATTGAGGGACTCTCCGTATAACCTTGTGGGACTCGGCATCATGCCAAAACACAGTTCTGCAGCCGAAATGTGAAAAGGAACTGACTATCCTCGTGCAAAGGTATGGAGAAGAAAGTCTGGCACAAATCAACCAACAGTGAACCAATCAGCCTCACATGGAATTTGGAATAAAATCACAGCTGGATTCGGAACCACGGGACAACAAGGATTGGCTATGCTATTAATCCTTCTCAGGTCCTGCACTACGTGATATTTGCCGCTAGGCTTCTGCATGCCCATAATGGGTGAGTTACATGGACTTCCCATTATCTCCTTCAAAATGCCTTGTAGTATCCTTGACTCAATCAATGGAGTAATCCCAGAAATTGTATCTGGGGTCAAACTATATTGAGGGGTTCTTGGGTAGTCAGCATTTGGTTTTACATTAATGCGGAGACCTATGTCCTTTCCTGAAAAGTCCCAGACTTCTGGTTTCACAGTATCTCTAAGGTCTGGGGGCAAATCATCATTTGTCATCATAGGAAACAATCCAATGCAATGTCAGAACCACCTTTTGCCAATTTAAAGGCAGCCTCCTCATCAGGAGTCTGGAACTCTACACCCTTTGGGGTGCAATAAATGGTGCAACTCAATTTTCTCAACAGGTTCCATCCTAACAGATTTACAGGACTCGAATCACACACCATGAAGTGGTGATTCTCCTCAAGTACCCTATTTTAACAGGTACTTCTTCTGTCACTGTGTGTGTGTCATTTGTTTGTTTACAGCTCCTACAACTTGGACTCTTTTTCTGAAGAAGAGTGGGTCTGGAATTTCCACTGTTCTAACAATGGAACGGGCAGCACCAGTATTATTCAAGAATGATACAGGGTGGCCATTCACTTCACCTTCTACGAATGGACCACTCTGGTCAACCTCTAAAACTGCTCCAAGCACAGAATCCTCCTCCCCCTCAGGCTCCGTCATTGCAACAAGTAACAGCAATAATCATCAGACATTTCAAACATAGGGTACTGTTGAAGCATCCCCTGATTTAGAAAAAGATTCTTGTTCAAATTTGGGACCCAATTTGGGTTAAACCTGGGGACATTTACATTCTGCTGTGGCATCAGGGCTTGTGGAACTTGCATCACTGGGGCTTTGGACACATTAAGGTTTTTCACCATATGCCTCTGCACACTTTGTAGCTGTACGGGATTATAATCTTGAGGTTGTATGAACCCAGAGTTCTGAACCCGATTTCCATTCATCATATTACTTGGATTAAGAGAGACAATGTCACCGTTTCCAATGGCCCAACTTATTACACTAAAGGGAAAGGTTTATTCTTTTCAAAGTTGCCACATCAATACCCATACTCAGGTCAATTGGTACACCACGACCTCTACCCTTCTGTGGAAATCCATTTCCACCCTGCATCACAGGAGCTCCCTGTTGATATACTCCTTGCATAGTACTAACATTCCCTACAAAATGTTGATTTGGGCTTCCCCTTTGTGCTGCCATCAATTCCTCCTTCAACCACTTCTGCCTCATCTCAATCTCACCACTACAATACTTCGCATACCTCAAGATCTCATCGATTGGATTATTCTGCCAACAAATCAAATGCTGGTTAATCATTGAGGCAACCTCACTTCTAAATCCTGACACAAATCGAAACACAAAATTTCCCATATCTTTCGGCTCAAGGTTCTTGGTTCCACTCTACTGTTTAAACACCTGCAACAATCTTTCATAATAGGCATGCACTGACTCTTTAGGCTCATGGGTTGTTCTGTCAATCTTAACCCAATCAATATCTTTAGCTGATACCTTTGCTTTCAAAAAGGTTATCACCAGCTGATATTTTCTCATCACCAACTCTGATGGGGCATTTGTCACTGGATTTCATGGAGGCTTCCCTTCCAGCCAGTTCACAGACACTTTACAGTCTGCCCACAAATCACTTGGCACCACAATGTCAAAGAAGGTATTCAAATCTATCCACAGGACCTTTGGAATATTCACAAATCGTTCATCCTGAGTATACCACTCTGCTGGTTTCTCTCTCAATTTTGGAAAATCATTAGTGAAAGATGCAAGATTGCTCCTGCTCCAAGGCACATGGACATAACCTCCACCTGGCACTTCCCTCAATGGAAAAGCTGAGGTATCCTCTGCATCTACTGTGGACGGAGGTGGTTTTCTTCCTGGTTTGTTGTTGTCCTCCTTTTTCGCCCATCTTCCTTCCCACTTGTCTAGTTCACTTCATTTTCAAATACAACCAATGAATTCATTAATTTGTAGTTTAATTCATGATGTTCTCATGCTAGTTATGTCAGCCTCACCAAAGTCTACACGGTAACTGTTCTGCAAAAACTTGGTCCTAGTCAAATCAACCTCGTACTTCTGGTCTAGTTCTGATAAACTTTCATGAATCTGCCCTGCACGTCTGGTAACATCTTTACACATGAACGCAAGTTCACTCTCTTGATAGGTATCTAGTTGAGAAAGATCAAGGTTTCCTACTATTATCTCATCCAGTAATTTGACCACATCCACTGTATTGTCTCTCACTGAGGACTGAATTGTTCCTTTGGTCAAACTGAGCATGTAACTTGTCCTGGGTTTTCAACTAGCCTTTGGAGCCACTTATCAAATTCCTGGAGACTTGGACCAGCCTGCTCTGCAGGGGCAGTAGATATGATGCCTTGTCTGGAAATACTTTGATTAATGCTTACGGGAGTACTACACATAGACATACCAGAATTTAGTGATCACTGAACAATCCCTCTCAGAGGGGCGAGTCCTGTCTGGTTCATGGTTGGATCTGCACTTGCAGCACAAGGGGTATTATTTTGAGTTGGGGCTAAAAGAGTTGGTAACGGTCTTCCCATTCTCAGGTCCATAGGGGTGTTACCTGTGGCACCCATTCCAGTAGGAACTACCAACGTGTGTGTTGTGTTCCCTGTTGATCGAGGGTTATACAACGGGACAACGAGACCTATAGTGACAGAAACAGTAGGTGCAGCTGGGGCGTTCAAAGCAATCGGAATAATGGAGGTACTGATCCCTGTATTCCCTCCCATCACATTAGAACTTGTATTCACTGGCTACTCTTGAGAATCCACCGACACCTGCACCACTCATTCCCTCCTGTTGAGCTTCATTATATGGGGGTGAACGGGTCGATAATAATGCATTAAAAAATCAGCACTAGAATCGCTATGACAGGCTTCATCCTCACTCTCTGCATTTTCTGTCTTTTTCCCCTTTTTCTTTTTCTTCTTCTCTTCCCTTCCTGTCTCTGTCTCTTCACTTGTTAATGCAGGGTATAGTCTAGCTCCCTCTATCATATCAGTTCTCCACTTCTTTTGCTCTGCATCCAATCTAGCATCAGCATAAATACGCACTACTTTTCTGGCTCTTCCCTGATATTTTTCCTTCTGCCTATCATGAGCTGCTCGCTCCCAAGCATTAAGTGCTTTGTGGTGTGCGGGTCTAGGAGGCAGTTTCATTTCTAACAGTACTCTCCTAGAATTTTCAATGATTCTCAAATTAAATGTTCCATAGTGTGGAAACATCAATGCACCTTCTTTCTCAGTGATCTTCTGCCATTAGTTAAGCCAAATACAGGTATGAAGTCCTACATTTACAGTCAAATAATGGCCTGGAGTATCCTCAGGTCGTGCCTCTTCTCCCTCTCGAACAGGTATCATTACATCTCCCCTTAACATTTCTCATTCAGCCACAAAGAATGTCATTCTTCAACAGTAAATCAACAATTACATTTATCTTTTCATCTAAACTGTTATATTCCATATAGGTACCCGAAATAGGCTCAGGTAACATTGCAACCTTTCACCTATATTCTTCCCTACATTACATACATAACGGTTCTTAGGCACTGACCTTTTACCTAGATACGACACTGCATTCAGAACGCGGGTTTTTCCCTGGTTCGATTCTCATACATTATGCATGAGGCTTCTTGGAAGCACAGCAGGACTAACAGTAGGATTACCATCTCCTGTATAATATCTCTGTATAAAGTTCAGACCCAACGTCATCCTTTAGGCCGACACAGTAACACAGCAAGGTAGGACCCCGGGGGAGACCTATGAGTATATATACAGCACATCTTGCTTAGGAAGATAGAGGAGACCGTGACTTCCCGGCTGACACACTGACCAGAGACGCTGAGGTTCCTGCATGCAGACGCTGCAGCTAGCAGTCGTCTAACATCCCTGGGCGTCCAACTCGAGACCAGGACAAGGTCCTGCATTCTCTAAACGCTCAGGTAATGGGGTGGACTAGATCCTAGAGGGATTCTTGGCATAACACCTACATAGACGCTAGGTACATTTAGGTACATCTAGTTAGGGAGGCATCGTAGGAGTACGCACTCTTTTATCATGTGTTTTATGTACTTGTATATATTCATGATTTCTGCAAGATGGTAGAACTATACCATCCCTTTACTTTTGTATTATTACTAATCATATATCTCTGCTACTGTCTAATGGTTGTTGTAGCTCATATATTCTACACTAAAATAACAACTGTTCAATAAATACTTATTGAAACGCCCAGACTGTTTATTCTGTGTATCTCTCTGAGACAAACTAAGTGAGCACGATTGACTGAGCGAAAGGTAGTATATTGTTTCCACGATCCTGGGGGATCAGGGTTGTCATGTTCTGAGGTTGCCAGAATCTATTCTCTCGGTGATAAGAGGAGATTATAGTGACACTGTGAGCTAGCTGATACAGACAGGCTAACATATCCGGTGGGGGTGCATGGAATCAGTCTGCCACCAAACCCACAGCTTATGTTATCCAAACGTGCAGATCCTGTCTAGGTAATATAGGAACTACACGACAAAATCTAGGCACTCATTTCTCTTGCCCACAGTTTTCGTTCGCATCAACAACCAATAGCAGTGCAACACTCTATGACATAGTCAGCCAATACCAGCGCGGCTTTATACTAACCAACCAATCGCAGCACACTGAGACGTCAATCTCACTCCTCGCTGCACTTCACCCTCCTTTACAATTTTTCCGCGGACGCACTCTTCTCAGCATTAAGCATTCGATACAAATGCAAAAGAAATTCAATAAATAACTTTGTCTGCTCCACTAAAGAAATTGATAGTATTCAATCACACAAGAAATGATTTGGAGTGACACTTTCTGACCTACTCAGATACACACTTTTTTTTTTTTTTTATTTTTTTTTTTATTTGCATTTGTAAAGATACAAACTTCAACAAAACCAAACAGCAGTACATTGCTTGTCGACCACCCAATCGGTGATGTAAAGGTGTCGTCATCATAGGCACATCATATACATGTTCAAATCCACATTCAATACATGTTATTTTACAGACGTTCTTACTTCCATGTCGACTAGTGCTTATTCAGTTCAATAGATAGGACAGTTACCCAACATTACGGTACAGCAGAGGTGTAACCATTTCCTAGTGTCCATATTAGGGATCATCGGTATCTACTGTACTTAACAAATTGACAAACGGGTCCCAAATGTCACTGGGGCGGGCTCGTGTTGGCATTAGTTCCCAGAAACTCTCCGGCTGAGTCTTACACTGAGTGACATTTAAGATCCATCCCTTTGTTGTCAGCGGGGGAACCGCCCTCCATTGGAGAGCCCCCTGACACTTGGCCATGAGTAGCAGCATGGCCGTTAACTTCCTCTTCTTCGGCGGAACATCAGTAATAGCGCCCAGCAGCGCCACTAGCGGCGTGTAGGGCAGCTCCTGGCCAATTATGTTGTGTATGTGGTGTAGTGTGTGCAGCCAAAAGTTGGCTATAGTTCGGCACTGCCACGCTATGTGTAAGAATGTTGCCTGCGTGGCTCCACATCTCCAGCAGCGATCGTCGGGCCGCAATCCCATGCGGTGCAGCTGCACCGGGGTTCGGTATAGGCGGTCAATGTACTTGAAGTTAATCAATCTAAGGCGATAGTTAGGGGATAGCATTTCCAACTGACCGCATATGAGCTTCCACTGGTCGTCTGTGACGTCCACCCCCATGTCTGCCTCCCACGCCGCGCGAGCCCCCGGGGCAATGATTGGGGAGTCTTGTTGCGTGATAGTGTAAATGCAAGTGATTAAATTGCGGCCGTGATCGATCACAAGAACATTCTCGAGTGCTGGTAGTGTGGGGGGGTTTCAGAAACGTGTCAAACTTGCTTCTGCAGGAGGCACGCAGTTGGTAGTATAGCAACATGTCCGCAGCCGAAAGGTCTGCTGGGTCGCACATTTGCTGCAGCGTTAGGAAGGTGTCGCCTGGAAAAAGGTCCTTGCCTACCCGCAGATGATGCGACACCGCCCGCTCTCGTGCCCTGCGGTCCCTTAGTGGGGGATCTGTGGATTGTTGGCCAGTGGCATAGAGGGGGCGTAAAGAACTTCTAGTTTCCCACGTTTGCGCAGTCCCACCCATGCCCATCGCAGCGCCTCAACAGTGTCCAGCTCTTTGCATGGTCTCTTATATGGCTGATATATGGCAGTGGCAAGTGGAAGCGGTGCTGCTCTGTCCAGTTCAATGGCCACATGTGGCTGAAAGGGCGTGGGGTGTACTCAGTAGTGTAGGAACTGCGCCTGCGCACTGTAAGCGTAGAGAGCAAGTCCACCCTGAGCCTGTGGTAAGGTGAGTACCT
Organism: Calotriton arnoldi; assembly: GCA_963921515.1. Taxonomy (NCBI): domain Eukaryota; kingdom Metazoa; phylum Chordata; class Amphibia; order Caudata; family Salamandridae; genus Calotriton; species Calotriton arnoldi. The sequence continues at coordinate 2,473,760 of CAWUFW010000718.1, forward strand.
CCCAGGATATCCTAGGTTGTCGCCAGTTCGATCATGAGGGATCTCAGTGTTTTAAAGAAATGCGAGGTGAGAGGGATGAGGACATTCACAAAGAGGTACAGGAGTTTGGGCAGGATGATCATTTTGGCCACCGCTATCCGTCCAATCAGGGATAAAGGGAGTGTCTTCCAACGGCGCACCCTCTCCGTGATCCAATCTACCGTTCTGCCATAGTTTGCCGCCCAGAGTTCGTTTATGTCATTGCTTATCCATATCCCCAAGTAGCGCGTTGGCCCTGTCGCCCAGTCAATAGGGTAGTCCGTTTCAAAGGGCTGGGTTCCAGGCGTCAGGGGAATAATAACTGATTTGCTCCAATTTATCCGTACCCCGGAGAGTTCCCCATAGCGCACCAGTTCCCTCGTCATGGGTGCCAGATTCTCTTTGGGGTCTACCATATAAAGAGTGATGTCATCAGCGTAGAGTGACACTGTGAGACTTCTGGTGGTAAACCCAATGCTGCAGTGTGTGTGATGTTGTCTGATTCGGGCTGCAAGTGGTTCAGTGGCTATGGCGAAAAGTAGCGGCGACAAGGGGCAGCCCTGTCTAGTACCTCTCGTGATGGCGATGGGTTTGGAAATCAAGCCATTTACCCTGAGGCGTGCCGTGGGCATAGTATAAAGCAGTTTTATCTGTTGAATAAAAACGGGGCTAAGGCCGATTCGTTGGAGCAGTGGGAACAGGAACCCCCACTCCAAGGATTCAAACGCCTTGGTGGCGTCCAGGAGCGTTGCGATCGCCGGGACATGTGGTGCGAGGTAATGTATTAGAGCAAACATCGTCCGGAGGTTGTGAGATGTGGCCCTCCCCGATATGAAGCCGGACTGGTCCGGGCGTATAATCAGGGGAAGCAGTGGCTGTAGTCGGACAGCCAGGAGTTTTGCGAAGATTTTTGCATCCAGGTTTATCAGGGAGAGTGGGCGGTACGAGTCGCAATTCGAGGGGTCCTTGTATGGTTTTAGGACTGTTATGATAATGGCCTCACGTATTGAGGCGGGCAGGCCGCGGGACTCCATGGCCTCCTGATAAACGGCCAAGAGTCGTGGTGCCAGTAGCTCAGCATATTCTTTATAAAATTTGGCCGTCAAGCCGTCCACGCCGGGTGCCTTGTCTCCTGGTAGGCCACCTATGACCCGTTTGATGTCTTCCACCGTGAAGGGGGCCTTTAGGTACTCGCGGTGTACTCTGCTAAACCATATTAACTCGATGGAGTCAAAGTAGTCGCGCAGGATAGCGTCAGGGGGGCTAGAGTTGGAAGTATAGAGTTGTGCATAGAAGTCTCTCATAGTTGCCAGAATGTCTGGTGAAGAGCGTGCTATTTCTCCATCTGCTGCGACCAGTTCGGTAATAAATGGGGACCCTCTGGGCATCCGCAGTAGGTTGGCAAGCGTTTTGCCCGGTCTGTCACCCTCCCCGTACTGTCGCGCTGTTGCATGTTTGTGTAAGAATTTGGTCTCCCGCTCTGCCTCCTCCTGAAATGCCATTAGCTTAGTGCGCATATTATCCAGAATTGAGGGGGATGGTGCCATACAGTACTGTGTCTCTAGATCATGGAGTTCCCTTTCTAGTCTGCTCAGGCTACCCCGTATGTTGCGGAGCACCCCGGATTGGCCAGCTATGCAGTGCCCCCGTATCACTACCTTGAATGCCTCCCACAGCGCACCCTCTGTGGACACCGACCCAGTGTTGTGCTCAAAGTACTCCCTAATATGCGTTCTAATGCTTTCACAGAAGGCTGAGTCAAGTAATGCGCTTGGGGGCAGGCGCCACGAGAACGGCTGCTGATAGGGCTTCAGGACCGAAAGAGACACAGCCACTGGGGCATGGTCTGATAGAGTCCGTGCGTGGTGGTTGATGTCTTGAACCCAAACATGTAAATCCCTAGTCAGCAGCCAGAAGTCAATTCTGGACCATGTCTTGTGGTGGTGTGTGATGCACATCCCCTCACGGGCCATGGGGTGCAAAGCACACCATGAGTCAACTAGACAGTGGTCCAATATTATACTGTTCAGGGCTGCTGCCGCCTGAGGGTGATGAGCACGAGCCACCCCCTCCCTGTCCATGTTCAGTGTCAGCACTATATTAAAATCCCCGCCCCAAAGTATTGCAGCGTCACCCAGCGACTGGACCCTGTGCCAGATTTGGAGGAAGAATGTGGGGTCGTCTACGTTCGGGCCGTATGTGTTGACCACAATCATTGGCTGGTGAAATAGTGTCCCCTTTAGAATGAGATACCGACCCTCTGGGTCTCGTACCGCTTGTTGTGTTCGCCAGGGCACCCCTCTGCGTATTAGAATTGCCACCCCACGGGAGTAGTTAGAGTAGCTTGCTGTGTGTACCTCGCTCCATCTAGTGGTGGTTAGCCGAGAGCGAGCTGCTTTCCGAAGGTGGGTCTCCTGTAGGAGACAGATGTCTACCCCATGTCTGAACAAATAGGATTGCACTAGTCGAGCCTTGCGGTGGTCGTTCAGACCCCGCACGTTCCAGGTGAGGCAGGAGAGTTTAGACATTTAAAGGCTTTGCTTAGCTGTGTAGTGTGTATGGGTGAGATCCCCTTCCTGGAGCTTCCCTGTCTCTCTACTAGATGCCACTGTTTCCGACATGAATTCATCGTTGTGTGCGGGTCTCGGTTGCGGACAGTGTGTGATGCCCTCCTTAGATGACAGATTAGTCTTAGGTCTGATTCGTACTGTAACCAACAACAACAAATAACTTCTTTCCCATCCCGCCCCCCACCCACACCAACCCCCCAATCAGGTTGTGCATCCCTTGTGAAACAACTCACTGCGCATGAAGGCCCTCTGAACATGGGGTAACAGGGAATCATCCCAGAGGGGCGTGGGGTCGCCTGCGTACTGCCCTGTCACATAGGAACAGGGTGGCAGAGCATGTTTAGTTAACACTGGCTCAAGGATTTATAATATGAGCGGACCATGCGTTCCAAGGGGCACTCGACAAAGTGGGGCATAAATTAACATATTTGTGATTACAGGTGCCTCAACAGGCCCACACAGTGGGTTCATACTTCCCCTGACATCAGTCATTGTCACTTAGCTGCTAAGCTGTGTAGGATTTTTGTACATCAGGGAGTAGGCGCTCAGACTCGTGCGCGTCTATGTAACAAGGCTGTTGTATGTGTACGGTGCTGCCAGGTCGGGGGAAGTACCCAATAACCCCCGTAATTTGTGTGAGTCAACAACCCACACTGGTAATATGGACACTATCCTGTGCACACGTGGTTGGGATAATAGATTAAAAAAAAGTCTCGAAAGTTGCCCAATTTAAGATCGACATCAGTTGTGTGAGTCAGGATTATTTAATGATGAACAAAGAAAAACGACCAGCCGACACGTGTTTCGTCACAGTGGGAAGTAGTCCCGTGACTCTTCAGAGCCGAACGGGTAGTAGCAAACTGAGCAAAGGTGCAATGGACGTCTCAAATAGAAGGGAGTAAAGTCTTGAAATCCTGCCCAGATGAGGGTAGCCAGGGACAGTATCCCGGTGAAGGCAGTGGGCAGGGCCCAGAGAAGACACGCTAATGTATAGGTCGGGAAGTACGGCAAAATGCGGAGGAAGGAGTGACAGGCGAGTGAGCCCGGGAACCGCATGGAAATTGGGAAAGAAGCGACGTCCGTCGATCACATGACTGCCGGAGATCTTGGCCTGCCTGTTGTCTGCTTTCCCCATGGTGGTTCTCCAGTGGCGTCGCTTTACCCCAGTGCGCCGAGACAGCGAGTCTAATCCCTCAAGGCCACCGCCTGGGGATACAGGGGAGGGCGCCAAGGTGGTGTGTGACACAGGAGCCAACTCTGCTAGTGCCGATCTCTCCGCTGGTTTTAGGTGGGCAGCCTCTGGCACGCTCCCGAGTGGATTCGCCACACTACAGCTCGAGGGCAGGCCGGTCCCACGAGGTCGCAGCACTCGGGCCAAGTGGTGTAGTTGCTCGATTCGCCGCACTCCAGTCGGTTCCGGCGTATGTGTATGGAGCTGCGACGATGCGACACCCCAGCCTCCCACTCTCCTAGCCGCCCGATTCAATCCTTGGGCTGCACAGGGTGCGGGCAGTGTCGGATGCGCAGCTCCCCCCGTAGGCCCAGCCAGAGGAGTCAGCAGGATGCGGGTCGCGACGCAGCCCTATCTATGTGCGATGCCGCGGCAGCGTCGCTTCAATAAGGGAGCAGTCTAGTTCCGGGCCCAGCAGGGGTTTTGCCAGCGATGTCCTGCACGCGCATGTGTCTCTTCCCAGCCCCGCTACTCACAGAGGCTGCCGCTGCAGGAAGGCCGCCACTCAGCTCCCGGCCCCCAGGTAGGCCTTGTTTTTCCTGCGCTGGGTATCGGGCCCCTCCGTTCCGCCGAGGCGGCACTCGTTGCTCCTTTACACACTCCCGGAGCTTCAGTCAGGGAGCAGTCTAGTTCCGGGCCCAGCACGGGGTTTGCCAGCGATATCCTGCACGCGCGTGTGTCTCTTCCCAGCCCCGCTACTCACAGAGGCTGCCGCTGCAGGAAGGCCGCCGCTCAGCTCCCGGCCCCCAGGTAGGCCTCGTTTTTCCTGCGCTGGGTATCGGGCCCCTCCGTTCCGCCGAGGTGGCACTCGTCACTTTTCCACGCACTCCTGGAGCTCCGCCGCCCAGGGAGGGGAAGCTTCTCTGGCGTCGGGACCCCCCGCCGCAACGCACAGCAGTGTCACTCAGCCCGCTGCGCTCACCGCATCTCACCGGCTCGGTACAGGCCGCAGCTCCGCCTCGCCGTTTCTGCGCTTATCAGTGTACCAGCGCGGCTGGAGCCCGGCAGTTTGCACCACGGGGGGTTTCTCCGTGCTATGCCTGGGTGTGTGCCCTTGGATTAGCAGCCAGATAGCGTATAATTGTCGGATGATACGCTCAGCCGGCAGAGCCACTCTGCTAAGCGGCCATCTTGCTGCTCGGCTTGGCCACGCCCCCCTACTCATATACACACTTGAATGAGACATCGACCAGTGACGGTCACTTGGATTGATACAGTTTCTCATTATGCACTTGGATCCACTGTACCACCAACACCTTACTCTCACTCAAAGATAAATGTCCCTATCTCAATTGTGCCATTGAGGATGTCTCACGACAAACACCCAAAAACTTAGCAGACAATTACAATACAGTGTCTTCAGGGATGTGGAATTCCTATAGCCCGATGCCCAGGACATATTGTTTGGGGCCAAGGGCAGCAAGTTTTCATGTGTATTTTGTCCTTAGGACAAGTAGGCCCAACCCCCTGCAGCACAAACCCTTTGGCTGCCAGTTTGCAGTACCACATTATGGATCAGGGAAGGGCACTGTCAGCAGGTAAGGTAATATTTTTGCCCATATGTTATTGCTGTTCAAACTTGTATTTATGGTTCATTAATTGAAAGCCTTTATTATTAGGGTGAGAGCTCTAAGTAAATGTTGTAAGCTCTGAGTGCACTACTGACAGTGGTTCCAGTATAAAAATGTGTACACACGTTTTCAAAGTTTTGCAATATGAGGCTATGTATAATGCTCCCAGAATGCTCTCTGATTTGATGCAAATATTTGCAGAAGCTTGAAAGCAAAATTGATGATTCTTTGCTTTCAAAAGAAAATGTTCATAAAAAAATGAAAGCAGGAAAAAAACATTTTGCTAAACTAGTGTAAAATTTCAGGTACCATTTCTTTGCAGCATCATTTAGTATCATGTGTTGATGCATGCTTGTATTTCCCAAAAATATTAATAATGGAAAATCAGTGTAACCAGTTTCAATAAGATTATGAGAAACAAAAATAAACAAGCATTGGCAAACCCAGTAGGTCTGAAATTGGAGGTCAGCTTCTTAGTTTTGTCAATGTGTGACTTGTTTTGGCATGGTTTTTGTAAAACCTTACTGGTGTGGGAGCTGCCGGGCCCTCACCATTATAACAAGTTTACAAGTACAAATTCATTTCATTTCATTTCATAACAAACATTGGCAAAAGCAAAAATTGTTTTTTGGTCTCAAAAAGCACACACTGCCACAGTAGTTATTGGCACTGAACAAAACAACTTTGTGTGCCGATATGCTACTTGTGAAAGAGCAGAATGCTGTCACTGTCAGTGAAGCCAGTCAATACAGAGAGAGAGAGAGACAGAATTTTAATATACACAAAGATCACGGTCAACGCCAGACCAAATCAGGTACCCAGTTATTAAAGAAAGTCTCAAAAGTGCACCCATCGTATATGTCCGTGCATTAAGTGCAGCTATACGGCTTTCATGAATTCCCAAGAATTTACAGAAGTAGGACAAGAAATAGTACTCCTAGAAAATATCTGTGATCTGCATTTTAGCATGAGCAAATTTGCATGTGTAGATTAGCTCATGCGAAAATCTGAGTGTTTGAAAATTCACTTTCCCTCCAACCACTTTTTTTCCCCAATTCTGGAAGAAGGTTTACGTCTGCCATTGTCAGGAGTAGATTTCCAACATTTCTCAGTATGGGAAAAGATTAGAGAAGAGTTGTTGAAAATCACTAAAACATGCAAGTTAATAGGTTTGCACAGACTCAAAAGGACATTCTAACCCTGGAACTATTGCTTACCACTTCCTTCAACCCCCAATATGTAGATCTGCGGAAACGTGGAAACACAAGGGGTTTGCAAGTATTCAAACACTTCTATGGTATGAGCCCTGGCATAATCAGAGAGGCTATATCATAGCTCTTATATAATGAGATTGCCATAATGTTGCCATAATTTGTCGCTGCACCACATGGCACCAAAGGGGCAAGTGGATTTTGTTACAGGACAAGTAGATTTATGAAGCAACCTGCCCCATGGACAAGTAGATATTTTATTAAAATCCACACCCCTGGTCTTCTACATTTATTATCACTATCCCAGGATCTTAGGCTACGTTGAGACTAATAACAACTTCAACTTCTCTGCAACAAGTGCTACATTCACACAACAACTCAGAAATTACTACATCGCGCCACACAATCTTCGCAAAACATCGCAAGCTAAACATAAGCAATTGGAACGCACAACCCTATGATTACTCACTCCTCTGCAATCTCAAGTGTCTCCCAAACTGCTGGAACTCCATCGATCCTCTGACACAAGACATGGGCTTTGGGCTTGAACTGGATTTGGGAAATTTCTACATGGGATTCCTTAACTCCCTCACTTCAGTAACATACCGTCCTCTGTTACCATCTTGTTGGCACGTGGGCCTAGAATACAATTTGAATTCAATAGACCTTTATGGTTGACTGAGAGGTGAAAGGAGTTAGCATTCAACAAATCACAATTATAACAGTGTAACCCAATTAGACCACGATTCAGTAATCAATGTTAAGGTGGATTTATTAAACATTAAGAATCAAACCACCAAGTAAGCAAAACAGAATAATATTATGCACATGAAGCATTACCACAAGTATATTAAGGCATCCAATATGGATTCGGGCATGAAAGCAAAAGTCCAATAAAGATGGCAGTCAGAATAATTCAAGTACAAAAGAAAATAATTCATTCCTCCTCTGAGAAGCTCCGTTCCTCCCCCCTGAACATGAATAGTTCAAAAGTAGTTTAACCTAAATTTTAATATGCCTATGGATGGCTCATTAAAGATGGGCAGCAGGGAATTTAAGAATTCAGGAAGGTGTCAGTATTGCAAGGATTTCAGTAGAAAACCTCTAAAGGGAACAAGTGCTTTGCATATAGCCATAAACTCTCAAGCCACGGGGCAAGCAGAGAGGTCTGTACTTCTCAAAGTCGAAAAAGATCTGGCCTACAGTCGAATAGCATATACATTACTTAAAGCATACAGATACAGTCTCATGATCTAATCGTCACGCCACCTTTTCTTCGACCAATGGTGGTGAACCTTTTGTTGTTTTTGCATCATTAGAGTTTCCCCCATTTCACAAAACCTAGACTCTCCCTTGTCCTTGAGCACCTCAGTTGTTGCAGATATACAATGAATAAAGAGCTTCTTCACAATGTTAACTTCTCCACACTTTCTGCCAAGATTTTCTTCTCAGGCCTCTCTATCTCTAATACATAATACTCCTTTCTGTAACTAATGAAACCTTGGGACTGTGCCTGAAGAGGAGAGAACATGCAATGCAAGCAGAAAAATACATTTCAAGATTCAGGCCTACTATATCAAGTTAAACAAGCTTCAGAGTGCACTTCAGTTACATGAATATAGGTGCACATGCTATTTCAAAATACATGTTAGATGAATACTAAAATCACTATTGCACATGTGATGAACTTCTTCATTTGTGTGCAATATATTCTTGAAACATAAGTGTAGAAACGTAAAAAATAAAATTTCTTCGTGATTAGGCTAAACATTAATATGCACACGTTTATGAAGCTCTAGTTTCTACAGTGTATGCACTTACATTTTACATTTGAGTGAACAACTTTTTCTTCATCAACATTAGAACACACAAAATATATGGTGCTCATTGCACGTATATACGGCGTAGCTGTGATGTGTAAGGGTGGAGGTAAATTTGCACTGTTCTAAGACCATGAGGCAGTTGTAAAATTGCCTTTCTAAAGTCTTTGACTGAATCATTCTCTCCAAGATGTCACAGAATCCTAGTCACTGACCTTAGAATCTTTGACTTAATGAACTGGTAAAGCAGATGAAGATAGAAATCACTGTGCTTAGAAACCAGAGGATGAATTCTAGAAAATAACATGACAAAACATAACTCCTAAAACTCAAAAGGACCGGAAAAACTTGCATCAGGAAGGCATAAATATGACATTTCTCTGAAAGGATCTTATGCACATGTATTTCTATCAAGGAACTTCATAGGATCTTCATGGAATTTCACAGCCTAAGGAGTACTGTTACAAATACTTTCCAAATTCTAGAACAAAACTACACATCACCATGTTTCAAATAGCTAAGATACTGATACAGCACCTAAGGAGCAAGACAGCCAGCATCTAGGTCACTCAGAACAATTCTATGATGACAATATGCAAGGTGGATTTGTATCAATTATTGCTCTCCTAATTCAAAGAAATGGTAAAAGAAAATATGCTGGTATGGTCAACATCTGACCCATGTCCTGTTCAAATCTTCAAGAACATTGGGCTCCCAATAACTGTCACCACCCCACCAAGAACTCTCCACAACAACTCTCTAACCTCACACCTTAGCCTCTATCCTCACAAATGCTCGTCAAGATGAAAAAGCTCGGCCCAGCCGATCCAACCAGCCATTTACCAATCTTCAACGGCCCATTTTTAAGAAAACTAAGGGAAGGGTTGCCATCAATCAGATCTGTGACTTTCTGGAAGAAAACACTTCTTTCAGACCATCAACAAAAGATCTACCCTCGAAGAGGTACTGAATCTGTGCTAATTTAAATCTAGAATGAACTAATGATTACAGTTGACAGAACTGGAGCTGACTGAACTCTTCCCTTTGATCTTTGCTCCTATGTTGTCCACAGTCACTATCACTCTCTCCTACTCAGACTACAGGAACTTAGAATCAAATGAGCCATCCCTGACTGCAAATCCTCATATCTCTGTTTTAGACCTACGAACACCTTACATCCACCAATTACAAGCCGTTCTGTCAACATCGATGCTAGCATACCTCAAGGCTCAATCATCTCTCCACACTCCTTCAAGAAGTACCTCATCCCGTTACTGAATGTTTTCAAGTAATTCAACCTAAAATGCTAAAACTATGTGTGCCAGCTTGTCCTAAAGCTGGAAACATCAGAAGTAGACACTTCCGGACTCAATAATTCCATCCAAACCATGGGCCAATGGATTCTGACTAACCACTTTAAACTGCACTCTTCCAAAAACAGATCATAACCTGCAGAGAATGAAAGACCTCCCAATATACAACCATTTGCCCCCAGGAGTTAGACACAGTACCAGCAACACTGAAGTAAAAAGAAAATAAGTCACCTGTAATTGTAGTTCTCCAATATTGTCATATTTCATACATTCACATGCTTGAATCATTCTCCGTCATCGAAGTGGGAGTCCCACGGTAAAATTGAAAGGCAGTACAATACATAATGCATAGTCTACAATGGCTAGAAGAAATTCACTTCATTAACTTATCCACATCGTATATAAAGAATCACACTTCAGCCAATCAGGCGACAGTACCATCTAGAACATTCCCCAAAGAGGCATCATTCCCTCAGATTTTCTAAAGCATATAATGTGAAGGGAGAATCCCTGAGCTCTGCTCAGATCAACAGTTTTGTCTCATTATAAAGGCTTTTTTCATCAGGAAAGACAGTTCAAATCGGCACCTATCAACCTCTGACTACTCACAATGTCAGAGACAACAAAGAAAGGACTTTTCAGACCATGTGGAACTTGTGGAAATTGAGACTTCATTCAGGACACCCAATAAGTAGTGTATTTATTGTCTAAATGCTTCTCCCAGGTAAAATATTGGAAGATTTGCCGTATTTTTTCCTCTAAGATTCTGAAAGCTAGAAAGGGGAGGCTTCTTATATGGCTCCAAAAATGAAAATCTGAGAAGGTTTTGATTTCTGATGAGGATAGTGAGGATTCCTCAAAAACTGAGGTCAGGTCACAGAAAAGAGAAAGATCACATGATCAGAGATCTTCGGGGTCACCAAAAAAGGCATTAAAAATGACTCATCATGAGTCTTTAAGAGAGTAGAGGACATCAGAAGAGCACTCTTACAGACAGAAAAGGGAAAGAGTCTCCTCAGAAAAAGTAAGATCTGAGCCTACTTCACCCTCCTCTAGTTTGGCATTGCATTGGAAAAAAAATCCTCCTCAGAGCCATCAATGATAGCTGCTAAATCAGCCTTAATTTTGTAATCGACGGCGACGACAACATCATCGACAATTATACCGATGACGGCGTCGACATCAACACCAGCAACGTCAACTACTTCGTCGGCGATGATGACATCATCAACGGCGTCGACATCAACACCGTTAATGGCAACGTTGACTACTACGTCGATGATGATGACACCATCAACGATGACGACGTCGCCATCGCACCATTAACGATGGCACAGTCGACGAAGACGCAGTAGACAAAGACACAGTCGACGAAGATGCAGTCAATGAAGACACCGTTGACGCAGGCACTGTCGATGAAGGTGCTGTTGACGAAGACTCCATCGATGACAGTAAAATTATCGATGAAAAAGTCATCGATGACTCTCTCAATGGCAGAAAAGAAATCCCCGCTGATGATGAAAATAACAGTGGGATCGTTGACAATACTGTTGACGAAGTAAAAGATACAATCAAACATTTTAAGGCCAGATCAGACCTCTCCAAGCAAGGTTTCTCCTCTCCTGCCAAGTCACTTGTTTGATGAAGAGGATTCAGATGATGAAGGACTGCCCATAGTCCTTTTGAACTGAATGTCAAATACCAGGAGGAGGATGATGAGGAATACTATGAAGATTACTATTCCTCAGGATCCCAGCAATATTTAGAGAAATCTGAGCAATATATGGACCAATTTCAGCATTTTAGTCATCCTCAACTTCAGGAAGGCATGGTTCAAGTACCAGTGACTTTAGTACAAGACCTCCAAGGCATGCTACAAGATTACTACAGAAGGTTTACGGACGCTATGAAGGCTGCATCTCCATCACAGCCTATGCATCTACCACAATCCCGTCAAATACAGACCCCTGTAAGAGGACTCCAACTTTGAATATTGCAGTGTCTCCCACGGATGAGGCTGTCTCCGCGCATGAGGATAGAGAAGGATGGGAAATCCCAGATAACCAATCAACACCCAATGAATGCGATGATTATCAAATTCCAGCGCCATCTCCACCTGCACCACAACTGCTGCTCCACCTGATGACTATCAAGCTGTCAGGAACTGTCCGGGACTGTCTGGGACAAAGTCAGGGACTTGGGCAAGGACTGGTGACTCGATTGAAAATGTAAGCAGAAGGATGAGCACAGCGCTACCCAGGATCACACAAGAAGTCAGAGGAGAAAAGTGATCCAAAGGGGAAGGCTGCACAAAAAAACAAGGTAGCTAGAACTCAGAAAGGATAGGCACTCAGGAGGGGATTTAGCATTCAGAATACCTACACCCAGGATGGATGTGCAAGACATATATATATAAAACAACATTAACAATAAAGGGAATGTGGGGTAAAGCACTCAGGAGCTCCACACGGTAAGACTGAAGCTCAGTAAGTTCTTCACCCACAATTGCTGTTACAGATACTGACTGCAAATACCCACATGTAGGATATGCATGCAAAGGCAGGGTCTGTGGAGCTGATACCTATGGTGATGTTATAAATGTAACTCAAAGACAATCCTCACAGTGAACAAGAAACACCACCTAGGTTGTCAACTGTGCCCACAGATCCTGACAATCAAACAGGAACACGCAAGGCAGTAACAGCAAGGGGGTAGAACTAAACACAAGCACGATAGACAAGGAGCTAGCAAGGAGGACTGCTTAACAGGAAAGGAAGGAAATCACAGGGCACACTTGGCAGAAAGCAAGTAACAAACATACAAGGTAATAGAAGCAAGACAGCAGGAATAGAAAGACAGCAAACTAGGAACTGGAACCAAGGAAATGGGAAGAAAGGCAGGGACTGGAAAAGTATAAACAGAAGGGGAGGTTACAAGGGTATACTAGAATAGTGCTGGATCAGGAGTCAAGAAAACAAAGTAGCACTGAAGGCTGTGCTGGAGCAGGAACAAGAATTGAGCAAAAGCTCAAGAGCAAAGGTAGCACTGCAAGCAAGTGCCAGTTCAGGAACAGGGAATTACAAAAGCTCAGGAGTCAAGGTAGCACTGCAGGCAGTGCTAGTTCAGGAACAGGGAATTACTAAAGTTCAGGAGTCAAGGTAGCACTGCAGGCAGTGCTGGTTGGGGAACTAGGAATTACTAAAGCTCAGGAGTCAAGGTAGCACTGCCAGCAGTGCTAGTTCAGGAACAAGGGAAACTGCAGCAGCTCAGGAACAAGGAATAACTAAAGCTCGGGAAACACTGGAAACAAGGATATCAAAAGCTCAGGAAACAAGGTCCGGTCTCACTGGTACACAGCTACAATGACCAACCCTGGATTGAAAGGAGCTGGGCCTTAAAAGAGCTTACGGTGATTACATGCATCAGATGTGAGCAGGCTAGCAGCAGCCAGCCTCACATGAGTGGGATTCCTCCACCCATCCTTGACCTGCAGGGGTGGAGACAAAGCAGTGAGCAGGGAATTGTAGGAACTAGAGTTTCAAGAGTGAGCAGGCTGGCTTCAAGCATGAGCAGGCTGGCTACAAGCATGAGCAGGCTGGCTACCACAAAACCCGGCATGGATTGGGAATGGATGGCCATTTCCAAGTAGAGTCCAAATGGCTGGAAGTCAGTATGTGCATGAAGGGGAGGGTCCAGAAGATTATTATAACAGTGTAAAGTCCCACAATTCGGCCCCCTGGTGGTGGGCACGAGAGCACAGGAAGCGAATCGTGACAGCACACCCTCTCTTACGACCAGCTCCCGGAATCTGGAACTAGATTCAAAGCCCTTGCTCCTATGAAATAAGTCCATTTCCAGCAGAGATGTATTGCAAGATATCAGAGGACTGCGGGAAAATCGTGATGTTCTGGAGAGTAGGATAATAGGCTGTAAATTATCAGCAGTATGGAAGGCAAAACCTGAAGAGTCCAAATCCAGTAATGGGGGCTTAGAAGCCTGAATCAAAGATGTTTGAAGTCCAGATGAATGCAGGCTAGAGTAGTACTCTGAAAATGAAGGTAGATTGACTGTAGGGTCCAAAACAGATAACGGATTGGACAGGAGGCACAGAGGTCAAAGGCAGGCTGGCTGAAGACAAAGGAGGTGACAGGAAGCAGACCTGAGGGTTTGGCCCTGGAGGAAAACATACAGAAGACTCACATGCAGGAGACTCTGGAGGCAGGTATGCAGGAGACCCAGATCCTGGAGGCTTACATGTTGAGAGTTTTGTCTCTGAGGCTGGAGATTCAGTCTTTAAATGTATACGTGCTGAGACCTCTGAAGGTTTGTAAACTAGAAGCACAGGGCCAAAAAGCAGGCAAAATAGATTCTCAAGGTCAGAAGGCAGGCAAGCTAGGAGCTTGGTGTCAGAAGGCAGGGAGGCTGGAAGCTCTGGCTCTGAAGTCAAACAGGCTGGAGGCTCTGGTACTAATGGCAGGCAGGCTGCAGGCTCGGGCTCAGATGACAGGCAGGCTGCAGGCTCAGGCTCAGATGGCAGGCAGGCTGCAGGCTCGGGCTCTGATGGCAGGCAGGCTGCAGGCTCGGGCTCAGATGGCAGGCAGGCTGCAGGCTCGGGCTCAGATGACAGGCAGGCTGCAGGCTCAGATGACAGGCAGGCTGCAGGCTCAGATGACAGACAGGCTGCAGGCTGAAGTTCAGAAGGCAGCAGGCCAGCTGAGGACTCTGGCTCTGAAGGTAGCAGGCCGGCTGAGGACTCTGGAGACTCTGCAAGAAGATAAGCTGAAAGCAGAGAGACACAGGGATGACAGACTTTAAATTCTGAGAATGGTAGTAGCTCATGATCAGTGTATTCCCTGTTGTCAGTAGTGACATCTTTACCGTTCCTTGTAACATTAAAACACGCTGAACCTCTTTCTTCGGGATGGCTAAGAGTAGTGCTTATCTTAGCGTCTCTGTTGATCAGACTTCCTTTACCTTTTGGTAGTTCACATCTCTTAGTCAGAGGAAATAGGTCAGAGATGTTTTGGTCATAGGAGATTTTTTCAATTTCTTCTGCATTACAAGGTGGTACAAATGCATCAGAGCATAGATTACTATTATTTCCTGACTTTTTACTATGTGGTGTGCTTGAAGGCGAGAGAGCAAACAAGGGGTCAGGATTTTATTCCTTCTCAGTGAGGAGGTTGGCTTAAGTCGCAGCAGTTACATCAAGAGCGTGGACTGAGTCACAGGATGTTGTCACATCAGGGATTATATGGGGCACTGGTTCAGGTTGTGTCTGTACGTCAATGGCCTGTGTATGTGTTACCTCTGGGGTAAAACTGACCTTACCACCATGAAGAGAAAGCAAAGAGACATTTAGTGTTTTTCCTGGCATCTGGTGACACATCTCAGATGTAGTGCCTAAATGTGATTTAGCACTAGAAGACAAGACATCAAAGGAGTTAGAAAATTCAAAATTCAAACAAATACTTTCATAAACTGCATTTTGAGACAAGGTATTTTTTTTTTTTTAAATATCTTTATTTGGTTTTTCCAACAATTTAACACTCCCCCAAACCCACCCCCCACCCTCCCAGGTCAGACAAGCAAAAATACAATTTCATAATTTCATAAACTCATAATTTCATAATTTCATAATCATGTAACATTATCCCCAGCATTAAATAATCTTACAACATACCATACAGTTAAATGTTCTTCATAATATACCACTAGATATTGCTTTGGGATTGGCACCATTCTATTAGAGGATACCAGACTCTCAACCCCCTTTTACGCCGTTTCCTGCCTTTCCGTTTATAAATAGCAGCTTCCAGATTAGAGATTGCCAATAACCTAGCTAGCCACTGATGAAAGGACGGTGCAATAGGATCCAGCCAAGCCGAGGCTATACACATTCTTAACACTGCCATAGCGATAAAAATAAGTTCATGACCAGTTCTGGCATTACTCGAATCTGTGGCCCCCAGTAGAATAACATCACTAGACAGAGCTATATCGCTTTGCAATACGGCGGACAGGAATTTCTCAATGTTTTGCTTTAAAGAAGTCAGTCCATCACAAGTAGAGAAAATATGTACACAATCAGCGTTAAATAGCATACATCTAGGGCAGCATGTCCCCTTGCCACTCCCCATTTGGCGATTTTATCTGGAGTGTAGTATAAAAAAAAGCATGTTTTATAAAACTGAGCTTGAAGTTTTGTGGACATAAGAATTGTTTGAGACATTGAGTAGGCATAGTTAAATTCATCCATAGTTGTACCAATTTTCCCCTGCCACTTCTGTGACGTTTTCTCCAGATCATCCGGAAACAGTGCATTTAAAAGGGAATATATTCCCCAATAGTGCTTTTTGATGTGAATTAATGTTTCCACTAAGGTTATTTTTTCAGGCAGAGCCCTTCCCCCCACCCTTCGTGATAAAAAGTCTCTAATTTGAAGATATTTAAAAAAGTCCCGCCAGTCCAGTTGAAAGTTTTCTTTTAATTCTTCAAAGGATTGTATCCCTGCCGGGGAGAAGAGGCACCCTATATGAGTTATTCCTGCTGCATTCCATTTGCTAATGCAGTTATCTTTAAAAATATCCGGCAAAGCTGGGTTATCCCTTAGGGGGGTATAAAATGATATACGCCCTATACCCAACATTCTTCTTACAGCCTTCCCAGCCTTAAACCCACTAATCAGTGTTTTAAATCTCACTTTTTTATGGTAGCTGTCATGTAAATATCGCCAAAGATATCCGCTACATTTGCTGCCCAAAATTAACTGAAAGATAGATGGTGAGCCGACCCCGGGTGTCATCTCTATCCCGATATTCTGTAATAGCTCACTACTATAGAGCAACACAGATGCCCAATAATATGCTTTAAGGTTTGGGAGAGCTAATCCTCCTCTTTCTTTTGAAAGGGTCAGAAGTTTATACGCTCGCCGAGGTTGCGAGTATGCCCAGATAAAACTTGAAAAAGTGCGCTCCATAGATTTGAACCATTGATCTGAAAATTCTAAGCATATTGCTCTAAATAAATATAAAATTTTAGGGAAAAAGAAAGACCATTTTCAAGGCATTAGCCCTACCAATTAAAGATAGATGTAGATTGTCTAGGCGACGGAGATCTTTCTGCATTGAGCCCAGCATTGGCTTCATATTTAGGTCCACCATATTCTCAAGATTAGATGTAATGCAGATACCCAAGTATGTAGCCTTATCCACCACTCGGGGGTTGCGCATCTCACTTTTATTATTCAGCACGACCTGTGTTTTCCCCTGATTGAGTGCGTAACCGGATACTAGCCCAAATTTATTAGCCTCACTTTCAATAACAGACATAGCTGTGTTAGGATCAGCTGTCACGACCGCTATGTCATCGGCGTATGCCAAGGTCTTGGTCGAATATTCCTGTGACAAAATCGGTGCTATTTCTCTGTTTCCCTCCAATCTACGAATGAAAGGATCAATGTAGATCGCGAAAAGCAATGGCGAGCATGGACACCCCTGTCGTGTTCCTCGAGAAATGATCAACTCTTTGGTGAGGCTACCATTCACCATTACCATGGCCCTAGGGTTAACATATAGTTTTTGTATTGCCTGGATAAACCCCTTTTTAATTCCAACCCTGGACATAGCGGCCCACAAAAATTGCCAGGAGACCCTATCAAAGGCCTTCTCGGCGTCAAGAAGAACCAGTGCCATAGGGTCTCCTGCAACTTCCGTACTATCAAATAAAGTGATCACTCTCTGGATGTGGTTAATAGTCGATCTCCCTGGTACAGAGCCATGCTGGTATTTAGCAATTACTTTATGAATGATAAGGGCGATTCGATTCGCCATAACTTTTGAGTATATTTTGGAGTCTGAATTAATAAGAGTGATAGGGCGGTATGAGCCTAGCTGATCTGGAGGTTTATTTTTTTTAAGAAAGATGACTATCTTCGCCCTAGACCAGGATTCTGGGGGCTGTCCCCCTTTAAAAATGTGTGCAATTAAATCAAGTAAAATATCTTTAATCTGATCTAGAAACGCTAAATAAAATTCCGAAGGTATATTATCCAATCCAGTTGCTTTCCCTTTCGGTAAATTTTTGATTGTAGTTAAAATTTCTTCTATGTAAGGGATTTCATCTAAGGTAAACTGATCTTCCTCGTCGAACCTGTCGAAGCCTCCTCTATCTAAGTATCTTTCGATATTTTCTAGGTCACCATCCCCCTCCTCAGTATACAAAGTGCTGTAGAATCGCCAGAATGCCTCTCTAATACGTTTTGGGTCAGATATTTGGCCTTCCACTGGGTCCTGTCTTTCACGTATCAAATTTACTGAAGCCTGTTGTCTCATACGTATAGCCAGCTGATGGCCAACTTGCTCATTGACCTCATACAACATCTCTTTATGTGCTGCGGCTTTTTTTATGGCTTTGACAGTAAAAATATTTGTAATTGCGGCCTTTGCGATTGCCACCTGGCTCTGTGTTCTAGTTATTTCTTCCAACCCTTGAATCCCTCTGGTCACCCTTATCAGCTCTTCTTCGGCCAGCCCAAGATTTTCCTGCAGTTCCCTCATGGATTCTCTAGCCAGTTTATTAGCCTTCAGTGAATATTGCATTGTTTCTCCTCGAATCCCTGCTTTTAGAGCGTCCCATAAAACTTCAATTGATACACTCCCGATGTTGTCCTTTAAAAAGTTAGGGATCCACTCTCTCATGTGAGCGCAATATTTGTCATCTAGAAGCAAGGATTTCTCAAATGTCCATGATCTAGGTGTTATATTTCCTGGTGTTGTTTCTAGAGTACAGATTAGAGGGTTATGGTCGGAAAGAATTCGGGGCAGCTTCTCAATTTGGAACTTAGATCTAAGTGAATTAGACATCAGAATATAATCTATTCTTACATGTGTACAATGTGGGTTAGAAAAAAAGGTGTACCCAGGATCATTAGGATTGGCAGTCTGCCATCCATCTACAAGCCCATGTGTATAGCAGATATGTTTCATTGCCTTAAACACTTTAGGTTTCCGGCCATTATAACTCCAATCGTCCTTCATAGACCAGTTGCTGGGGAGGTTGATATTAAAATCCCCACAGATCAGTAAAGGTAGAGGCCAGTGCGTGAGCTCATTAGAAATCTCATTGAAGACTGACGGGTCGTCACTATTGCTTCCATATATCGCGCAAAGTGTTATCTTTTGCCCCTGTCCATCTTGGCACTCTGTGACTGCCCAGCGGCCAAATTTATCAGCTTTAGAACAGCTAAAAGTATACCCTGAGCCCCTGGCTAATATAGCAACCCCCCGTACCTGAGCCCCCTGTGATGTTGCGCAAACCAGTTTATACCCCAGTGTTTTGAGAATATGTATTTGTGAACCCTCTATGTGAGTTTTCTGTAAACAGACAACATTGGTGCCCATGGTTTGTAATCCTATCGCAACAATTTGCCTCTTTTTAATGTCATTTAAGCCACAAATATTTAAGGATAACACTTTTAGCACCCCCATCTCGCTAGTTCAAGTGGTCCAAGTGTTTGCTCTGGGTTTAGCATAGCCCCTTTGCTATACCATAACCTGATATTTCCCACATACCAATTTACCCTGTTGAGTTTACCCTTACTCCTTCTCAGAATAACAACCTGTCTGACCTTCCACCCTTCCCACCCTACCCTCCCTCTCCCACCCCACCACCCACCACCACTTTTGGAGGTTACCTGGCCAGCACCGGGCCAGGAGTGTGACATCCATCAAGCAGGACCCCATGTGCCCGCTGAGACTCCCCCATTGAGAAATGACCTTCCAATAAAAACACCAACAAACCAACACCCCAACACCGACGCAGGGCCTTATACCAAGCAATTCGCCGGGAAAAAAAAGAAAAATTAATTAACGGAGGCAATAACAAAAACAAGCGGACAAGAAGGAAAAAACACCCTACGGCCCCCTCACTTAAGTTATAGCCTCTAATTCCTACATTCCATACCACATTCTAACACAAGTTGTCGAGCCAGGGCATTTCTATTGCAGGATTACATATGTTACTTATGTCCCGAAATTTCCTCTAGATAGTTTTTAGCCTGTACTTCGGAGATAAAGCTACGAGTAATCCCTTGGTGAGCAATTTTTAATCTGGCAGGATTTTGAAGGTACACCATTGCCCCAAGCTTCTGAAAGGGATCAAAGAGCTGCCTCAGTCTCCACCTGCGCTCAACTGTAGCGTGTGCAAAATCAGGCCTGGTAAAAAAAGTTATTCCATCAAACGACCGCTTGCTTGAGGGTCTAGCCAGATCATCAAGAGCTTGCCGGAGCAGGAAATTACCAAAAAACAAAAGCATAGCGCGAGGATGTTGTTGGGATGCCGAATTGCGTTTCCCGGGAGACAGAGGAAACCTATGGGCTCTTTGAATTTCCTTGTCCCAATCCCAGGAGTGTAGCTCAGGGAATGAACCTTTAAGAAGCGTGATCATAAACTTCCTGGGATCATCTTTTTCGGCACCTTCTGGAATCCTTAGGAAGCGGAGGTTGTTACGTCTCTGCCGGTTTTCCTGTTCCTCCAGCTTCCACATGAGGTCCTTAACCGCCCCCTTATGCTCATCAGTCTTGGTTTTGAGCGAGGTAACATCCTTCTCTAGTTGTTCCGTTCTTTCTTCAACTAAAGCCATTCGATCTACAATTTCGACGCAGGTTTTTCCCACTTTCCTGACTGCCCCTTGCAACTTCTTTGCTGCCAGGCGGGATCTACAGCTATCGGCTTTGACTTCTGCCTGAAAGCTTTTGATAGACTGCAAAATGTCTGTTAAAGCTGGTTCAATCCTTTGATCACCGAGTGTCCCCACTTGATCGATACCAATGCCAGTAATTGTTTGATTACCCCCAGAGGCAGACAAGGTGTTAGAGCAAATCGTGAGCGATGTATCATTGTAATCCCACTTCAAATCTGAGGCGTCCTCTTTGTCCGATAGGTCATAATTCTTTTTATGGCGGTCCCTGCTTTTTTCTTTTGTAGTTTTTTAGAGACATGTTTATGTTTCTGCAGGTCAGTATTAGAGCTACTATACCACTTGCCCTCCTCCTCCCCACTTGACAAAGAGATACTAATGTCTGACATCTCGGAATCCTCTGTATGAGAGTAAAATTGGTCCTGATTGACAGGCGTTTTCAGCATGTGGTCTTGCCGTGTGCTACAAGTGGCTTGTGATGATAGTACAGCATTTGAGCACTCCTCTGGAATATTTAACCTGTCCCTTAGGATGGTGCTATTGTTGTTGTGACTGTCAGTGTTGTCCACAGGAGCGCTTTCTAGCGAAGCAGAAAGTACCAAGCCAGCTATTTTTTTTGCCTTGGACTGCGGGAAAGGGGGTTTCTGGGAGCTGCAAATCGCTCAGTACAACTGGTGAGGAGTGACCTATTAATTCTCCTTCCATCTGTACAGGCGTCTCTATCGTTACGCCAAGAGATCCCACTGACTGCATGGAAGCGGCTCCCCCCCCGCTTGCAGCACCAAAACTACTAGTGATCAATGGCTGAGAATAGTCAGTTTCTTTATTAAGCGAGCGGGGGCTTTTTTTGTAGTAGCGGTGTTTGCTATGTCAGTTTCCCCGGGGCTCTTGTCAACGCACTCCCTCTTTTCTCCTTTCTCTCCCCCACCTTTGCCTTTCATCGCCAGGGTATCCAGTTTTTTCTGCCGTGTCGCTGCCGAAGTTGCACTGACCTGCGAAGATATCGTAGCATTTTTGCCTTTCACTACGCGTGCCCCTTTGCCAGTCATTCTTACTTGTTTCTCCTGGGTACTGATGAAAAACTGTACAGAGGATGCACCGGCTCTCAAAGAATCTCTGTGGCGGCCACAGCGCGGTTGTTGCAACTGACAGATTCTCCTCTGGAGAGGGAGCGCGCCCCAGCACCTGGCCGTGCTCCTGCAATTCCGCCGTTCCGCTTGAGGCTCACGCAGGCCAGAGTGGATCCAGGAAGTCAGAGCCCGGCGGACGTCCTCGAGGCAGGGGAGATGCGTGCATTCGACCCACAACAAACAGGTCAGAGAGAAGAGAAGGCGTTTTTCCTGTGTTTCCTGCTGCATTCCCTGGTCGGGTTTTTGTTTTAAGGTTATAAAAATACAACCTTGTCACGAAGGTCGCTACAAAAGCAAGTTTAGGCAGATTTACGGGGGATGATCAGCTGAGCATCACAGCGGTGATGCTAGCCGAACGCCATCTTGCCTCCCTTGAGACAAGGTATAATGGCTATTCTGATTGGAATCTGGGTGGTGAGCCACAGTATTATTCACACATTCACTAGACCAGATATGAGGGGACTGCAAAAGAAAGCGCACGGTTTCATTCTCCATTTCTATGGAGGCTAACATAGAAGCAGAAAAGTAGTCTTGTACAGGGGTTTTAGATTCCCACTTGAAATCTAGGTTATAGTTTTTTTTTTAACAGGGTCTGAAACATTTTATTCTCTTGTTGTAATTCTAGAACCTTACATTTAAGTATATCCTATGAAGATTGTAGATCTTTCTCTGCAAGGACAGTGATAGGCTTGGCAACTTCAACACAAGCAACGGAACTAAACCTTGGATTTTGTTCAAACTGGCTATTAGCTGCCTGTGTTGTAGTAGGCCTTTTCTCTTTTTGTTAAACTGACTATTGTTTACTTTGAATGTAGTATTAAACATTGTCTCTTTAGTATCAGGAACTGTGACATTTACTGGGTCACAAGACTGGGCTATATCATTCGAATGGAAAACAGAGGTTATGAAATGCATCTGCCCTTTCTTTGTCTGTTGTGTGGTTAAACATGCTTTAACTGGTGTAATTGAACTACCAGCTTGGTAAGATGCCGATAAACACTGCGTCTGGAAATTGTCTTCAAAGAAACAATTGTCTTAACAGAGGGTCTCTGAGTTACAAACTTCAGGAAAATTTCCCTTAATAGTACCACTCTTTAAATTACTATTTTGTCTTTCTGCTGCTAACAAGGTTTGCAGAAATTTGTTTTCATCCTGTAGGTCACTGGCTGACATCAGGTGAGGATCAGGGTTACAGATGGATTGAAAATCTAACATAGAAGGATCAGCCAACCACAGGGAATAATATTCGGCATGTAAAAGTCTATTTTGTTCCATGAATCAATCTCTAGAGTCAAAGGACTTTCTAATAGGTTGTACGGAACTGCGCAGCTTTGGCAATGGATGGCTGCCAACATACGCAGACTTTCTGAATCTGATGCAAAACATCTTGAACTGACTGGGTGAGCGTTGAGAAAGAAACAAATGGTAGCTAACTGAATGCAAAGAAACCTCACAAGTGACCCTAGAAATGTGGGTTGGTCATTCTGTCAGGGACTGTCTGGGACACAGTCAAAGACTTGGGCAAGGACTGGTGACTTAGTAAAAAATGTAAGCAGAAGGATGAGCACAGCGCTGCCCAGGATCACACAAGAAGTCAGAGGAGAAATGGGATCCAAAAGGGGAAGCCTGCACAATGGAATAAGGTAGCTGGAACTCAGAAAGAATAGGCACTCGAGAGGGGATTTAGCATTCAGAATAACAACACCCAGGACGGATGTGCAAGACATATATATAAAACAACATTAACAATAAAGGGAATGTGGGGTAAAGCACTCAGGAGCTCCACAGGGTAAGACTGAAGCTTAGTAAGTTCCTCACCCACAATTGCTGTTAAAGATACTAACTGCAAATACCCACATATAGGATATGCATGCAAAGGCAGGGTCTGTGGAGATGATACCTATGGTGATGTTATAAATGTAACTCAAAGATAATACTCATAGTGAACAAGAAACATCACCTAGGTTGTCAGCTGTGCCCACGGATTCTGGCGATCAAACAGGAACACACAAGGCAGTAACAGCAAGGGGGTAGAACTAAACACAAGCACGATAGACAAGGAGCTAGCAAGAAGGACTGCTTAATAGGAAAGGAAGGAAATCACAGGGCACACTTGGCAGAAAGCAAGTAACAAACATACAAGGTAATAGAAGCAAGACTGCAGGAATAGAAAGACAGCAAACTAGGAACTGAAACCAAGGAAATGGGAAGAAAGGCAGGGACTGGAAAAGGATAAACAGAAGTGGAGGCTACAAGGGTATACTAGAATAGAGCTGGATCAGGAGTCAAGAAAACAAAGTAGCACTGAAGGCTGTGCTGGAGCAGGAACAAGAATTGAGCAAAAGCTCAGGAGTCAAGGTAGCACTGCAGGCAGTGCTAGTTCAGGAATAGGGAATTTCTAAAGCTCTGGAGTCAAGGTAGCACTGCAGGCAGTGCTAGTTCAGGAACAGGGAATTACTAAAGCTCAAGAGTCAAAGTAGCACTGCAAGCAAGTGCCAGTTCGGGAACAGGGAATTACTAAAGCTCAGGAGCCAAGGTAGCACTGCAGGCAGTGCTAGTTCAGGAATAGGGAATTTCTAAAGCTCAGGAGTCAAGGTAGCACTGCAGGCAGTGCTAGTTCGGGAACAGGGAATTACTAAAGCTCAGGAGTCAAGGTAGCACTGCAGGCAGTGCTAATTCGGGAACAGGGAATTACTAAAGCTCATGAGTCAAGGTAGCACTGCAGGCAGTGCTAGTTCGGGAACAAGGAATTACTAAAGCTCAGGAGTCAAGGTAGCACTGCAGGCAGTGCTAGTTCAGGAACAAGGAAAACTGCAGCAGCTCAGGAACAAGGAATAACTAAAGCTCAGGAAACAAGGGCCGGTCTCACTGGTACACAGCTACAATGACCAACCCTGGACTGAAAGGAGCTGGGGCTTAAAAGAGCTTACAGTAGTTACATGCGTGTGAGCAGGCTAGCACCAGCCAGCCACAGGTGAGCTGAATTCCTCCACCTATCCTTGACCTGTAGGGGTGGAGACGAAGCAGTGAGCAGGGAATTCTAGGTAATAGAGTTTCAGGAATGAGCAGGCGGGCTTCAAGCATGAGCAGGCTGGGGTTGGTGTGGACGCACAGCTGACGCACCCTCTCCGGAACCATTAGGTCCGTGAGAAGGACGTTTTCATTCCTATTTGACAGTTCTACCCCCCACACGAATTACTTAGGAATCCGATATCATAGGGACAGCACATTAAGGTACTCCCTGACTGTCTCTCTGAATCTAAGAGTAGATTAGGTACCCCCCTGCACCCTGGTCCTGAAGAAACGCCACTCATCCGCCTGGAGAACAAAGGCGTGAAACATGTTGACCTTTTAACTAACACTTTCCCCTCGCTTTTCACAAATTCTAAGCTGCAGCAGGTTTAATTCTCCTGCCAGCTGGGACTCTTGCAGTCCTTTTTTTAGCAATAGCACCAGTGTGCAGCGAATAAAGTACCTTCTGGACACTCGTAGCTAGTTTTAACACACCACCTCACCACTCTACTCACCACTTTTGTTCGCCCCACTGCTTCACCATATAGGGCCAACCGGTTTACAACACTAAAGATCTCCGACAAAGAGCCCCCCTGCGGGGCCCGTCGGGCATTGCAGCGCCGGCCCGACGAGGAGCTGCCCTATGATGAAGCATGACACCCCTCGGGGTGTGTGAGGGCCCTTGCTCCTTTTGGAGCACTCC
Organism: Calotriton arnoldi; assembly: GCA_963921515.1. NCBI lineage: Eukaryota > Metazoa > Chordata > Amphibia > Caudata > Salamandridae > Calotriton > Calotriton arnoldi. The sequence continues at coordinate 2,499,038 of CAWUFW010000718.1, forward strand.
CCCCCCCTTTCTAGTGTTCCTTCTCCGCCTGATTTTCCTCCCCCCCCCCTTCCCTTCCCTCTGCTGCTCTCCTCCCCTCCCCAAGGAACTGCATACCCTTTGTGTACAGGTACTTGAGACACCCTCACTTTATCGAGACCGCAAGCTCCCACGACCTAGCAATTAAGAGATGAAAACTATTTTATGGCAGAAACAGTATGAAGGATGTTGCCATATCAAGAAAAGCAATCGAAAATGTCCATCCAATCAAGATGTATATCTTAATAGTGGTTTATTTTATTTCTGCTGTGACGCTATTCCTAACTTGTGGCCTGGGCCACTGGAATTGTGCGGCCAAGGGAAAAACCAAATTACGCTGCATGATTGACTAAATTATGTGGCAAGAAAAGTCAAATTACGCCGCGTAATGCAACACATTTTGTGATAGTATTACTGCATTATTTTTACATTTTTATACTTTAACACTGTAATGGCAAGGTTACACCTCGTTAGTACCAGTTTAACACCAAAATATATCAATAGGCAATTGAAAGATTGTTAGTCAACGTTTGCGAAGGGCCTTCCATTTGCTCAACAACACGTGTCACTGTGTTTTGAGTAACTTTTGATCTGTTTAACCTGGAAATATTTATTTTTTTATCTGCATTTTTTCAGGAGATTATGAATTATGTGCCATATGTGGCAAATCTATAATTATGTGGAATGCGCTGCAGCATTGCATAATTCCCTGCTTATGGCACTATATTAAGTAAAAAAACACTGACAATGGCAAAGTTTTGACTATTCTTAAGTGAAAAGACTTGTCCAGTTTAATGAATACAAAACTGATACAGATTGGGAAGGAGCTGTGGTGGTGTCTATTATGCCAAGAAAAGCACTGGTAACAATTCCATGGCAGCACTGGCAACACGTGCTGCCTCTGTCCTGCCTAGTCCCAATTTCTGGAGGCCTCGCGGAAGGAGCAGCGCACTAATATAGTTAGAAGGAACTTAAAGAACAGACACCCCATTTTGGGGCACCGGTGACTGTGCATTTATTGTCTCCCAACCATTTTTCCCATTTTATCACATGAACAGACAGAAATGGATCATAGTCAGGGCCACTGGAATTATGCGATTCTGCAGCAGCAGCGTTTTACGCATGATGGATTTGTCACATTTGTCACATAATGCATCATCTGCTGCAGAAACTGCAGATTTTAACAAAAAGCCATCTTGAAACGGATCAAAAGTTACTAAAAACGCGGTCATGTGTTGCTGCACATTAGAAGGCCAATTGCAAAGGTTTATTTGTCACATTTCAGCTGCTTACACTATTTACTGCTTAGCATCCCATTAAATATTTGCTATTAAACTGTGTTTGCCTCTAGGGTTTGTGTGCCTTCTACTTTGAATTCGGTTTTTGAAATTGTCTGCATCTCTTCAGCAGAAAGTAGTAAAAAGTACCTTTTTGAAGATACCTTCGTCCTGTTAACCCTACGCCTCTTCTTCACAAGTGTCAGCTCATGGCTACGTTTTAGAGCTCCACCACTCCACTATGCCATGATGTAGCAATGAATATTAACCCCCCTTTTCCACAAACTGCATCTCTTATATGCTGTATTCAAATTGATAATAGAAGTTATCCCTTAGAGCTCCCAGCATATCATGAAGTTAGGATGTTGTGAGGTCAGGGCCTCTAGCATTATAAGAGGCATTTTCCACATAATTATGGATTTACCACACTTCCACATACTCCATAATATGCCGCATAATATGTAGATTTGAATAGAAGAAATTGTGTCCAGCTCAAAGAAATCAAATGTTATTTAAAAAAGAAAACACCATGAGTGGTGCTGTTTAGTGGTCTCTTTTGAGCTGTTGATTACTCTATTCAAGTGATAAACTGGTACTAATGAGGTTAACTCTCTACCCAGACAGTATTAATGTGTGTTAAAATGAGAAGATGTGAATTAATACTGCCAGAGGATGTGACCCATTATGCTGCATGAGTCACCGTTTCTTGCTGCATAATATAATCAACCAAGCCACATAGGTCCAGATTTACAGACCTTTTGCACTGGGTTTGTGTCACAAAAGTGACGGCGCAAACCTGCGCAAACGTTTTTTGTTGGATTTGCTTGCCAGCACACAAACTTGTCAGAGGGGTGTTGCATGGGTGATACTTGGGAGTTCCCAATCAATCATCCATGCCTTTTGACACAAAACCCTATCTACTAACAATAATAGACAGGGTTTTGCACCAAAAAATAACGCCACGTTGAAACATGCATGAAAAAGGACATATACTTTTATTTCTTCTGACTTTCCATGTGTACTGCCCTGTACAGCACACATACAAAGAAGGACCAGATTTACAGCTTCTCTAGGCATAGGGCTCCATTACAAGTTTGGCAGTCCACGGACCACCAGACTCGCGGGAGCGCAGCGGTGGTGGTCTTCCGACTGCTCTATTACAATTAGGGCAGCCGGACCGCCATTGCCCCACCGCAGCCAGCAGGGAACCGCCGTTTCCTGGCGGTGGCATAGCAGTCGTGAGGCCGCAATATGCTTGCCAGGACCGCCGCAGTTCCGCTGAGCATATTACAAGTTTCCTCTTTGCCACAGTTTTCATGACGGTGAGCCAGCCAAGAAAACTCTGGCGGAGAGGAAACAAAGGGGACCCCACAGGGCCCTCAGTTGCCTCAGGGCCATGGGGTGCATAGAGGGGGGCACACCATGTGCCCCGCCTGTGTGCATTCACCGCAGTACCTGCATGGAATGGACTGCACCAGTCCATGGCGTGCAGGTACTGTCTTTGACGTTCCCATGGCGGTGCCTATTACATAGGCACTGCCATGGGAACGCCAAAAGAACAGTCCATCAGTGACTTTAAAAGTTATAATATGGCGGGTGGTTCACATACGGGTATTTTGTACTGGAAGGGTACTCTTCCAATACAAAACGTATGTTAGACTCATGCAGAGTCCCTTGCACTATTGTGCAAAGGTGTGTGCGTGGCGCTTGGCAGCCTGATTGTGCGCCTCGCTAGGGAGATGGGAGAAGTGCCACATTTCTGTAGATATGATGCTCACCTGCTCTCTCCTTGCCACGCGGCGCAGCCACTTTTAGGGCTGCACTGAGTTGTGTAACAGGTTGTTAATTCTGGCCCATAATGTGATTCACAATTTTCATCTATATCCAGTGGCCCTGTGTCTGTGGTGCAACAGGCCCATTATAAAAGGCCGTGAGCGCATGATATTTTTCAGTGTCTTATTATAATGTGTACATGAAGGGCCATTTTTTTAGGAATCGCATCTTCTGGGCACATTCCCTAACGGGAAAGCAATTCATTTCAGAAGTGTTTGCAGATTCCTAAGGGTTCGGCCTTTTAATCAGTCTGTGCATAATAAATCAAACATAATGTAAATTTTCTACATTTCGGCTCATTATTAGCACTCAGAGCTGATTAGCAAAGTGTTGCCACTTTACAATACCTTGTTGTTTGGGTTCTAATGCCACAGAGCAAACACAAGACAAATAAGAAATATATGTATCTGCGTTAAAATTCCTAAATCATTGCAGTTCATTTTGTTAACCTTCCCAAAATATTAGGATGTCTTAAAAGCAATTCATTTAAAATAAAAATGCCAGGGTACAAACAAAGGTTTCGAATCTACGTCTACCGTGACCCAAAACGGAAAGAACTCAGAGAACAGTCTAGGACAACCTGAGAAAAAAAGAAAAGGTAAGTAAAGCAAGCATTGGCAAAATCAATTGGTATGGCTTTGTAATAAATGAAAGTGCTTCTTCTTTCAAAGTTTGTGTGTGTTTGATTGGATGAGTAAACGTTACAATTAGTCAATGTATGTATGAATGGAAAGACAAGTGAGTGCATGGATGGGTGCATGGATGAGTGAATGGGTTCATGAAAGAATGATTGGGAGGGCACCCGGGCATAAGGATGGATGAGTGAGAGAACGGCAGTGGTGGGAGTAGAGAACAACCTCCTGCCACCAACGTGATCCTGCCAGTCTCCAGCAACCTGGCTTTGAGCTCATTCTACTCATTCAGTGCTGACACATTTGTCACTCCTTTATGCATCCATGCATACACTCAGCCATTCATCCATCTTGCCGTCAGTCAATGTACTCATGCCCCATTCTTCTATCCATACACTCACTCATTCATGCATCCTTTCATACATGCATTCAATCAATCACATATTCATCTACCCATGCTGTGAGTCACTCAAACATTAAGCTATATGTGAAGTTGGTCATGTATCCATTTGGACTGGAATGACCCCTGCATGGTTAATGGGCATGTAACCCTGCCCTGAGCACCCGAGTGCATGTGACACTGGCATTCTATTCTATACTATAGCCTTAGAGCCCACCGTAGCGGGCTCTACCGGGCTTTAAAGGCCTGCTCCAGCGTTCAGCCAGGGCCTTTAACAAGGGAGTGGGCCTTTAATGACCGGTAGAGCCCGCTACGGAGGTCTCTATGGCTATTAGAACCTTCCGCCTCTAGAGGGCAGAATGTTCTAATTTGTAAAACAAAGTCCTCATGAAGCCCGAGGGATTGAAATCCATTGGAAGTTTGGAGCTCTAGGCTTCTACCGGCTATTAGAAGCCTGGAGCACTCCATTGTTTTCAATGGAGCTCCCAACATTCCAGTATTGTAATAATTTATTTAAAAAATGCATGGCTACCCTGGGAGGGGGGGATTGGGGGGAGGTTCTAAGGGCTAAGTAATGACAATGAAAAATGAAGATTAGAATAGCCAAGATTTCAATAGTTTTCTAAAATTTACAAATGAAGCACAACAACATAGCATTTGGGGAAGAGTGTTCAACAGAGTGGGACCCAGGAAGGCTAAGTCAAAAGGCCTCCGCCTTTGGCCGACAATTTCACTCGAGGGATCACTGCAAGATTCACATTGCCTGAGCAAAGACAGCGATTAGGGATGCATGGCTGAACCGCTAACCTTTAGTAAGTATATCCGCACTAGTAACCAAGCCCGGTGCATATAGTATAAAGCTTTGAACTGGATATGTTTACTAATAAGGAGCCAATGACGAGTAAATAAGTGCGGAAAACCGGAGGCAATTTTAAGCATATGGCATAAAAGTCGAGCTGCAACATTTTGCACAATTTGAAGCCTGTGCACCGCAGCTTTAGTAGCACCTATGCAAAGAAAAGTTGCCATAGTTAGAATTGATCAAGGCCTGCACAATAATCATTTGAGTAGATGGAGGGAGAAGCCATTACATTTTCCTCAAACATTTCAGTAAGCCAAAACAAAAAGCTGCTATCTTGTTTATTTGGTAGTCCATGGAAAGTTTATAAGCCAGCCAAAAGCCCAGGTCTTTGACCACTTTACCAGGGTTAGGAAAGGAGCCCAATTCATCCAGCTACTATTGTGGGCCCCATAGTTAAGGCTGATTGCCCACCACTGAAACCTTTGTCTTATTTCCATTCAAATTGAGACGGTTATCTCTAATCCATCCTGCAGTCTCCACAAGTCAGAGGCAGGAGCGGCCTGTGCAGGTAAGAGCGGTGGGAAGGGGTGGTGGAGGGGGCTCGACAGACAACATGGGAAAAGTAAATATTTATTTAATTTTCCCTCGTTGTCGTCTGTCGAGTCCCCCCCCAGCCGCCCCACTGCTCTTACCTGCACAGGCCGCTTCTGCTCATGGGCTGAGATTAGGTGGACTCGTACCATCATTTGCACGGAGAGACACAATGATCTGTGTGTCATAGGCCGAGGAGAACAAAGTCAAGCCTTCCAATAGAGTTACGAGCAATTGATACAACCCCATTGTTTAGGACAAATATGAAAATGTGGCTCTTTAAACAGGAATAATTGGGTTATTGAACTCTGTGTCGATGGTCCTATGCGCAGAGTGACAAGACACTCCTTGGAGTAACCGTGTGCTATACAAGTTGCTTTCATTCATTCATTATTTTCTATGATATCAGCCAGGGAACAAACATAAACATTCAACTGTGTAGGGCTTGAAGACGAGCCGTGTGGCACCCCATATGGCAGCTGAAAAACAGAGGACTGATAAGGCTTGGAGACCATGTGAAACAACTGGTCTTGCAGGAAGCAGCCAAACCAAGATAAGGTCCAAGTCCTGGATGCCGATGTCTGTTAGCCTGTGGAGAACAGTATGGCTCACCGTATTAAATGCCGCGCTAAGATCAAACAGGATGAAAGCGAAAGTTCCTCCACAATTCAAAACCCACCTTAGATAGTGAGTAACACCCAGCAGCACGGTTTCTGTACTGAAACCCGGGCAGAAACCAGACTGCAAGTATGCAGCAGGTTATGGTCCTCCAAAAATGGCGACAGTTGATAATTAATATGTTCTTCCAAGATCTTTACACAGATAGGCAAAAATGATATCAGGTGATAAATCGCCCAAAATTTAGCTTCCAAATTAGATTTTTACCAAGAGGACGACCATAGTATGTTTCCAAGCTAGAGGCATGCCCTCAGATATCGAGGAACTGAGCAGATAAGGGGCCAGCATGGGGCTGACCGTTCTCATAATTCCCGGTGGTAAAGGATCTAGTGGGGAGCCTGATTTGATGGCATTCAAAAGTGCCGTAAAAGTGGAATGTTCTATATGATGGAAAGAGGGCAAGATGGAATTAGGGGACAAAAGATGAATATTGCTCTGATCCTTGGCCAATGGAGCATTAAAGGAGGCTTAGATGTCCAAGACCTTTCTAAGGAAAAAGTTGACTAGTTCATTAAAGTTTATCTGCGAAAGAGAAAAGGGGGTGGTGACACCTTCACAAGATCCATAAGAGACATGGCAATTTGAAGGAGCTCTGAGAGGAGTTTTGAGCATTACCAATCCTGTCAGCATAGTAGCCTGTGTGAGCAGTCCGACAAGCCCTGTGGTAGACTTTCATTACAAGGCTTGAGCTTGGTTTTATCCTCCTGGCATCCTGACTTTTATTTTGGCCCTGGCCTCACATTAATCTAGGGTGTACATAGAGGCATAGATCTGTCCTTGACCTGTCCTATGAGCTGAAGGGGCGCGCCAAGTGTGCCCTCATAGTGACAGTAGACTATTGTCCCAGTCTTGAGAGTATCAAACAAGGCAGTGGTGGCCTGGCAGCATATTGTGTTTTGTGATTTATAGTGTGACCAGACCTTTTTCTCTGTGTCAGTGAGAGAGTCATCTACTGGTCCCTCTTGTGTAAAGTTCTGCTGTAATGTGAAACCGAGAGACTTGGTCTGGCATCCCATGTGCATGGTGAGTGCATGTGTGTGTACAGTAGTGTGTGATATCTGTATGGTAGTATGACTGTATGTGTGTGGGTCTGAGTACTAAATCTAGTGGGATCCTTCTTGGATGTGCTTGGTTTGGCATGGCAAAAAATTAAGGATGAGGGCAGCTTCCTCCGACAGTAAAAGTGTGCTGTCTGCATTACTATGGTTGTAAAAGTTTGAGATACAGAAACTGAAATGAGGATGATGGTGACAGGGCCACCTCTAGAAATTCCATGAAGAAGGGGCTGCTGATTAGTTCTTCCTGGGCACTGTAATTTGGCTGCTGGTAGGGGTGAAGGGTGGGACTGCAGTTTCTGTTATGAGGTGAGCAAGTATTTAGGTCAGGCATTCCCTTTTGTCTGTCCCTGATTACTGGTTAAAGACTGATGACAGCCAGGTGCAGAGAGATCACACTTTGTTGTGCACCTGTTTTGGCTACTCCTTGCTTGAAGACAAACCCATTGCTATCTGCTGTGAGAAACACCACTTTACACAAGGACTGTGCCTGGAGAGCAGCCTGAAAATGACATTTGGAAAGGACCCAACCTAAACCAGTTCTGACGTATTGGGCAGAGACTCTACATCTCCAGTTTGAAAAATATGTATAAAAGTGTGATCCAAACCACCCCACTATGTTCCAATTCCTAGTTCTTCATGACCAAGGAAGGGAGTGCTGTGGAGCGTACTTGAAAGACTGCTATCTGCCAGAGGTGAGGGGACATCACTTGAAGTCTGCACTTTCTACTGGAGAAGCTAATGGTCTGTCTAGGGTCTAGGAGCCTTCCATCCTGCTGAGAGACAAAAGGAATCTTTCTGACCCTGCTGGAGGAGAGGATCAGCATGTTCCCATTCTCAATAACAACCAGATAAAATGGACTAATTAAGTGAGCAAAGCAAGGAGTGACCTGTGCTGTGAGTCGGTTTCCTAATTCCTCTCCCTAGTTCTGCTGCGAACTACACCAGATGACTGCACATATTCAACAACTATTGTGTCCCTCTGTTAGCCGCTGCAGGCCATGAACTGGTGCTGCCATCGCTGACAGATGAAGAAGCTTTGGTAGAAGCAATTGGCTTGGGAAGGCTGCAACTATCAGGGACACATTTTTCCTGACCATTTGGCCAGTGGGAGGCACAACTGCCTTGCCGTAGAACTCGCATGCATTTGGCCATTGGAGGGCCACAAAGGCCAAAGAAGCCCGGACCACACTGACACCTGGGTTTCCTCTGGCAAATCCTGGAGGCCACGGCATATGCCAAAGACATGACTGAAAGTGACCTTCCCACCCACGACCACTGCGGAACCAATAAGCAGGTAATGCAGGCCTCTGCCTGCAGTCGGAACAGAGATACTGCAATGCATGCTGAGGATTCAAGCACCAGGACATGAGACTTTTCTTCCCACATTAATAACAAAGAACAAGCAAACTAGTTGCACATCTGAACCTGTGGGGTCAGCATAAAGTCATCTGCACCTGTGCCTAAGTCTTGCCTCTGCCACAGAATATCTGGGACCAAAATTGATAGGGATGCCTTGGTAGGGGAGAATCCTACAGAGTGGTAAGGGTGGAAGATCATACCCAATGGTACCACCCGGTATTCACTATTCAAATTGCATTGTCTATTATTTAGTTCTGTTAGTTATCACATAAAGACACTCACTGAGATGGACACTCAAGTTATTATGCCTGTTGATAAGATGTTGAGTTCTGAACTCTTGCCCCTCACACTATCTCCCTGAGAAGACTATGACTGCTGCCCCCATACCCAAGAGTCAAGTGTGCAAAGGGTTGTACTTTGCTCAGTTTGCAGTCATAGCAGGACGGATATCATAACCCCTGTGGCCATCCTCCCTCCTCCCTCCGCCCCCCAGCCGGCTCTAATAATGCGACTTACTCCTGAATTCAATCATCTAACATTTCACTTATTCTCGCAGTCACAAGATTACTAATTCACACGACGGCGCATACAAACTAGCAAATGAAGGGAAAAAGAACGTTCATTTAAATTAAAACCGACCTATTAGTTTTGGCAACACTTATAGAACCCAGCACTTAATTCATTGCAGCAGCCAAAAATCAACAAAATTCAGCAAATTAAATTTTTCATGAACTTGGAAATTAAATTAATACCATGTTATCCAGACAGCCACTTGCATTCCTTGAGTTATACTTGAGTTATACTGTGCTATTTCTATTCCACTAATAATTGTAAAATGCATGGACAATGGTGGGGTGTCTGGTTCTTGGCATTGAGATAAGTGAGACGTACTGTTCTCAAGTAAAAAATCAATACATAGAAAAAGAGAAGCCTCGCCATAACCTCAAATAAATATCAGCAGAAGGAAAGGAGCAATACAAGACCACATACATACAAGAGAAAAGAAAAGATGCTTTTTCAGTGCTTTCTTAAAGGAGAGGCAGTATGACATTTGCCTGATTTCAATTAATTTCTACATTTTTTGAGCTAGACACCAAAGACCAGCTCTAATTTATTCTCTCTTAAATGCAGATACACAGAATTTGATGGCATGAGTGGAGCGAAGGACACCTTTTGAAGCGTACTGCAGAAGGTGCAGCGCCAGATCTGATTTCGCTTGACCATATAGATTTTGTGGGCGAAGGATATCTTATTGAACTGGACCCTCAAAACCTACAAGCTTCCCTTCTACTCCTTTTAACTTCACTGCTCAGCAGTCAGATAGGTGTGTCATATTCTCTTGGCATTGGTTGATATCAACACATTAATCTCCCCGCATCTTTCCCTGTTCACACTTTCGGCATGCAGCAGTGTATGAGTCTGTATGCTTTGTTGTTGAGGTTTAATTTTGAATGCTGTAGGTACACTAGTTTCCTCTGTTAACTTCACATAATGTTCGCTTGCCGGGTGTTTGGAGTGGTTGTTCTTTCCCACCAGGTCAGGTGTGGACTCCCGGGTACCACGTCAAGCTGGGGAGTAACTCCACACAGCATGCTGCAGTAGCCAGAGGTGGATGCATGACGGAACCACCAATGCCACTACCAGTTTAATTTCATTTTGTTTTACACATGATAATTATACTCTTAAAATTAATCCTCGGTATTAAAATTAATACCTGAGTATTAATACACTTCCCCACCCTATTCCCCTATAAACCTTACATCACCTCCCTAAAATCATTTGTCAGTTATATATATATACATATAAAATACATATATAATATATGAGCCTTATTTATGAAGGCCTGCGTCACATTTACGCCGCCGTTGCGTCACTTTTTGTGACGCTGTGGTGGCGTAAATAATGCGCCATGTTGCGCCATATTTACGAAGTGACGCATCTAGGCAGATGCGTCACTTCGTAAACCCCTGCGCTACATTATACCTGCGTCAGGTATAATGTATGCAGGGTGGGCGTTCCCCTGCAAGAAAGGGTCGTAGGAGTGGCGCAGCGAAATCTATGAGATTTCGCTGCGCCACTTCTAGGACGCCAATGCATCAAAACCTTACGCCTGCCTCATGGCAGGTGTAGGGGTGATGCAGGCCCTTTCACATGGGGTTTGCCCCATGTGAAAGGAACATTGCTGGAGTTGCGTCATGCTTCCGACACAACTCCAGCAATGCGCCACTTTTGCGCCGACTGATACGTCAGTAATACTGACGTATCTGTCATTCCTTGCGACATGATGCGTCATACTGTAAATATGACGCATCATTGGTGTTGCAAGGAGTGCGCAGTGAGAAGTGTCGCATCGCTTCTTTCACGCAGCGATGCGCCACTTCTCATAAATGAGGCCCTATATGTTTTTTTACCATAACACTATTATTAAATTAATACCCAAATATGAAAAATCAAAGTGTACTATTAATACTATTAAAAAAAATATTTACCACAATATTTACCCATATACTCTCACATAAATGTGTGGTAAAGGCATGCGTGGTAAAGACATTCGTTGTAAAGACATATTCGCTGTAAAGGCAATGTTGCATGAGTGGGAAAGACTTCGTTGTAAACGCATGTCATGGTAATGACTGCTTGGTAAAGGCTGTTTCCCCCAGAGGTCATGTGGTGTTGCTGGCAGCTCTGCCGGTTCATGTCCACTGACCACTCTAGGTCAGATCATGTTTCACTTGATGATAGTGCTTCAGATTGAGTGCACACGTGGGGAGAGAACTGACAGCATCTTTTTTGAAAGATTGCTCCTCCACCCTTTGTTTTTAGGTCTCGCAGCGCGCATGCGCTGCATAGGAGGGGACCTCTTGAAATCGATCAGCTTTTTTGGCCAAAAACATGCACGCTTTGCATTGCTTTCTATTGCAACGCGTGCACGTTTGGCGTTTCCCTTGCGGGAGAGAGCTTTGGCGACATCTGTTTGTAATTATCTTGCAAACAGATGGTGCCCCTGCTCGCTCCCGCAAGGGAAACGCTGTGTGAGTCTGGTCCCTATCACCATGCAGAGACTGCTTGTTTAAAATGCTATCTCAACAAAATGGCTCAGTGGAAAAATACAGCCGCAGTCAAACAACTGTAACTTACAGTAAAGCTCTCCCTCCCACCAAATAAAATATTAAGATTATTTGCAATAGCTCTTTGTCACAACTTACTTCTCACATTTATGCATTAATCTTATAGCGCTATAGGTCACTAGGCGCTATCCACCCTAAGCACCTGGTCCAGCAGGCCTGTCTAGAAAAGGCAGAGTTTCCAATGCTGGGTCGGCACATCTTAGGAGCCAGCCCCTTCATGCGAAGCATTTCATACTCGCAGGTTACACATACTGCGGCATGTTGGTCTCTCTGGGTCAAGGGTAGCGCTGCCTCACAGCCTTCAGTGCGCTAGTGACGGGTGAGCTGAGTTCTACACAGGTCCTTAATTCACTAGTGCTCATTACTTGTACAAAGAACGTACCATACTGTGCCCCCTGCCTCTGCTCACCATATATTCATGTACAGTCCTAAACGCCCCCGTCTAAAGCATCGATCTTACATCTTTGAGGCGTGCCTCCATGCCAGGCCAGACAGAGGGCATGTCACAGAGGGCACGCCGCGGCGGCCTGGATTCTTGAAATCTCACAGGCGCTGCTTGGTGCAATAAAAGGCATCAGCGATTAGTCGAAGGAAGAAAGAGGCGCTCACGCCCACTCATGCCCACTCACTGCTCTGCTCGAATATCTTTTAGCAGACTCGAGGTTGGAGTAGGGGGCAGCCGGCCACTCGGCCCACCTGGACAGTGTCACACCTGCCCTCCGTTCGATCTCCTTCTGCCTCGTCGCTTCACAAGATGGTCACGACATTGATACTAAAGCCTCGAGTTTTTCAATATCGATAAAAGACAAGGGATTTACAAAGAAAAGGTAAAGACAATGTGTGCTATATTACGCACACACATAACATGCCCATTTGTGTATATGTAACATACTATATGAATGTAGTCAGGGTATATGTATAATGTTGCCAACAGTAACCACGTTGTGCAGCGCACAATTCAAACTGGGTCGTTTTGATACTTAATAATAGGACTTGATTACTAATGGACTCATTATTTACTGACCGCAGAAGAATGAATGTTTGACTGAGCCCGGCACGAATTGAAACATATGTAAAGCAGGGCACAGGCAGATGTGTGCAGCAGGTGCCCGAGCCGCTGAACTATTTACTTGATTTTAAATTTGTGACCTGCAGATTACAGAAGGATCTCTGCAGCACACGCATGAACCCACCGAGTTTTACTAGGATTTGAACCTGTGCTCTGCAGGTTACACACAGTGCTGTGCAGAAGACGGACTAACAAGGGTACTTACATGCAAGACTTTGGTAGCGAGTGATAAGTAGAAACAAGTACATGGATATGTGTGTATGCACATATATGTGACTGTACTGTGTAGGGTAAGGGGTTACTGCAAAGGGGCGTGTCACTTTCCCATGAGCAGGGTCTTCAATCAGGATGTTGCTTGCAGGGAAGCTCCGCCTCCTGCCAACGCCGCAGGTTAGTGAAGTGCCAGGCTGCAAAGTGGAAGCAGGTTTCCGAGGCCTCAGTAGCCGGTGGAGCGAGCCTGGTGTGGTGTGAAGGCCAGCACAGGCCATCTTGGCTGGTGAGGGTGTACGTGTGGCCCCTAGGAGTGGCCCTCGAGAGTCTCCTTGAGAGCACATTCTTACTGATGATCCGCTCCCTGGCAGAGGCCCTGCCTGACCCTCCCCCACAGCCCTCTTGGTTCCCCCTGGACCCAGCACAGGTTAGGTGCAGGTAGGGGTCTTCACCTGATCTTCACGTCTCCGCAGTGCAGGCAGGGCCAGCAGGAGCCCAGGTGACAGCCACACATCAGGAGACATATAACAACAAGCATTGGCATAGCCAATAGGTCTCGCCTTTGGGACCTTATAAGTGTTTAGCCATGCAACAGTTGATGTTGTTGCACAAAGGATATTATGCTGGATAACTAAACACTTATAATATCCCAAAGGCGAGACCTATTGGCTATGCCAATGCTTGTTTACTGCTTGAAGCAGCATAAGGAAGCGGTCACGTTCATCAAGGCAATAGTTACTTTTTGGCCATGTTCAAAAACTCCAGTAGGCCTTTTCTGTGGCAAAAGGAGTGTTAGAGGCCAGTAAACCCTTTGTAACCAGGAGATGTAGGCCAAAAGGACTCAAAGACCCCGGGCTCGCACTGGAAGCAGGATGAGTTTATCGAGGAGCAGACTTTTTTTTCTATGAGTGAGGGCTTCTCTGAAGCCCTGGATTCTTCCTCTGCGCAAAAGCCGGTCAGCAAGCAATTACAAAGAATGACCAACCTTAAATCAAAACTGCTCTGACAGAGGGAAACAAAATTGTGGAATCAAGTGAACTCTAAATACCTTGGAGTAGATGAACCAATGCTGCACATACAGTCAAAGAGGGTGTATTTGAAAGACTTGGTTCGCCCGCACCCTCTGGCTAAGGGGTTTTTGCATCTGGTTCTCATGACAATTGAGTTGCACCAGAGAATTTCCTCCCCAGGGAGGAGGAGTCCCTTAAGGTGCCCCTAAGGGACCTCAAAGGTGAGACAAGGGGTGAATGTGAAAGGGCTTCAGAGAAGGACCGCCCATGGGGACGGAACCATAGACTGAAGTGTTATGGGCTAGAACATGTGGAATTAGAGCCCCAAGTTGACCTGTAGGAATGATAAAGAATGGAGATGATAAAACCCATTGCATATACCACCCTAGTTCCTCAGACTCTGCCCAACAGCCAGGTTTTCACAGTGTGTGTGATGCAGCGCGTACAATAAAAACTATTCTCCTCCCAGGTCACTTATAGGTCATCCAGGGGCGAACTATATTTCTCATATCCACATGACGATGAGGCCCATAAACATCGCCTAACACACACGCACACTCCTGGATTTCCTTTACACCTTTATGAAATTCTGTACTCCTAGGAGAAGCATGAGAACTAAATGGAGAACACCATTTATGTACCGCTGGAAGAGCCGGGATATCTTATTACCTTAATTTGTCACTTTCTTTTAGTTATTTCTTAAGATATTCCTGCTCATTGTTTTGTCGATGAATCATTCATGTAAAAATTAGTTCATAGTGATTAAGACCAGCTGAATCACAATGACCAATTACTGATGTCACAATCATTTAGGAAAATAACCACTGAGTCATTTTGGGTTTAAAGAATCTTAAATTTTATATAATTTTTAAAAGCATGAGAAAGAATTTAAAACTTTATTCAATTATTCATTCTTAAATTCAAATATTTATTAAGCATAATCAATTTATTGCAGAAAGGAAATTTTTGTCATGAAGCCAAAACCCTAATTACCTGCCTAGCTTCCTAATTTAGCCTAATGATTTCTAACCTAAGTTAAGAATTAGAAATAGCCTGATTCTCATACTCAACTGGAAAATTAAGACAGCAACTGCAACTTCAGCTCGTCAGCATCAGCTACCTGCAACCCGTCTCATCTAACAGTTTTTCAGCATCTCCCGCTCAGTAAGGGATCGATCAGGACCACCCAGCACTGGAAGCCACCAACACGACTCTTCAACTCCTCTCCTGACTGTGACTGCAACCGCGACTGACCCCCTCCCACTAAGAGTAGGCCCTCTTATACCCTAATTCTAACTTTGCTAACTAACTGTTGCAACATTAATATCACGCTTTTCTTTCATTGGTCCATGCATGTCAGCTTATTCATTCTTTTAATCAAGTTCTCTTGGATTCAAGGGTCCTTGGATCATTTCCTTTCCCATACGCTTAAACATTTTCATCCGTTTCGATCAGTTCATTTGTAACTTCTTTCGACACATTCGAGAACTCCGCAGTCATTGTCCTTTCTCTTGAACTTGTTTCCCACGGGCCTTCTGCTGATCATCATGGCACACTATCAGTTCAATTAGGTCACACCAGCCTTGACCATTTCTTGCATCTTAGCGTCTCAGTAACCTCACGAGGTTTTAGCTTTTTTTCTCCGTTTTCATCCCATATCACGTGTCCCCTTGCGCCTGCGCACATCTTCCCACTGGCGGCCATTTTATATCGCCACTCGGTTATACTTTTTAGAAGCACTAATTTGAGGCAAACAAAACATAATTAAAATAGAGAAAAATATCCCTTTCGTTTCCCTCCCGTCGTCTACGTACCCCAATTAGTTGTTACCTAGCAGAAAGCAACATTTAAGCTGTTCCTTACTTACCATCACTATTGTTTTTGCAACGACACGTTTTATTTCTATGAAGCATAAACATGCATTTATTTTTAATTAATACGCATTTATTTTTATGTTATAATTAGACACACGGACATCCATTAATAGATTATTTAGCACATACATTGGCATATTACCATTCCCACACATACAGTGTTGATTAATACATTTAAACGAACATTTTATTTAATTAATTATAAAATTTGTTAGGGGTTAAAAATTTTTATTTTCCCTGCTCTATCATGTGTGTACAAGTAGAAACCAGCTGATAAGGAAGCCAGTGGTCATCTAAGAATGAAATGTTGTTGACTTTTCCTAGAGGCACAGGTGGCATGGACTCTTGAGATAGATACAACAATGTTAACATCATGACTGACTGAACCAGAGGCTCTAAGAAGGGGATCAACTACCCTTGTAGTTCCAAGACAAGCTTTTCGACAGTTTGGGTCCTCTGATAAAGGTATTAAATTTTGCAGGAGAGTTCAGGGAGTCATGTACCATCATTTTCATAGCCATCCTGTCGGGTTGGGCCCAGCTGGCAATCTGTCTGCTAGGCAATGTCAACTCTGCAGTTTCATTTGAGAGGAACAAATCTCTCTTGAATAAGTTGTGAGCTGTTAGACCTAACATTTTTGCTGTGGTATTCCCCCAAACTTTTTGGCTTTTTGCTGAACTTGTTTTTGTGACATTAAGACTTTGTGCACCTTACACCCGCTAACCAGTGCTAAAGTGTTTGTGCTTTCTACCTAAAACATTGTAAAATTGTCCTAATCCTAATAGGCACATTTAATTTACTTGTAAGTCCCTAGTAATTCGTACTACCTGTACCCTGGGCCTACAAAATTAAAAGCTACCAGTGGGCAGCGGGACCCATTTTGCCACCCACTAATGTAGCACTGAAAACAAGCCACTGCAGCCTGTAGTGAAGTTTTAAACCACCATTCGACCTGGAAAAATAAATCTTCCTTTTTAATACTTATAAGTCACCCATAAGGAAGGCCCTGAACGCTCCTATGGCAGGGTGCATGGTATTTAAAAAGTAGGACGCATGTCTAAGTTTTACATGTCCTGAGAGTGGAAAACTCCTGAAGTCGTTTTTCGCTGTTGTAAGGACTATCTCTCCCATAGGCTAACAATGGGTTACCTTATTACGCCAAATAAGTGCTAATTGCACTTTGGGACTAGATAGAGACATGCCTTTTCCACTCTAAAGAATAGAAATTTAAAATCCACTTTCATGGTAAAGTTGTATTTTAAGTTACAATTTAGAAAAGGCAATTTTTAGAAAGTTGGCGTTTTTTTACCTAAGCCAACTTTGCCTTTCATCCCGTCTCCTGGGTCACATGGTTGTGAATGGCTCTGCTGCTGTGGGTTGTGTATTACTTCCAGGCAGTGAGACAAAGGAAAGCTAGGTGTGAGGGAACAGAATCCTTCTCACAGGGTGGCTGGGGAGGAGCTCTGCCCTGCCCTGAGTACAGTTCAAAGGGCCCTTCCTGCATCACACACAAAGGAACCTGACAGCAGGCATGTCCTTGCCTTTGTCACCATAGACAATTTGGAGCCAGGACCAGGGTTTTGAAGGCTTTGAAGGTAGGTCAGGGAATTCCCCCACACAAAGGCTGGCACCAGGTATAAAAATGGAACCTTCAGAATCTCTTATCATAACACTCCTGGACCTGTGAAACATTCAGAAGAAGGACTGCCCTGCTTTCTGAGGAAGAGGGACTGTATTGCTAACTGACTAGAGGATCCAGGCCTTGAATCCAGGCTACTCAGAGTGACACCAAGGGTCAGTTGCCTGTCCTGTGGTTTGAGCTATAGGTACACAACAAGCTTCCAGTGGCCTCGCTGCAACTGCTCAGCTGACCAGCACCAACTGGATCTGCCTGAAACCTGGACTCCAGCAACAACTGTCCGCGACACTTGACCTGATACTCGTGCCGACAGCCTCCTTCTCACAGTCCCAGCCTATGAGAACAGAACTCTTTGCGCTGACTTTTGGGAGGTAACTCTTCAGCAGGACTAACCTGGTCCCTCTACCTGATCTGCACTCCATAGTGGTTGGACTGAACTTGTAACTTTCACCTGATCCAATATGACCAGATAATCACAAGTGATGCTTTGTGCTTCTTGGTGCTATTTTCACCTAATACTTTAAAAACTCATATTGCCAATTCTACTGATTAGATTTTGCTTGTTTTCAGATCATTTTATTTATTTAAAATTAGTCTATTTTTCTAAATTTGTTTGCGATTTTCTTTGTGTTGTGGTCTTGTCAGTTCTAACCTGTATTTCCGCAGGAGCGATAGGAATAAAGTGAAGCAAGGTCCCAACTTCCTCCTACCACCAAGAGTGCCCAACAAT
The DNA here is from genome assembly GCA_963921515.1 of Calotriton arnoldi. NCBI lineage: Eukaryota > Metazoa > Chordata > Amphibia > Caudata > Salamandridae > Calotriton > Calotriton arnoldi. The sequence goes on from CAWUFW010000718.1 coordinate 2,517,346, forward strand.
GTGAAAGCTAGTCGAGGTGAAACGGGGAAGAGGAGCGGGAAAGAGAAATAAATACAAGGTCCCATGGAGTCACCACAGGGAGATGTGTGTTACCCAGGGAGTCTCTATGTGTCTCCTACATACAAAGAAGATAATAGGGACATCAGTATATGTGTTGAGCCTACAGGAATTATACAACAGAGCTAACAGGGATTCACAGGGGTGGCTCCTCCGCTATTGGCAGAGGAGCGTCGCCCCACTATTTCCTCGCAGTGCGAGAAGCCAAAACATAAATGGTAATAACTTTTAGTTATTACCATTTTATGTTTGCTTTGTGGGCGGGCAGGCTGGGCTGTTCTGCTCTCCAAGCAGGGCAGGGGAGGAGTGGTTTGCCCACTCCTGAGTGAGCACAGACTGTTTGGTCGGCCCTCTCGGGCTGCCTAAACCAGTCATGCGTACCTTGCCCTTCTCCATGCAGGCTGCATTGCAGCCTGCATGGAGAACATGCACACCCCTCTAGCCCCTGGTGGAGCGCTGTGTCACGGTGCTCCAGACCAATCACAACGCTGCATGCAGCATTGTGATTGGCTTAGGGGAGGAAGCCTGGCTGCCTGCTTCTTGTTCCTGTCGGAGGCAGGAGAGCAGGAGCAGTGAAGACGCGGGACCCGGCAGAAAGGTAGGATTGAATTTTTTTTACATTATGACCCCCCCCGCGTGACTCACCTTCCCCCCCACGACTCTCCCGCGCCCACCCTCCCCCACACGCGAGCCATGCTGGCTGCTACTGGGGATTCATATGTCTATATAACTGTATAGAAATGCCTGTAACAATCCCCTCTTTTGTAACTTAAGTAAGTCACTGCATACAAAGGAGTGGCATACAATCTATGAAACAGAAAGAGAGAGCATAGGTTTGAGGGGTAAAACAGTTTATCTATTGTGTTATATAGAAAGTCAGGAAAGTACAAACATACCTAAAAGCTTTCTGTAATCAGCGATAAAGTAAGTCCCAAAATGTAGTAATTCCAAATCCTGGTATAGTATATACAACGACTTCTTGTATTTTCTCTATAGCAACAAAACAAAAACTAACACAAAAAAGTGTAGTGTGTTTTTGTCCTTTTAAGAATATGCTTCTTAATAAAGCAGAAACTGTGTACTAAACAATATCTTCTCTTTCTCTTATGTCACCAGAATGCAAGCACAATGAAAAGAGCGGGATCTCCAATAGCCAGAAGAACATATCAGATAAGTATAGGCATATGACTCATAGTTAAAAACGCATAGGCACAAAGCGCATTACCGTCTGTGTAGATTTGTGATTCTTTAAACAGTCTTGTCCTTATGTGTTGCAGGTAGTTCCAGACACAGGATCAAGAGTGAAGTAGAAGCAGAGGAGGACGCCGAGCAAGTTCAAAGAGGACCGCCGAACTGCAGTCTGGAGGAGTCTTCGATCGCGATGTTAGGTGAACCCGAAAGCGGAAAAGGTAAGTGAGAGGGGGGGGAGAATCACACATGCGTCAACTAGAACACGAGCTGATCTCCCACCCGGGAAGGCCGGCTTTATACTGGCAATGCTCCGTCCCTGCCACAGGCCTGGCTGGGAGCGGAGCAAGCCCAACAGGTTTTACTTTATTACTGTTTGTGTGCTATATAAATACTTTTCACATTGCCTCTACGTTAAGGCTGACTGCTTTGTGCTAAGCTCCCAGAGGGTTAAGTACAGGTTAATTTAGTGACTTTTGAAATTCACCCTGACAAGGATTATATTTATTATTTGAGTGTGGCTTTAACCCCTCTAAACTTATAACCCAATTTCTAAAATGAGCAAATTATTCCTGGTGCAAAAGAAGAAAAAGGCCATCAGTCAGGGATCACTCTGAGAGTGCTCAATGAATGGTAGTCTACATGGACTCCAAGGTTGAGGGGCTCCATATTCTTAGAAATATCCTTCTAGAGGGCAACTGAATGCCTTGCCTGGACATAAAGGGCACATATATGATGTTTCCTGTCTTTCCCCTCATCTCAAAGGAAGCAAGTATTAATGCTCACACATGATAATTCTAGGTTGCCATCAGACCATGATGCTTTACCAAGATGATAAGGCTTGTAGTGGAGTTCTTGAGAACCAGGGAAGTCTGGTTGATAGTGCATCTGAGAAATATCCTTCTTATGTATCAGGACCACCAGCTGCTCCTGGGGCAACTGTCCCTGAGGGTAAACCTTCATGTTATATATGTCAGCAAGTCACATCTAGTCTGCAAGTAATCCATCAATATTTTGGGTTTCAAGACAGATTTAGAGCAAAGTATGTCAAAGCGTCCCTACACCAAGATAGCAAATATCAGGAAAGAGATAAAGAAGGCTATCTTAAAATACAATATTTCCCTTCACCAACTGGCAAGGCTGATGGGCCTTTTAGAGTACTCATTTTAGATGATCTCCCCGGGTCCCTCCATTACACTGCCCTATAGAAGTTGATGGCTGCTCACCTGAGGAAGGCCCTACGTATTCTGAAACAATTTCACTGATGGAGGAAAACGGAACAGAGATTCAATTGTCTGAGATGAGACAGAGTAGAATGTTGCATGTTCCTGAAGATGGACAATGTACGAGGTCCAGAATATTGACAGAGCTAGCTAAGAGTATAGCCCAGGCAACCGTAGAGTAGGTGTTGGGTTCTGGAATGTTACCGGGTGGGTGCTCGTGGGTTGAGGGGGGTTCTGTGATGGAACATATGTGTTGTTAGAGCGGCAGTTGCTGCCTGGGCTTGGAGACTATCAGATGAACAAAGATGAGCTAAACCTACCTTGGCTCGTAGACTTCTCTTCATTGGCGACGAGTTGTCTGGTAGCTCCATCGCCTCTCCTTGAAGCACCGGAGTTGTCCTGTGCCAACGCTTCGCCCGCACTGTTGTTTACATGCTGTACTGTCGTTTTCTTTTGGCTGTGCGGGGTATTTCCCTGAGTTGGCGGAGAGTCTGGAGCGCGTCGAGGTAAGGCCTGGGAGTCCTGGCGCTGTGGAACAATTTTCGTGGTGAGTTTCCATCATTTTTTAGGCTTGCGCGCCCCCATCTTTCTGTTGTCGTCTCGCGGATGCAGTGCCCGCGCTCACTCTCAACGTTGTTTGCCTACGTCACAAGCCTTCCCTGCATGTCAGCCTCACGCCTTCTCTGCATGTCAGACGCACGCATCACGTTGAACGTCTGACGCACCTGCCATCTTGGATCGGGCAGTGTAAAGCCTGCAATCAATTTCTTATCGAGTTGCGCATCGGTGATGCGCACACCTCTGTATCTCATTTTCGCGTGTCGGTGATGCGCACACCACAAGCCTGATTTTCTTATTGGAATTCTACATAATTGCACGGTGCACTCGGTGAAACGCACACCTGTATTTGCGTAAATAAAAAATAAAAAAACTTTTTTTTATTTTAAATTCGCATTTTATTGAGACTGCACTTACTTCTGAACAATTGTTCACTCATTATTTAAATTATTATTTTGGCATGTGCTAATTTCGTTTGTGTGTTCAACTGGATAATACTGTTATAAGCTGTTTGTTATTATTTATAGCAGGGTATTGTTATTTCAGTGGTGACAACTAGATTGTGTAGTGTAAGTTTTACTTTGCGTTGTGTTTGGGCAGCAACTCACCCACGCATGGCCATGGATCGCGTTATGGCACCTCCACCTTTTTTACAAACAGCAGGTACTCCACCATTGCCCTGGCAGCAGTGGAAAGATACTTTCAATGCCTACCTAGAGGCCATTGATGGTGACACTTTTACTGCAAATAAGAAAAAAGCTTTGTTGATCTACAATTTAGGTTCGGAGGGCAGAAACATTTTGAAAACTTTACCGTTGGAACTGGTAAGCACTTATGTGAGTGGTGATGACGAAGGGGACTCTCTAATTATTGATGATTATGCTTCTACAGTCAAAACTTTGGACAAAAGATTCAATCCTAAAAGGAATGTTGTACTCGAGCGCCATAAATTTTTGCAATGTGCTCAGATTCCCGGTGAGTCTATTGATGACTTTATGGCAGCTCTCAGGATTTTAGCGGTCACTTGCAACTACAGGGAATTCAGGGATGAAATAATCCGTGATCAACTTATTGAAAGAACCAGCAACAGGAAGATTCAAGAGAAACTTTTGTCTTCCATTGATCCTGACCTTGAGACTGCCCTTTCTTTAGCCAGGAGTATTGAACATTCTCAAATTTGTGTAAAAGAAATTAGTAATACTACTTCACCTGGGGAGGTTAAATTGTTGAATACCAAACCTAATTTCAAAACTATTAAGGGGTCTAATACCAATCCTGTGCGCTCTGTGTCTCAACGAAAACCAAAAGTGAGCAGGTAGATGTTGTATGTTTCCGCTGTGGAAGCAAATCACACTTAGGGAATGCAAAGTTCTGTTTTGCCCTAAATCAAATATGCTTCAAATGTGGCAAAAAAGGTCATTTTGCTAGAATGTGTAAAGCCACTTCTTTGAAAAAAAGTTCTGCACAGATGGTGAAAACTATTGCACAAGATATGACTGATTCTGATGAAGAGTGTTATGAGTTACTGATGTTGTCTTCTTCCTCACACTCTGAAGGCATGGTGGAAATATCTTCCATGATAGGGTCCCACAGGAGGAAATCTCCTGCGTGTAAAGTGAATGTCAATGGGAAGTGTATAGAGTTTTTAGCCGATTCTGGTTCTCCTTTCACGATTATTAATGCTAAGGATTTTGGAGAGTTGGATAGCATCCAATTGCAACAATCCAACATTAGAATTTTGGCTTATGGTGGGAAAAGAGTAGAAATAGTGGGGAAGTTTATGCTTTTGGAGAAGATTTGGCTAATGGCACCGTGTATGTTGTGAAGGAAGGTGCAAATTTGTTGGGGTGGGATGATCAAGGTGCACTTGGCATCATTTTAGACCCCAATGATCCTGACATGGTAATATCCCGCAGAGCTGTCAACCAATTCTATAGTTTACCCCCACTGTGTAGTGTGTGTGTGGTTGCCCAGGTTCCAAGTAACAAATGGATTCAAAATTACCCTGAAGTGTTTAATGGAGAACTTGGAAAGTTAATGGGGTTTCAGCATCGCATAGTATTAAAGGATGGTGCTAAACCTGTGGCTCACAAAGTGCGCAAGGTACCATTAAGCCTCCGGAAGGAGCTCAAATGCGAACTGGAACGTTTGTGTGCGATGGATGTAATTGAGCCCATTGAAGGTTCCGAATGGTTGGCCCCCATTGTTTCAGCACGTAAGTCTGACAAATCTCTGAGGATGTGTGTGGACTTGAGGGACCTCAATTCCAACATTTGGATTGATCGCCAACCTTTGCCGAACATCAATGAGATGTTGACTACTTTGGAGGGTGCCAAGTTTTTCACGTCTTTGGACATTTCTTCCACTTATCACCAAATTGAGCTATGTAAGGAGTCAAGACATCTCACGTCTTTCGTTACTCCCGAGGGTGCTTATCGCTATAAACGAATGCCTTTTGGTCTTGCCTCGGCTTCTGCAGTGTTTCAGCGATTAATGAACAATTTGTTCAAGGACACTGCAGGAGTCGTGTTTTTCCAAGACGACATTCTGATTCATGGTAAGACAGAGCTGGAACACGATGATCAAGTTAAGCATGTTTTAGATATTGTCAGATCTAGTGGCCTTACTTTGAGAAAGGACAAATGCAAGTTTCTTCAAGAAGGTGTGGATTATCTTGGTCACCATATTTCCAGCAAAGGTGTCGAACCTAAACTGAAAATAATGGAGGCTATACAAAATGCACCCACACCTACGAACAAAGATCAACTTCGTTTTTGGGGTTAGTAGAGTACTACGCCAAATTTGTGAGCAACTTTTCCAGCAAAACTGCGTCTATGCGTGGTCTCTTGAAAAAGAATGTCAAATATGTGTGGGATGATAATTGTAGCAACAATTTTGAATTGATAAAACATGAGATTGTCCATGCCCGCCCTCTTAAGTTGTTTAGCATCAATGACCAGTGCATCATGTCCACTGACGCAAGTAATGTGGGGTTGGGTGCTGTCCTTTTGCAGAAAAGAGCAGATGGTAGCGAGGAAACAATTGCTTTTGCTTCTAGAACGTTAAAGGGCGCTGAAGGTACCTATTCAACAATCAAAAAGGAGGTTTTAGCCTTGTGGTGGGGCGTTCAACATTTCAAGAACTTCTTGTGGGGCAATGAATTTGTTTTACGGACCGATCACAAACCCTTGATTGACCTTTTCACTACTAAAGGTGGCGGGAGGGCTAATCCCCGCATTGCAAAGTGGCAGTATAGACTGCAATAATTCCATTACCGTCTGGAATATGTAGCAGGTGCCAAGAATCTTGTTGCTGATTGCTTATCCAGGCTACCCCTTACGGGAAGTGTGTGTGTGGAATCACCTGATGATTTGGAAATGGTTTGTGCGGTATTTTCCATGGAAAATACAGTGGGTGGGGCTCTTTCTGAGCAAGAATGGTTGCAAGCCTTGTCGAGTGATGTTGAAATTAATATGGTCATGGACTTTTTATCGGGTGTGGGGCCCAGCAACAAGGATTGTCCCTCTCAGTTGGTTCCTTACAAAAGGGTTGGTGAAGAGTTATCTGTGGTTGATGGTGTGTTGAGGAGAGGTGGTTTACTGGTGGTTCCTGTGTGCATGCGTAAGAGGATTTTGGACTTAGCCCATGAAGGTCATCTGGGAATTCGTGCCATGAAACGCAGAGTTAGGGAGGATTTTTGGTGGCCTGGATTAGACAGAGATGTCGAACACTATGTTCGTGACTGCTGCATTTGCATTGTGAGCGACAAGTCTCAGGTGACTCATCCTTCCCCGGTTGATCCCGTAGTTGTGAAAAATTTGCACTGGCGTAAGCTGGCTTTTGATGTTGCCGGTTCCTTTGGGTTGATTGGAAGTTCTCCCAAGTATGCTTTGGTCCTCATCGATTACATGTCAAAATGGCCTGAAGTCAGATTTGTAGACAATGTGAATTCTATGTCTGTCATCAAATTTTTTCAAGATGTGTTTCTTAAGGAGGGTTTTCCTGAAGAATTGGTGTCGGACAATGGAACTCAATTGGTCTCCAGGGAGATGCAGGATTTTCTCAAGGACATTGGCGTCAAGCATATTCTTACTTCCCTTTATCATCCCCACAGCAATGGTTTAGTTGAACGCTTCAACAGCGTTATCAAGGAACATTTGCAATTGGCCTTGGTTAATGGTTTGCATTGGCTGCAAGCTGTTACCGACATGTTGTGGGCGGTGAGAACTACTCCCCATGTTAGCACAGGCATGGCTCCTTTCATTTTACTCAGGGGTAGAGTTGCTGGTTCCAAGTTAAACAAGGAGTGGATGTCCAGGAAGGAGGTTGATAAGGAGAAGTTGTTGGATGTGGTGGATGTCAGAGCTGCTGTCCAAGCCAGGTATGGCACTAGGTCTGGAAATGCTGGTGGTTTGTCTGTTAAGGTGGGTGATTGGGTCAGAATCAAGAAACCGGGCTTTATCCGCAAAGGCGAGTCACGCTTTTCGGCACCCAGAAGAGTGTCTGTGGTGAAGGATCATGTGGTAGTGTTGGAGAATGGGAAAGTATGGAACAAATCTGCTGTTTCGGTGGTGCCTGAATCCAAGGTTGGTTATGTCAACAAAGGAATCGGTATTCATTCTTCTTCCACGGTTGTGCCTGGTAGTGCTCATGGGAGATGGGATGTTCAGTCTGGTTGTGTCCCTGCGAGGTGTGCATCTGCCAGGTTGAGATCTTTACCTTCTAAGTTTCAAGATTATGTAATGCTGTAGATCTTGTTCACTTCTGGGTCTTCCATTCTTATGTTTTGCTATGTGCATGTTATTGCTAATATTGTACATACTTCGTTTGGCAATTTTGTACTATCCTGTTTGCCTTTGTTATTTTAATTTTTCTTTATTTCTTTTTCTTCTTGTTTATATTATTTTTATTGTGTTATTAAGGAAGGGGGGTGTGTTGGGTTCTGGAATGTTACCGGGTGGGTGCTCGTGGGTTGAGGGGGGTTCTGTGATGGAACGTATGTGTTGTTAGAGCGGCAGTTGCTGCCTGGGCTTGGAGACTACCAGATGAATAAAGATGAGCTAAACCTACCTTGGCTAGTAGACTTCTCTTCAGTAGGTTATATGAAGAAGGTTTATTAAGACTTAGTTACAGGTTATTAAGATGGTAAGTAAACAGCAGAAAGCGCCACCGGGGGAAGCCTCCTTGCTGCTCGGCCCACACACTCCAACTGACACTCTCCACCTCACCAGACACTCAAGCATTCTATTACATCACCAAGCACTCCAGCATTCCACTACATCACCAAGCACTCCAGCATTCCACTACATCACCAAGCACTCCAGTGCTCATCCTGGCTGAGCAACAGGGAAGGTATTTCTTAAGGTAAGGATGCATAGCAATGTCTCACATCACAACAGATCACCTTTCCTTAGGGAAACGTTTGACACATATTATACAAAGCACAAAAGAAATACATAACATCCAAACTCATAAGTATAAGAAATGAAAGTACAGGATGAACTATCACATTGCTAATTCAAAGCACTGGAGGTCGAAAAAATAATAAATAGTCCTAAGACATAAAATACATTAAAATCACACCCATTCCCTTCCATTAGGGAAACTATTGACACGTATTATATATTCGCACACACATACTGTACGCCTGACGGGACATGGAGTCTCAGGCAACGCACACCAGAGTACACAACTCTACAATGCACACACATACTGTACGCCTGATGGGACAGGAGTATCAGGCAACGCACACCAGGGTACACGGTCCTACAACACTCACACATACTGTACGCCTGACGGGACAAGAAGTCTCAAGCAACGTACACCAGGGTACATGACCCTACCACGCACACACATACTGTACTCCTGATGGAACCAAACATCTCAGGCAACGCACTTCAGGGTACAGGACCCTACAACGCAGCACTAGAGTGCACGACCCTACAAAACAGCACTAGAATACATGACACTACAACAGAGCACTAGGGTACATGACCCTACAACTCAGTACCAGAGTACACAACCCTACCACGCACACAACGTTTTTGCACACCTGGCAGGACCATACATCTCAGACAAAGCATACTAAGGTACACGACCCCATGCCAGAGTACACAACGCTACAATCATTCAGCATAATGCATGCCACATACCTTACAAGACAAGGGGCAAAAACTCTAGACACCCACACAAGCATGGCATAATACACATAGGCAGGAAATTAACGATAGCATCAATAAACAACCACTCAGCATGCAATACCAGTATGCAGCATATGTAGTAAATTCAGACCAGCATTTAACATCCACTCAAGAAGGAAAAACAGCATGACATACCCACATACACTACCAAACATAGGATTCCTAAAATATGCATAAACAAGAAACCAGACTTGCACAAATCAACATAGCCAGAAATTGCTTATGGAATGAAACAAACATGGCAGCAGAATGAAAACAGAATTAAAAATATACGTAATAGAGCATCATCAGCAAACTGGGATGGCAAGTATTAAAAGACACCATTAACTTCCAAAGTTCCCCTGATGAGCGATCTCTCACCCGACATTCCTCTAAAATCCCCTGGAAATGGAGGAGCTAAACCACATTTCACAAAAGCCAATTCAAAAATTGCAGTCCTTCAATCCTGCAGGAGGGATGACTGGCTCCAAGAGATGTGACAATCACCAGTCAGGTGAAATCACAGGTGCAGACTTGCAGGCACTGCAATGGATGTCCCTCACCATTACAGACGATCTCACTTCCTTTACTGACGCTACATCACATACCGATGCGCCCCTATGCTCCACGTGGGTGAAAGCCTCGCGCCCTACTCGAGCGATTTCACAGCAAGCACGCAAAGCCTCCCACACGGCTAGGGGTGAAAAGATATAGGGCAAAATGGAAACAGGGCACAATAAAGATAGAATGATGAAAAAGAGAAGTCCAAAAGAAGTCCAAGAGCTAACATTCTGGTGTGAAAGGTTTCTGGAGGCGGCAGTGTTTCGGCCTGTGTGCTGGTGCCTCCGCAAGGGGCACGGGGTGTCTGTGAAGAGAACAGAAACATTAGCTCAGGGCTGAGAGACAAGACTTTCCTTTGCGAGGCCCTGCCTTGGGTCTGGGCTCCGCTCCAGTTTTAGGCTGAATCCACGTCCAGTTTTTATTTCAGCCCGGCTATGCTGAGGGGGAAAGCAATGTAAACTCCCCCAGAGTGCGCACAGGCTCCAGCTGTGATTTCCATGGGCTGGGGGTGGGGAGGGGACAGGGCATAGGGGAGGGTGGGGGCTGCCTCGCGCTGTGTGCGCCACGAACTCCCTAAACAGGAGTACCAGGCTCTGGGGCAAATAGAGTTCAAGATAAGCAGCCAAAATAAAGCGGCTGGTTTGTAAGACGGATCACGACGATAAGGCGCTTCTTGCTCAAATAGAAATTTGCTTTTATGCGTACTGCATATGCATTTTTGTAACGGACATAAACAAATGTTAAATCCAGGAGAGTAGTCCAGATGGATATTTTGTCCCCCGAACAGATGTGCACAACCTTCGCGTAACTTCCAGTTCCAAGCTATGAATCCTAGTAAGCTACCCTGCACATAGCACGAGTGAAAATAAATCACCATGGAAGACAGATGCCCTTGAAGTCACACTACTTCATTGGGAATACCAATACAAAATGAGCATGCCGCCTCCATGATGAATGTCACAGTAAACAGCCATCCGGTAACCCTCTGGTGTACTGGACCATTTTGGGCAGCAGGCAAGAGAGGATTGGGGGGTGGGAGGGAGTAAGCAGAGGGGAGAGGGGCAGGTCAGACCGGAAAAGAGAGGGCAGACAGAAAGAGAAGAGAGGGGAGCAGAGGGCAGCAGCGAAGAGTGAAGGGGGAGGGCTAGTGGGATAGGTACAGGGCAGAGGGAGGGACATGTGAAAGGGAAGGGAGAAAAGAGGCAGCGGGGAGTTAGAAGGGGCGAGGGTACAGACAGAGGGGAATATATAGAGGGGCGGAGGCGAGTGTAGGAGAAAGAACAGGGAAAGGACTGAAGAGAGGGAAAGAACAGAGGGGACGTGAGAGATAAGAAAGGGGAACACAGGGTGGAGAGGGAATAGAGGTTAACAGCAGCGAAAGAAGCGAGATTAGAGGGAAGGAAGAAGGGGGGAGAGGGCTGGGGAAAAGTAGAGAGCAGGGGGACTCCAGAAACCGGGGTGAGGAGGGATGTGTGCACTCTGAGGAGAGAGGGCAAAGGAAGTGCGTAGAGGAGAAAGGAGAAATCTGAAAGAGGATGAGAGAGCGGGCGCTGTGATGAGAGATGAGAAGCGGAGGCGAGGGTGGGGGGCAGAGAGGAGCAGATGAGGAGGCAAAGTGCCGGTCTGAGTTGATGAATGAGTGCTAGCGCACATGGCGGGGGTGGGGAGGATGCGGCATGTTACATTGAGATAAGGCATGTGTCATGCAGAAAGGTAAAGCGTAAGAAGAAGGCTTTGTATCTTCTTACTTGTTAAGAGGTGATTGAGAAATGCCTAGTTACAAGTTTAAAGTGGTAACGTGGTAATGACAGGAGCATGGTGCCGTATTAGGTGTACACTGGAGTGCGCAAGTTGTATTATCTCAGTAATTGCATCAAAATAAAGAAGGAAAGGAAAAGGCTGCATTTAGAGCGCGCTAACTGTGAGTGCCAATTTTCACACGGCGCCGCTTCTGTAATAAGCTGTATTTTATGAAAAAAGCGTTTGTTTAAAGGGCGCGCACAGAGCATATCGGAAAGGAAAGAGAAGGCTGCATTTAGAGTGCGCTAACTTTTAGTGCCAAAGTACACACGGCGCTGCCTCTGTAATACACTATATGTGCGTGTTTAAACATTGCTAGGGAGGTGAGGTAGGCTGGGGGAGGGTAAGCTGTGAGGGAGCGTGGCGCGGCCCCGCGGCAGCGAAAGAGCAGGCAAATGCACTCGTGCTTGTGCTGGCATCCGCCTTGCGGGAGCGAGCAGCGGTGGCGCGAGAGCCATATGTTGTCAATTACCACGCGCGCCGCTGCTCGCTCCCGCAAGGTGGATGCCAGCACAAGCACCAGTGTGTGCGGAAAAGGAGCAGAACGATGGCTAAAGGCCCTCCTAGAGCAGCGCATGCGCGCTGCCTAGGCGAGACCTAAAGAGGCATGCCGATTTCTTTCAAAACAAACGCTACCAGTTAGACTGACATAGACGTTGCCTATCACTGTACACTGCAAGTTGACTCCACTCCACATTAATTGCACTTTACAACTGCCAATACACGTGAATGGCATCAGTTCATGCAACAACAGATAAACTCCTGGACTATTGGATAATATCAAAGAAACACTGCCTGTTCCTTTAGAAATAAATGCTGCCAGTTGCTCTTGCTGACCCACCCATCTTCAAAGCAGCAAGTCAGAAGGCTCCGTGCACACGTGCAGCAACTGATTGTGCCCCCACACAAATCTGTTTTAGCTCGTCAGGGCAAATAGGCAAACAGGCAAGCAGGCTTGTAGGCAGCAGTTCATCAAGTCCATTGATGTAACAAAGGACAAACGCCCCAGACTGCAGGCTGTCCAGATGATAAGGGACACTGGTGGGGCAACCAGGGTGTTTCTCTTCCTTCAAGTTTCAAGTTTCTTTACTTCAGTTCCTTCAGAAAGTTCAGATTGACTTCAAATTACCACAACATGCAGGTTCTTTCTTCAAATCATCACCAGTGTTGTAAGGGAAGGAAGTCCAATTAGCCGTAGAGCAGGTTATATGAAGAAGGTTTATTAAGACTTAGTTACAGGTTATTAAGATGGTAAGTAAATAGCAGATAGTCCCACCAGGAGCAGCCTCCTTGCTGCTCAGCCCACACACTCCAACTCACACTCTCCAACGACTCAAGTCACAACAGCACTGCTACCTAGACAAAGAGTAAACGTCATCGTGGAGTATAACATAGTTATGGATTGGAATTTCACATATAGTCAGGATTCCAGTATTTGGAAACTGAGCAAGACACTTTTTCTAAGGCTGATGGACTGATAAGGCCCATTTGTATGCAATAAAACTGAATATGCAGCTGGCAACATTTTTCGGTGGGATGCTGAATCCAACTGTGGCAGCAGTGAATGACTCCTACAGACTGGGAGACTGCAATCGTAATAACTTTCCTCCACTTTAATCATCACGTGAGGAGGCAGAAAATGAAGTTGATACTGCTCACACCAACATGGAGGGCTCACGTGTGGTTTCTAGTTCTTCTGGAACACCAGTACTTCTGCCCCAGTTTAAAGTGATTCTGACAGATCTCCAAGAGTGACGTGATCTACTGTTGTTAAAAGGGCTTCTATTTTGTAATGACATCGAAGGCTACAGGAAACAATGAGAAGTCCCAGGACTTTTGGAACAAGCTTTGTTCATCATCTATCAAGTATGAATGCCGGGGAATTTTAAAAGTGACACAGATTAGTTGAGGGATGCGGGACTCCTTTGGTGTCTCAAAAGAATTATATATAGAGTAACAAATCATAGTAAAACCCCCTATTTAGGCAATTCAATCTCTCTAGATTTTAAGTGTCAAACTCATAAAGACCATAGACAGCATCTTAAGGGGGGAAAAGAAAGTCTCATATTAATTTGGACAGTCTCGGGAGAAAAATAAAAAGTCGCCCACAAACCTTCAAAACCGGGCATTTTTATACACGAGTTATGCATAACAATTAATAAAACTGCAGAATCATCATGGTATGATCACGGTTACGTCACACCGACAAATCAGAAACAACCGGAGGCCCCCTTTCCCCCATTGGATAACATTGGGCCTCAGCACTCTGCACCCGGCCGCCCTAGTGCCGCTGAGGGTGTAACAAGAGTGCATCCCTGACCCTGGGGGACCCCTGAGTCTACCCCCAGAACCTCAACTCCCACTACCGACTACTTACCCTAAAACCGATAACACTATTTTCCTCCATAGGATAACATTGACTGTTTTTCTTGGAAAAGTTTTTAAGTGTGGAGTTTGAAAACCTAAAGAAATTCTTTAAAATTGTACTAACTAACAAAAACAATTTTACTTACCTGTTTACAGGAAATTTCCCAGTGTAGTATCCAGGTATACTACACTGTGTAAGAAAAGTAATCTCAAAAGTAACTTACCTGTAATTTTACTAAAAAGCCTGTTCAAAGTATATGTCCTGTATTTACAAAGCATTGCATTTCTCAGAAACAGTACTGTAAGTCAAAACAAAGTGCATTTACAATTGCAATCAAAACTGTGTTACAATCTGTATATTTACTGCAAAGTACTTATCACTTACCTGTGCCAGTCTTGCTTGGTTCTAGGAAATAAAATAACTAAAAGAATATTTTTACAAAAACAATTGGTCTGAAGTTCAGTCTTTGAGTGTGTGAATTCATTTGCTGACTGAGTGTGTAGAACAAATGCTTAACACTGTTCTCTGATAAAGCCTCACTGCTCGACCACACTACCACAAATAGAGAGTAAGGTGCTATCTAACTTTACCTCTGCCTACCTTTGGGATTCCACTGGACTCTGTGCACACTATACCTCACTTTGGTATAGTATATACAGAGCCAGCTTCCTAAATTGGTGGATCAGCGGTGGGATGTACAACTTTGCATTTGTTGGACTACTTGGTTACCACCTGATCACACAACAGAACTCTTAAATTGTCTTTAGAATTCAGATTTTTTCAAATTGGCATTTTTTTTGCAAAATTACTAAAAGTCTTGCTAGGACCTTGGTTAATTCCCTGTAGACTTTTAGAAAAATAAAAAGTCACTTTAGCTAGGGTTAGAATCTTTTTCAACAATATCTCAAAACAAGAACCCAGCTGTTAGTGCAAATAACCACAATGTCATAGAGGATCTGGTTGAGGAGCTTGACCTCACCCCCTACCTTCACTTATCTTTCAAGGAGGTAAGGTCCCTAAGTAAAATTAAAAACATAGTCATAGGGTCCCATCCCACCAAACAAAAGCTCCAGGAGCTGTTGGCTGGGTATGCTAAGGACCACCCATCTGAAAATGGTGACGAAGAAGAGGGAGGGGATGAGCAGGTAGACCGCCCTCCCCCCACACTTCATAGGGAGAGAAGGGCCCCAGTGGCCCTGACTCCAAGAACAAACCTCTCAGTACCTAGAGCCCACACAGGTGGATCAGATACTACTGAGGACATTGAGGACACCCTCAATGAGGAGGACATCCTGCTAGCCAGGTTGACCAAAACCTTAGACCTAGAGACCAGACTCCTGGCTCTAGAAAAAGAAAGAGCAGAGATGGGCCTAGCGCCCATCAATGGTTGCAGCAATTTAAAAAATATAGAAAAAGAAGGATCCTATGATCCCATAATCCCCAAAGGGATTGTCCCTAAATTTGAGGAGGGTGATGATGTCACCAAGTGGTTTACAGCCTTTGAGAGAGCTTGTGAAGCCAGAAGGGTGAAGAAAACTCGCTGGGGGGCACTCCTTTGGGAACTGTTCTCTAGTAAGTGCAGAGACAGACTTCTGACCCTTAGTGGAGCAGACGCTGGGTCTTATTACCTCATGAAGAGAACTCTGATTGAGGGATTTGGACTCACAACTAAGGAGTATAGAATTAGATTCAGGGGGGCTCAGAAAACCCAGAGTCAGCCCTGAGCGGAGTTTGTAGACTACTCAGTTAAGACACTAGATGGCTGGTTGACTGGAAGTAAAGTGCAAGATTATGATGGTCTTTATAATTTGTTCATGAAAGAACACATATTAAGTAATTGCATTGATGAAAAGTTGCATCAGTATCTGGTAGACCTAGGTCCAATTTATCCCCAAGAATTGGGAAAGAAGGCGGACCATTGGGTCAAGACAAGGGTAACTAGGACGTCCACTGGGGGTGACCAAAAGAAAGGGGTTACAAAACCTCCCCAGAGGAAAGACAGTGAGCCTCTTAAAGATAAAAGTAAGGAGTCCCAGGTAGCCCCCCAAAAACCTGTCCAGGAGGGTAGGCCCAAAGACACCTCACAAACTAAAACTGGGTACCAAGGTAAGAGTTGGGATCCCAACAAAGTATGGTGCCACAACTATCAAAAGGCAGGACACCACACCAAGGACACTAGCTGTCCTAAAAAAATTACAGCCCCTAGTGTAGCTCCAGGGGTTGCCAGTGTAGCTTTGGAGGGTGATTCCTCAGATGAGGAAGTCCTCCTAGCCTTCAACTGGAAACTGGGCCCAAAAGGTGAGTTGCAGATTCCAGAGGGGAGTAGACACTTCCACCACCTACTGGTGAATGGAATCCCAGCCACTGCCCTGAGAGATACCTGCGCCAGTCACACTGTGGTGCATGACAGGTTGGTTCTCTCAAACCAGTATGTCCCAGGGGAAACAAAAAGAGTAAGGTCTGTCCCAGGGGGTGTCACTGTTAGGCCTGTGGCTGTAGAGCTTCTAGAAATAGCTGGGTCCCTTAGATGAAGAAAGGTGGTAGTCAGTAAAGATCTCCCCCTTGATTGTCTCCTTGGGAATGACCACCCAGAGGTTGGTCTGAGCCAAAGAGAGGTACTGGATCAGTGCCAGACCTCACCCAAGAAACCTGTGGGGGGCTCAACCTGCAGTTGGTGCAGCTAAGCTCCAAAAGAAAAAGAAGAGACAGTGTAGGAAAGGTGGACAACTGTTAGCCACAGTTCCAGTAGGCCAGGGAGATTCTATCCCAGTAAGGGAGAACTCCAAAATTGGCACTGGTGAAGTCCCCCCTAGCCAACAAAAAGACCTGACTAGTCAGGCAACTGTCCAGCCTGAGTTGGTGGCTCCTCAGCTCGCAGAACAGAGGGTGAAAGAAGGGTGTTCACTACCAAGTGCAGTGACCCCCCTACCCTAACACAGCCCCTAGTGTAGCTCCAGGGGTTGCCACTGTAGCTTTGGAGGGTGATTCCTCAGATGAGGAAATCCTCCTAGCCTTCAACTGGAAACTGGGCCCAAAAGGTGAGTTGCAGATTCCAGAGGGGAGTAGACACTTCCACCACCTACTGGTGAATGGAATCCCAGCCACTGCCCTGAGAGATACCTGCGCCAGTCACACTGTGGTGCATGACAGGTTGGTTCTCTCAAACCAGTATGTCCCAGGGAAACAAAAAGAGTAAGGTCTGTCCCAGGGGGTGTCACTGTTAGGCCTGTGGCTGTAGAGCTTCTAGAAATAGCTGGGTCCCTTAGATGAAGAAAGGTGGCAGTCAGTAAAGATCTCCCCCTTGATTGTCTCCTTGGGAATGACCACCCAGAGGTTGGTCTGGGCCAAAGAGAGGTACTGGACCAGTGCCAGACCTCACCCAAGAAACCTGGGGGGGGGGCTCAACCTGGAGTTGGTGCAGCTAAGCCCCAAAAGAAAAAGAAGAGACAGTGTAGGAAAGGTGGACAACTGTTAGCCACAGTTCCAGTGGGCCAGGGAGATTCTATCCCAGTAAGGGAGAACTCCAAAATTGGCACTGGTGAAGTCCCCCCTAGGCAACAAAAAGACCTGACTAGTCAGGCAACTGTCCAGCCTGAGTTGGTGGCTCCTCAGCTCGCAGAACAGAGGGTGAAAGAAGGGTGTTCACTACCAAGTGCAGTGACCCCCCTACCCTAACACAGCCCCTAGTGTAGCTCCAGGGGTTGCCACTGTAGCTTTGGAGGGTGATTCCTCAGATGAGGAAATCCTCCTAGCCTTCAACTGGAAACTGGGCCCAAAAGGTGAGTTGCAGATTCCAGAGGGGAGTAGACACTTCCACCACCTACTGGTGAATGGAATCCCAGCCACTGCCCTGAGAGATACCTGCGCCAGTCACACTGTGGTGCATGACAGGTTGGTTCTCTCAAACCAGTATGTCCCAGGGGAAACAAAAAGAGTAAGGTCTGTCCCAGGGGGTGTCACTGTTAGGCCTGTGGCTGTAGAGCTTCTAGAAATAGCTGGGTCCCTTAGATGAAGAAAGGTGGCAGTCAGTAAAGATCTCCCCCTTGATCGTCTCCTTGGGAATGACCACCCAGAGGTTGGTCTGGGCCAAAGAGAGGTACTGGACCAGTGCCAGACCTCACCCAAGAAACCTGGGGGGGGGCTCAACCTGGAGTTGGTGCAGCTAAGCCCCAAAAGAAAAAGAAGAGACAGTGTAGGAAAGGTGGACAACTGTTAGCCACAGTTCCAGTGGGCCAGGGAGATTCTATCCCAGTAAGGGAGAACTCCAAAATTGGCACTGGTGAAGTCCCCCCTAGGCAACAAAAAGACCTGACTAGTCAGGCAACTGTCCAGCCTGAGTTGGTGGCTCCTCAGCTCGCAGAACAGAGGGTGGAAGAAGGGTGTTCACTACCAAGTGCAGTGACCCCCTACCCTAAATCAGCAGATAGGCCCCCAGAACCCAAAGAAGCCGGTAAGTTAGCCCCTTCACCTGCCAGGGAAGAGCTAAAGGTGTGGTTCTGGGCAATGACAGCTGTTAGTAGCCTCTGCTGGGTGTTAGACTTCATGGCAGCACTGTCCTTGGCATGGTGGCCTAGCCCCCTGCCAAATGGCAAGTTAGGCCCCCTGACCCTATTGGTCATGGTGGGGTTGCTCAAGCTGTGGGTAACCTCTGTGGGTAAGCTGGGCTTTGCCCTAGCTAAGTTAGAATGTGCAGGTGTAGGCACCTCTGAACCCAAACTAAAAAGATGGGGTGAAAACACAAAAGAGCTAGGACAGGAGCATTGGGAATTAGGTCCTGAAACTGTTGAGGTAGGCCAGCTCCCCAAAGGAACTGACCTGGACAGAAGGATGTAAGGCAGAGTAGGCCCTGAAACTTTCCACCCACTTCCTCTACTCTTCCTTGCCTGAAAGACTAGGAAGACTCTCCCAGGTTTGGCTGATTCTCCTGGCCTTTGGGCTGGGGGGGGAAGGGGGCTTGTGTGAGAAGCTGGGTTTCTGTTGCAGTAACCCCCCCCTCTTTTTGCCCAACTACTGATGCACTTTTGACTTGATGTGCCCTGGGTCCCTGCAAATCAGGTTCCCAGGGCCTGTGTTCTTTCCCCAAAACTAACCCAAACCCAAACCCAATTGGCATCTCTGGCCACAGGTCAGCCCCTGGTAAATGGTACCACAGGTACCCAGGGCACTGTGACCAGAGAAGGCCTCTAAGGGCTGCAGCACTTATTGTGCCACCCTTAGAGGCCCTGTACCTTTACACACACACACTGCCTTTGCAGGCTGCGTGTCTTGGTGCAGAACAAAGTGAAGAGTCGACATGGCACACATCCCTCTGAGCCATGCCTACAACCCACTGCCCTGGCATAGATCAGTCACCCCTCTAACTGGGTGCACTATACCAGTGCTGAGGGTACAGGTGCATGAGCCCTGTACCCCTACAGTGTCTAAGTCCATTCTTAGACATTGTAAGTGCAGTGCTGCCATTAAGAGTATATGGTGCTGGGAGTTTGTCATTACGAACTCCACAGCACCATAATGGCTACACTGAAAACTGAGAAGTTTGGTAGCAAACTTCTCAGCACATTAAACCCACACTGATGCCAGTGTGGGATTTAATGAAAAATGCACACAGAGGGCATCTTAGAGATGCCCCCTGAAAAACGACCTACCACTAGTGTCCAGACTGAGTGGCTGCTTTCAGCTGCCACCACCAGACATGTTTCTAGACCTCTGGGTCGAGAGCCTGCTGCTCTCGGGGGCCTGAAACAATGCACATCCTGGGACGAGGTGCCAAGCCTCCTCCCCCAGGATGGGCAGGGTTCACGAAGGGGAAGCTTCAAAGGCTTGCTGCCTTTGTGAGCTTCCCCAGGCCACTTGCTGCTTTCAGCAACTGATCCCGACTGGTTCTGACCCCCACTTTGGGCGGGAGAACCGGCGGGAAAAACAAGTGAGGAAGAGAGGTGTGCCCACCTCTGCCAACTCCACCCCTCAGGTGGGGGAGGCGAGGTGAAGCACAACTCTCAGTCCCCGCCATCTTGCAGATGGGGGGACCCAGCCAACCAGGGAAAGGCTTATGCCCCCCTCCCACTGGAGGGTGGCATAATAGGGAGTGTACCCACCCCAGGGAAGGGACCCATTAGTCCCAACCTTTTTACCTACCTGTAACACCCCTAAATCTAGTATTTAGGGGCATCTCTGAACCTTGCTTCCTCAGACCAGAAGAAACTACAAGAAATGAAGAAGGACCGAACAGCCGTGCCGAAGCTAACAAGAGGAAGACGCTCACTGACTTGGCCCCAGCCCTACCGGCCTGTCTCCATCTCGAACCTGCTCCTGTGAAATCCCAGTGTGTCCTGCAGCCAGCAACTTCGAAAACCCCGGAGGACCTGCCTGCATTCAACCACAAATACTGTGTCTCCCGTGAACACCGGATTTGTTCATCTCCAACCTCTGGCTCCGGCCAGACACTGCGAATCCGCACCACTCTGCACCCGCCGTCCACGGCCGGAGCTCGAGTGGGCAAACACCACAAGGAGGTTACCCCGGCGATCCTGACCGAAGATCCTGCGACCCCTGACCTGCCTCAAACCTACAGCCGACACCTGCAGCCTAAATTCGGAAGGTCCCCCCAACCGCAACCAGGAGCTGGTAAGAAGTTCCAACCCTAAAAGGCACCCCTGCACCCGACGCCCCACAGCCTTGGGTGGTCCAACTGACGGTGCCTAACCAACCCCCAACATCCCAACTTACCTCTGGAAGTGGTGGTCGCACCCAGAAGACCTTCGTCTTTGAGCCTACAGTGCCTTTGCAAACCGAAAGTTCCCCATTGCAAACAACAGGGCGCCCGACGTTGAAATAGCACCCTGCACCCAGCCACCCTAGAGCCGCTGAGGGTGCACCTTTGGTGCTACTTTGTTTCCCCATTTGCCCTGAGCTAAAGTCCAGGAGCTTTGCTCCCACAACCAAGTGGCCTGCTCGTCAGCAGCCACCAACCGGAGGCCCCCTATCCCCCATTGGATAACATTGGGCCTCAGCACTCTGCACCCGGCTGCCCTAGTGCCGCTGAGGGTGTAACAAGAGTGCATCCCTGACCCTGGGGGACCCCTGAGTCTACCCCCAGAACCTCAACTCCCACTACCGAATACTTACCCTAAAACCGATAACACTATTTTCCTCCATAGGATAACATTGACTGTTTTTCTTGGAAAAGTTTTTGTGTGGAGTTTGAAAACCTAAAGAAATTCTTTGAAATTGTACTAACAAACAAAAACGATTTTACTTACC
Source organism: Calotriton arnoldi (assembly GCA_963921515.1). Taxonomy (NCBI): domain Eukaryota; kingdom Metazoa; phylum Chordata; class Amphibia; order Caudata; family Salamandridae; genus Calotriton; species Calotriton arnoldi. Next base: position 2,538,540 of record CAWUFW010000718.1, read on the forward strand.
TGTTTACAGGAAATGTCCCAGTGTAGTATCCAGGTATACTACACTGTGTAAGAAAAGTAATCTCAAAAGTAACTTACTTGTAATTTTACTAAAAAGTCCATTCAAAGTATATGTACTGTATTTACAAAGCATTGCATTACTCAGAAACAATACTGTAAGTCAAAACAAAGTGCATTTACGATTGCAATACAAACTGTGTTACAATCTGTAGATTTACTGCAAAGTACTTATCACTTACCTGTGCCAGGCTTGCTTGGTTCTAGGAAATAAAATAACTAAAAGAATATTTTTATACAAAAATAATTGGTCTGAAGTTCAGTCTTTGAGTGTGTGAATTCATTTGCTGACTGAGTGTGTACAACAAATGCTTAACACTGTCCTCTGATAAAGCCTTACTGCTCGACCACACTACCACAAATAGAGAGTAAGGTTCTATCTAACTTTACCTCTGCCTACCTTTGGGGTTCCACTGGACGCTGTGCACACTATACCTCACTTTGGTATAGTATATACAGAGCCAGCTTCCTACAGTCACTAACTGGGAGGGGTGAATGACAAGAGTAAAATGAGCAGAACACAAGAAATTACATCCACTTTAAATAATTGGTGTCTCGCACGAAAAATGTGGCATAACTATACTACAATATTAAGCACACAATATCATTAACTCATTGGTTACAACTATATGCATCATTAAGAATATTAATTTGCAGAAGTAATTTGTCATCCAAAATTGCACATCAGAAAAAACTTTTACACACCTGTATGTGTTTATACATGTGCGCTAATTGATATATGCGACCTACTACATGATTTATCGTTTGCGACAAATTCTAAATAATTTATGTGCAATTTATTTCAGTTATTGACCACTAAGTGAGGATTTTTTTTAAAAGCCTCCATATAAGAGTGTATATACTTTTTTGAGTAAATCCTACAGAATCATTGTATGTTTATACAGTATTAAAAGCCCAGATTCTGTGAAATACAGGGTTGCCCCCAAGCATCACTGCTGTATCTATTGTAGAAGCAATATATATTTCAAGGAGAGTTCTACTTGACTGCCAATTCTAGACACAATTAAACGAAGATGTGTTACGTTTGTTAAAATAAATTGCTCCATTTGAGATTAGACTAAAAACTCATTAAGTAATTCAAGTTGCTGACATCTTAAGACGAGTCGTGATTCAAAAGACACTGTGAAATTTCCAATAAATCAGCTTGATTTCTTTTTATTTGCATAAGCTGACATCCATTTCATACTTACTGTAAATGCTGCCTGGTGAGTGAAGTAGTGAAGTCAAACAGGACCGCGCTCTATTCCCAGTATGTCTTTTTAATACAACATAGCTTGCCTTATTGTATTTACAAATACAGCTGCTAATCACAACACACCATGCTTGTTTATGGTTGCTTCTCTTGCTGTAGTATCCACAGGGTTGCTGATTGAACCCATTCTACATATGAAACCCAACTGTGATAGGAAACACAGCTGGGCCAAGCTGTGACAGCAACCACAGCTGGGCCAGTTGTGTTTCATATCACCAATGAGTGGGCATTTACTATTAACCAGAAGCTATACATACAGCCATAACTGGTGTGACCTTGACAGCACCTAACAAAGTATGGAATTCAGGGGCAGACCTCCATTTATGGTTTTTTTTTTAGCTCTGCCGCCTGATTGAGGGTGTTATGAGCGTTACAGATTGGAAATCTTATGATATGATAGCTTCTCATGCATATTAGAGAGAACCTTTGCCACAATATTTCCAGAGCGGGAAGTGGCCTCCACTGCTGTGTGTGATATCTTCAGCCAGGGCAGGTTTGAAACCAACATCATTTCACATTCTGGGGCTCTTTCTTTGGACTTATCTTTGCATCCATATATTTGTTGATCTGCTTTTCCCCTTTTAAATCCAATAATTTACTCCTGGCTGTTTACCCAATACCACTTTGCCGGCTGGGACTTATAGTTTTATCTTTCTCATTATATGTACGGGTTTTGTAGTTTTTACTGTTTTCATATGTAGGAGTTTAAATGACCCAGCATGCAATGTGGTACTGGCTACAAAGCCAGAACTACCAGAAGGGATTTATATTTATTTATATCTTTAACTATTTCAAATAAATTAATTTGTTTTGACATTATTTCCTACAGGTTTTATTTTAAGTCCTCACCTCATTATTTTCTATAGGAGAGTTTTGCAATAACAGTGGTCTGCCATGTGCAGTGATGGACTTGCTACAAAAGTGTAATTTACTACAAAAGTTACGACAAAAGTGAAATTTGTGAAGACCAAAAAGTAGTAAACTTACTGAAAAGTATAAACGTACTCAAAAGTGCCGTTTGTGAATCAGGCACATAATGTCCAGACAGAGGTAAGTGGAATCCGTGCTTGCATGCTTTCTATGCCACCAGCACGCTATCTCGCACCTAAATCAGCTGGTACTGCCTCCTCTCCTAGATATACTCATGATGCTCTGTCCCAGTAATAATACAGAACAAGCACTGAAAATGCAATAGGCCTCGCATTTGCTAGAGTTAGAGCTAGTGGCATTGTAAATGAGAATGTCTTTCATCCGTGTGCTATGGAGTATGTGTATATGGTGTGTAGTTGAATTATGTGGGCTGGATTGGAATTGTTAGCTGTGTACTTGTGTTACGTGGAATTATGTAGCATGGTGTGCAGTGGAATTATGTGGATAGTAATTATGTGGTATTGAGTGTACTTGAATTATGTGGAGTGGGATTGTGTGTTATGGAGTCTAATTATGTAGAATGGTATTTTGTGTTGTGGAGTGGTATGTAGTGGAGTTTAATTATGTGGTGTGCTGTTGAATTTAGTGGCATGATGTGGAATTCTGTAGTGTGGATTGGATGTCTGTGGTATGTTATGTAATTGTGTTGTTGAGTTGAATTTCATGGTTTGTTGTCGAATTATGTGGTGTGGATTGGAAATGTGTGCAGAAAGCGAGCACTCGTGGCAGAATACAGTAATTATGCTATGCTCCACAGGAGGAACAAACTCAAGCTGAACAGGTTAAAACAAATAATGCCAGCATGTAGATAGCAAGCAAATGTAAAGTACAAAACACAACGCGAATGGAAAGCAGTTTTCCAAAGTTTGGTATGTATGAGACAGACTCATCTGCGAGGAGTAGTGAACCTGCCCTGTTTCTTATAGCATAAGGACAGAGATTGCAGTACTGGCTGTCCTCGCACGGCATGCGTCTGAGTTGCAAGGGCAGGAGACCCTGTGGACAGAGCAACTACCTATAATTGTGGCAGATTTTACGTCGGCGATGTAACGGAGATGGAATATCCAATCTACCCAAGCAAGCTGTATGTCAGAATGTCTTTGAATAAATATTGTCTGACATAATTATTGTCTCCTAAATTTTGTTTAGAAAATTATAGGCCACCTTTGTGTAGATTTTTCATTACTAACTCCAGTGGGGAGATATTCTTGTAATTGTCATATAGGACACAATATTTGTGTTGAATGGAATTTAATGTATGATATTCTTCTACCAGATGATCTATTCTAGGCCTTGTAATCTAACAGTTAGCATTTTCTGAATCAACCTTAAGAGGATAAAAGGCTGTACTGAAATCGAAAGCAGCAGCTTGCATGTGTCGCAGTTCCATTAACCCACCATGCTATCTTTTTGGCTTTTGAATGTTCTGATGTAGTAGGTCACAAAGCCGGTCGGAGTTACATCATTATTTATTTATTGTTGCCAGCTCATATTTGGGCAAGCAAGACTGTGAGAGCCTAAGTCTGGTGCAAGTAAGTAGCTTTGTTTATTTTGAAGAAAAGTCGAAGAGGAACACAGATTTATTAATGTTCCTAGCAGGAATGCAAAACTTCACTTATAGGGGATGGAAATATAGTTGTGGCTATCAACAAATCCAAGAGCGTGACTGGTTGAACTAGTGCCAACATCTATCAAACTCAAGTACACACACATACCTTTGGAAAACAGGACACGGATCGTCACGCATACACCACGGGCACAACTTATTAGAACAACATAAATAGCAAATTTAGCGTAAAACACATACTCTCCTTCAAATGTGAGAATGTCTTACAAACAAAGAAGGCAAAATACTCTTCAAAGCAGGTGTGAAAATGTCGTGGACGGTTGATATGTGCTTTCCCCTTTCTGGAACCCTCACCATTCCTGCAGTAATATTTCACATCGTACACCAAACACACCCAACTTCTGCAATCACTTCAATGCCTCTTTCTGTACACTGGTGTATTACAACAGAAATCAACAAGGAGGGCAGGGAATGTAGACAACTCTACTGGTCCCAGACAGTAGTGTCCAGCCAGGGCAAATATTGTGAGTTTGCCACATAAGCTGGGTAAACCCGCATGGAATGTTAGCAGAGGGGCACGGAGGGTATCACAAAGGCATGGCCAACCGAAATGCAAAGTAAAAGATTATCAACAAACTTTAAATCACTACAGAAAAATGCAGTCTGAGTAAACTGCTTAAAGTAAGGGTTTGGAGCTTTATAGGGCTGTACACAACACGTTGTTAAATTAACTAAGTCAAAGACATTTTTACTATCCTCGAAAGGGCAAAAGGATAAGTGTACCTGCTTGATTTGAAAACTGAGATTTTAGTTTTGTGGACAGATCTCAGGAGCAGGTGCACAAGCAAACGAGCTGCTAGACTAGTGTGCCCTACATTTTAATGCGCATCTCTGTGAAGTACAGCGGTGATGCTGGATTCTTGAGTTTGATTAGGATTTGCAAACGCTAACTTCCTTTGCAACAAACCCTCTTAAAGAAAAGGAGTTTTTGTGAGGGCGGGGGCAGTCAGAGCTTTCTGAATTCTGCAGCTGAGAACAACAACACGTCAGGTGTGAAGTGGCAAGGTGGCTTGGTGTTGGCAAGAGAGGATGAGAGATTGAAGTGGAGATCCAGCTGGGGGATGGGGCTTTGTGTACATAAAGTTGAATTAAAAGGCACGCAGCCTGCAGTTGATTCAGCAGGCTGATGAATAAAGGAGTTGTGGGTGGAGGTGTGTGTAGCTGCCATGCTCTCAAGGGTATGCTTTAAAAACAGAAGCTTCTGTTTGTTCTGCTCGCTGCAAGGCTTTTACACAGCACATTGGGTCTAATCCTCAGCTCTGCAGCATGGCCTCACAAGCGCGTGGCTCTCTCTGACCGTCTTGTTTTCTTGCATTTTAGGATAGCAACTAGCACTGTAAGAAGGACAGCATTTTGGATTTGGCATATTTTTTGTTTGTCCATTGTTGCCATGACAGTCTGTTCCTTGACTTTCAATCAGAGGAAAACATGAGATGGCACAAATAAAGGAAGGGTGACATCAATGTCATTACCTGCACCAGGCACCTACCCAAAGTCATGGCGACCCAACCCTGACGGCAGCCCCAGCGAAATGAAGAGAAAAGCACCATTGTTGCAGCCTGGGCTCAGCTGACATCATAATATACCTTCTCACTCAGCGCATGGATCTCTTTATTCATTTTTTAGAAAACGCCGTTCAATACACATACACTTTCAATATAACAAACTCACAGGCAGTTTTAGCAAGTAAAGAATACAAGGGTAAATGGGGAAGTAATCACCCGGCCGCTTCCCTGCCAGGAGACACAAGTATCGGGGCAGCAAAGAGTGACATGGAAAGCCCACAGAATCCTATTCAGACTTACCTCCCAGTAAAGGGTCTTTAAACATCTGATTGCCTCAGACTTGCTTTCGACTCTTCAAGACTTCAACAAGCGCTGTCTAGGCTCAACCCAAAAAATAATCCTCTTAGAGGAAGTTTAAGCCTAGACTTCTTTGGATAATCAGATATGGATATCAAATGAATTGACAAAATACAGTTACATTTATTAACTGTATAGTCATTTCATTAGTATGAGAACAAATTGCATCATAACAAAGTTACTCCAACAGAAGCGGCAGTGAAGGTGAGTAGTGACACGAGTGAAGGAACGTGCGCCGGTGCTATATTCACAGCATATGTACAACACTAGGGGCCAGGGTTGGATTGGGATAAAAATCGGCCCGGGCATGCTAAAAAAAAGTGGCCCACATTTGCATATTGTCTTTCCGCAAAACAGTGCTTCGGCGAAATGTTATAGAAAAAAAATGCGGGGTGGGGTAAAAAAAATGCACAGATTAGTTTACAGTGGTGAAACACACCTGAAAACAAGTGAGGCCACTTCTGCTCAGGCCCCCTGCCCCCGCTCAATATGCATATTTATATATTAATGGGCCGGCCCAGCAAGAGAAAGGGAGTGACACCTCTGCCCGTTGATAAAAGGGAGGTAATGGACGTCCATTAGCCTCCAGAATGGCCACTCTGGCACCCACTGGGCTGCTGGCGGTATCCGAACAATGCAGAAACCACCCAAATCAGCCCCCCAGACTGCTCAAAAAAGCAGCCCACAGCTGGAACTGGACACCGGCCCCTCGGGCATTGCCCGAGTACCCGCGTTACCAATCCGACCCTGCTAGGGGCATACTTTGGATATCGACAAGAGCTTCCTCCATAGCCCGCATTTGCCTGGCGGCTCCCAATTTGTGTGGGTTGCCTACAACGATCCTTCAACGGTGTCCGATATCAGCCTCTTGGCGATATCCAAAATTCATACTGGATCCAACTTTACGGTGTCCTGACTCCTGACAGTGGGGAACCTACATTAAAACTGTAATCTATACTGATTCATTACTAGTTGCTAACATGTTTTGGCCCTGATGATTACCCTTCTTAAAAGTGTTTTAGTAGGGTCAAAACATCAACAACTACACAAGTGGACTGATATCAATGATGGTAATTTACACACTGTACTCTTATTCTGAGTCATGTTACTGAACATATACATTTGTGTCAACCCCTAGTATTGTACATATGCTTTCTATATAGCACCAATGCACATTCTTTTACTTGTGTCACTACTCACTTTCGCCATTTTATTGGAACTCCTTTGTGCAATGTGATCACATACTAATGAAAGACTCTACAGTGAATACATTTAACTATTTTTTCAAATCATTTGCTATCCATATCTAATTAGCCAAGGAAGTCTAGACTTACACTTCCTCCATTGTTTTTTTGTATCATAGTTTTGCCCAGGTTCTCAGGAAAACAGAGCTGCCCCATAACATTTTGCAACTGTCCCAATAATGTCAGTGCTAGGAATTGCTCTGCTTAATATTTGCAGGGCTATCCATTAGAACATTTGTTACAGCAGAGGTTTCGGCCGAGAAGTAGAAGTCACCGACCCCTCACACTTTTTCTGAAATTGTTCAACTACAATTCACTCTGGGCCATATGTACGAAGGTATTTTGCATTTCCTAACGGTGCGAATCACAATTTTGGGCTGTTAGGAAATACAAACAGCCATTTCGGTATGTACAAAAGACATTGGCGATGGTGCAAAATACAATTTCTATCTGGAAATCTCTAAATAGGAAATCGCTAATAGGGATTTCCAAACAGTGAATCACTAACTGCATGTACAAAGGATTTCCTGATTGTGAATAGTTGCAAAATGGCCATTTAGGAAATGCAATTACCATCAATCTGGATCAGGTGGTAACCAGGTGCATACTATAAAAAGGCACCCAAAATGCATCTGGATCTTTCAGAATGGTGGCCCTCTATGTTTTGGCGAGGAGGATGGGGATTTTGGCTGGCAGGCAGAGAAGGAGGAGGTGACAGGAGAGAATATTTAGGGTGAGGGTCACCCTGTTTGAGCAGACAGAGGAGGAGATTTTTGAGAAGTACAGGCTCAGTGTTGAGATAATCCTGGACCTAATTGCTGAATTACAACCTCAGCTTCAGACCCCAACACACAGGAGCAACGCAATCCCACCAAATGTAAAGTTATTGTGTTGCCTACACCTCTCAGCTTCTGGCAGTTATGAGGGAGTCATAGTAGTGGCTGGATGTGTGTCTCAAAGTGCCTTTTCCAGGTTCTTTCACAGGTTTTTGACATCATGGTTAGCAAATGCATATATTTCCCAAATACTTCCCAATTATTGCAACAGACCAAATTAATGTTCTACCGGGTAGCAAAGTTCTCCAATGTCATTGGCTGTGTTGATGGCACACATATTGCCATATGTCCCCCGTCAGTTAATGAATTCATCTACAGAAACAGGAAATGCTCACATTTACTCAATGTGCAGGTCATGTGTGATGCCTCCTGTATCATAACAGACCTAATGGCCTTATCCATGACTCCTTCATGTTCCGCCACAGTGGAATACAAAACCCATTGTCACAGGGTGAATTTGGCCATGTTTTTCTACTAGGTAAGAGAATTGCTGACTCAATGAATACAGTAGGCAGAACTGTTTGTGTTATGTGACCTAATGGTTTTCCTTCTCATGCTCTTAAGGAGACAGTGCATATGCCTTGCGTCCCTTGATACTCACACCACACCTGACTCCAAGGACAAGAGAGCACACAGGACAACGCGCTCCATTTTTGAGAGGACCTTTGGGATACTGAAGTCCAGGTTCCGCTGCCTCCACAAGACCGGTGGAGCACTACTGTACAGTCCTGCGATGTGCTGTAAGATCATCGCCACATGTGCCATACTACACAGTATCGCCATGAGGAAGGAACTGCACAACATCACCATTGAGGACGAATCTGACTTAGATGATGAATTACGACCACTAAATTTGCAGCAGGACAGGACACGTGCTGCAGATGGTTGTGCACGACACACAGAGATCACCAACTACTTTTGAGGTAAGAGTGATTACAACAACTAAGAAATGGGAATCACACACGATGGTAATGCATTGTGCATTACTGAAAGATTACCTTTTCAGGTTGTGACAATAATGTATCTCTCCTACATCAACAGTATCCATTTTGGATGTAATATTGTGTCAACTAGGCAAAAATGTATGTAATTGCAAACAAAAAAACAGTAGACTCATGACCATGAGTGTTCAGTGGATACATTTCTTCCCGCCTCTGGGGTTGGGTGCCTTGTCAGCAACACTGTTCTGTGGAAGTGTGGACATGTCAGACCCAGAAGTGTTTCAGCGTGTATGCCTGGTACAGCATGCCTCCTGCATAGGTGTGTCACTATGGCTGGAGCCCTCTTCGCTCTCAGGTGGGGGCAGACTGTTGGGGACATAGAGGTTGTGGGTCTGTATATTTTCAAGGGCTGTGGTCACTTGAACTAGCTCACGTGCAACATCCTGACAGCAGTGCCCCATGTCAGTCTGTATGTTTACATTCTCCTTGCTAGAGTTGTTGTGGCTACTGCCAATTGGTTTATGAGTGAAGCATCAAACGTGCCAGGTACTGCCTGTGCCTCTGCCTCTGCACACCGTGTTCCTTCTCCATGGCAGCAATCCACCGGTCTTGCCGTTTCTGCAATTCCTGCATCAAGTTTGACATTTCTAGCAGATACCTATTGACAGTCCTGATTTGCTTCGTTTGCAGACAATGTTCAGAGATGATGGACTTCTCCAGGCTACCAAACACAGGAAAACTCTCTGCCATGTCGTCTGACCCCTTCTCATTGTGGACTGTTGCTGGTTGGCCTCTCCGCTGTCTGTGTGTCCGGCCAACAGATGTTGTTGTGTCCCTGCTTTGGGATTGCCCCTCATCACCTTCAGCAAAGTCTGGTAATGGTGCAACAGTTTCTCTCCTAGCAGTTGGAGTTGGAGTGATGGGCATAGGAGTTGGTAAAGTGGTGTTCTGCAGTTCCACATGTATGTCAGTAGCATCTTCAGACTCAATTGCCTCTGACAAGTCCTGGGTGTTATCTGTGGAAATGCATGAATATAGCTAGTGTAAATAAATGGCTAATGTCTGTACACTACACTGTTGTAGCTGTGCATCATGTATTTGTGATGGGAAACAGTCGGAACATGGGTGTTCCGACTACACAAGAGCAACCACGCTTGCCTTAACCACGCATATGCCTAAACCACGCATATGCATGGTTAAGGCAGTGCACGGTCTAGCTGCTTCAGGGGCGGAAGACAGTGAAGACGGAAGCAGGAAGACAGTGAGGTGAGTGGGGCTGGGGGGTCGGGGTAGGTTTCAGGGCAGTGGAAGGAGTTGCTGTAGTTTAAGGGACAGCACGGGGGTTGGGAGGTCGGGTAGTGTAAGTAAAGGTGCAGGGTTTTAAGCTTTATGGCAGTGGGAGGGAAATGGGTAGTCAAGGTAGTTTTTAGGGCTGGGGCTGGGGTAGATTTCAGGCAGTGGAAGGGGTTGGGGTAGTTTAAGAGAGCGTGGGGGTGGGGGGTAGTGAAAGTAAAGGGGCAGTGGAAGGCGTTGGGGTAGTTTATGGGATAGCGAAGGGATGGTGGTAGTGTAAGTAAAGGGGCAGGGTTTTAGGCTTTAGGGCAGTGGGAGGGGAATGGGTATGCAGAGTAGGTTTCAGGGCAGTGGAAGGGGTTGGGGTACTTTAAGGGACAGCGCAGGGGATGGAGAGGTGGCGTAAGTAAATAGGCAGGGTTTTAGGCCTTAAGGCAGGGGGAGAGGAATGGGTAGAAGCAGCACGGAGGGTGGGGTTAGTAAAGGGGCAGGGTTTTAGGAACAGCGGGGGTGGGGGCAGTCAGGGGTCATGGTGGTCTGACACTCCCACCACACTTTCTGGTTCCAGTATCCCCTCGATGAGTATCTCCATGGCAGTGGGAAAAGGTTGTTTGGCGGGTCCACCGCCTGTGCCACGACCCACAGCCATTCTGCTGGTCTCCTTTTTATTTGTGTGGGGTCTCAGATCATACTATTGTTTCCTGATCTCAGGTATGGTCCTTTGGATCACACCAAGGGAGAGCACCTTCTCCAGGATGCTGTTCCATATCTTGGTCTTCTGGGATTTTGGAACAGTAAATGATGCCTTTCCAAAGGGCTGGTCCATGTGTGCCACACATCCTTCAGTTAGAAGTTCCAACTCCTTCTCAGAAAATTTGACCTTCCTCTTTCTGCTGCCAGAATCATTGTCCCCATCTTCCTTGGCAAGAATTGCCAAAAACCACCTCAGGTAGTGAGCAGGGAGAACTCCTTCCTTTTAGCTGCTTGCTAGGATTCAGGGTTGTGGCCACACCCAGTATTTGTAAACTTCCTGGTCTGACATCATCATTCTGCATCCAAAATGCGACTTTCTCTCCTTTGCGATTTCTTATAAGGAAATCTCAATTATGCGATTTCCTAAATAGCTATCTCCTATTTGTGAATGCGAATATAGAAATTGCAATTTGAGGAAACCACTGTTACATACACCAGGGGCCTCATTATGAAGGTGTATATTCACTCAGAGCACAGCTGCGCTCCTGTTTTCTTTGGACTACATTTTCTAAAACACATACATGCAACTCCAAATTTCTTCTATTTATTGCATACTTGGCAGACAGCACAGCTCTGAAACAGTGAGCAGTGATGACCTCTCGGTTTCTGCGCCTTGCTTTCAGAAAAATTCTGAGATTAATGCACAGCAGGCACACAGCTGTGTCCTGCTGAAGTGGCACCTTCAAAATAAAAAGATATTGCCACAGGTAAATGTTCTGTATTTTTCTATTATTTTATTTGGGGAAGGTTTTGTGAGGGAAGATACCCGCCTTATGTTTATTTTCCTATCCCGTCACCAAGTGTAGGAGATTTCTCAGATTCAAACAAACAGACTTTGCGCCATAAAAATGTTGCTAATTATTCCCTGAGAAGAATTTAGTGAACTTTTAGGCAAGTTGACAAGAGGTGTGGCCTCTTTTCTACAGGGTTGAATATATTTAGAATAAACGATATGTATTTTCTTTTTCAAACTGCTGAACGTAACTTCTTTTTCTTTATTTATCAACTGTTACAAGAGGAGAGTCGGCGTGACCCGGCCACCTCCCTCATTCTGCCCTCCACCCTCGTGTCTGTGATAGGGGCAGCGCGCGTGCATTTAATTAGCGCTGCGGCCGCAATGAATACTTGACACGGCTCATTAAGTTTGCCACGTGGTCCCGACTGCCGGAGCCGGGCCCCGGCCCTTTATTTATATCTAGCGCGTGACGACACGCGCCAGCGCTAGCGTAAAGCCTCCGAGCGCGGGTAGACTGCACCGCTACCCCGCCGGAGGACACTACATTCCTTCCAACCTTTATTAAACAACAAACAAAACTTTGAATATGTAGATCTGTTACCAGTCACTGGGATTCCAGTCCTTGGTTCATCACACCATGAACCCTGCTAGGCGGGAGGATGGAGCTGGATTGCTTCTCAGGCCATATCTGGAGTGTTCTCCCCGTGAGGATGGCAATGACGGGGTCAGTTCCTGCAAGACTTCACCCTCAGGAGGTCTTGCAGGGGAACTTGGCAGTGCTCCGTCTGGCGTTCCAAACAGTGAACGGGTGCCATGGTCAGATCGGTCCAACTCTTCCGTGGGGATCGTTCCTTGGTCACCATCCATTCCTTCCTCCCCTGGCTGTCGGCGTAGTCTGGCTTCCAGGTCGTCCGATAGCGGCGGGTCAAGGGTTCCGGCGTGTACCTTTTTGAAAAAGGATATGTTGCGTGTGATCTCTTCGGTTCCTCTCCTGGCTGTTATCATCGTGCCGGTTCAGTGAATGACTGTCCATGGCTGATGTTCAAACGGAAGCTGGAACTTGCTCCCGGGGTACCTGTCCTTGACGTAAACTCGGTCCCTTACATGAATGACTGACCTTCTGGCTCGTCGGTCAGTGCTGGCGTGGTCATTGGTGCTGGTCCTGTTGGCTAGGACCTTTGCGGCATCAATGGGAGACGGGGTCCAGCTTGGGTGATGTGGGATGGTGTCTCGCACTACTCGGCCCATGCTTGCCGGCCCCGGAGCTGCCTCGGTCGTGAGATGGGGCGTCAAACGGTATTCCCTCAGGAAGCTGTATATAGCTCTCTCGAGTGGTGATCCATCCGCATGCGCGATGCGTATTACTTTGTTGAGAGTGCGCATGAACCTCTCTACTTCCCCATTTGCTTGGGGCCAGCGCGGGGTCACTTTACGGTGTTGCATTCCCCAGGCCTTGAGATAATCTGCAAATTCCTGTCCATGGAAAGGTGGGCCATTGTCTGTCTTCACCGCTTTGAATATTCCATGGGTTGCAATGGTTTTCTCGATTTTTGTAATCACTTCTGTGGCTGTCTGACTTCCTAAAATCTCGATTTTGGGGTATTTCGTGTAGTCATCGATGATCACCATGGCATAGCGTCCATCTGGGAGGTGTCCGAAGTCAACACTCACGCACTCCCATGGCCGTTGGGGGTTTTCTTCAGTGATGACGGGGTGAGGGCGATCTGGTTGGCCTGATACCTGGCACCATGAGCATGTTCTGACCGCTTGTTCAACCAGTGGGTCCATCCCTGGGAACCACACCTTGGCCCTCAGCCGACTCTTTGTTTTCACCATACCTCGATGTCCCCTGTGTGCGAGATCCACGGCTTGTTGAGCAAGGCTTGATGGGATCACCAGTCGCGGGCCTCTGAGTAGACAGCCGCTGCTGTCGACCGAAAGTTCATCCTTGACCCGCACAATTGACTCCAGGACGGTCTTTGCTTGCGGCGTCCGTCTGGTCATGGTGGACTGAATGGGGCGCCAGTCATTCGATTGGACCGCTAGTATGGCCAGTTGCAGGCATTCATCAATCCGGGTGGCTTCTACGATGGTTTCAAGACTCATGGGAAGTGGTCGGGATCTTTCCGATACGAGCCGGACATATTCTTCAGTGTCTTCGGCATCCTCTTCTTCTGCTCTGGTGGCGGCCCTCGGATGTCTCGAAAGGTAGTCCGCCGGATTAGATGAGCCTGGCTTGTATTCTACTCGATAGTCATACCCCTGCAGCTGAAGGATCCATTTTTCGATCCTCGGGGGAGGCTTGGATGCTGACCTTTGAAACAGGGGGATGAGGGGTTTATGGTCGGTGGACACTGTGAATGGTACACGTAGACGTGGAAGTGCCGACAGGCCCAGTGGATGGCGATCGCTTCTCGTTCTATCTGCGAGTATCTCTGTTCCGTGTCTGTCAGGGAGCGGCTTGCGTATGCGATCGGGCCCACTCTCCATTTCCTTGTAACTGCGTGAGCACGGCTCCTAGCCCATATGGGCTGGCGTCAACAGCGACGTTGGTGGATCGGGCCGGGTCGAAGTACGACAGTGTGGTGTCTGCCGACAGGGCTGCTTTGGTGTCCTTAAAGGCTTGTTCCTGGTCGGGCCCCACTGACACGTGGTGGTGGATTTCGTCAGTTCCCTGAGGGGCTTTGTGAGGTTGGATAGGTCCGGGATGAACCGCCCGCAGAAGTTCACCATCCCTAGGAAACTCCTTATTTCCGAGATGTTGGAGAGTGCTGGGGCTTCCTGGACGTCCCGCACCTTGTCGGGGTCCGGAGCCACTCCTTTGTCGGAGAACGTGTAGCCAAAGAAGCTGATCTTGTTCTTTAAGAACTGGCACTTTTCTTTGTGTAGGGTCAGTCCGGACTCTTTGATCCTCTGGAGAACCCCGCGAAGTCTACGGTGGTGATCTTCCATCGACGATGCGTATATTAGTAGGTCGTCGCTTACGTTCAAGACTCCCGGGAGCCCGCTGAGGACTTCCCGGATGGTGTTTTGGAACACCTCTGTGGCACTCGAGATCCCGAAATTGAGGCGTCGGTATCTCCTGAGACCGACGTGCGTAGAGATGGTGGTGATGTATCGAGAGTCCGGGTGTAGTGGCAGTTGGTGATAGCCGGACCGTAAGTCCACCTTCAAAAACCACTTTGCGCCATTCAGTTCTCCTAAGATGTCGTCAATGGTGGGGGTTAGGTGACGTTCCCTTTTCACCGCTGCGTTTGGAAGGCGCATGTCAACGCAGATGTGGACCTGCCCTGGCTGTTTCGGTTTCTGTGCCACTACGATCGGGAACACCCATGGGGTGGGCCCACTGACCTTCTCTATGATCCCTTGCTTCTCCAGTGCTTCTAGCTCTTCTTCGACCTTCTTCCGCAAGTGGAATGCAATACGCCTGTGCCTCAGCGCCACCGGTTGGACTGACGGGTCAATGTGGAGAGAGACTTCTTTCCCTTTCAGGCATCCAATGCCTTTGAAGACGTCTTCGAACTCCTCCATGATGGCCTCCAGTTCCTCCTCTTGTACCGCCATGGCGAATGAGATTAGCTTCAGCTCTTCTGCGGATTGTCCGCTTATTAGCATTCCGCTTCCTTCCTTGGTCACGTACACTGTGGTGGGGATCTTGAGGTCCCGGTGTCTCAGCTCAGTCTTGAAACATCCCAGGAGTGGGATGGGTGTTTTCTGCCCGTATGCAAATACCCTGAACCTTGCTTCACATAACGGCGGGTGTGGACTTAGTTGATTGTACACATTGGCAGCCATTAGTTCGATCGAGGCCCCAGTGTCTATGGTGGCTCTCACATCCTGGTGATGGATCTTGATTCGGCACCTTGTAAGTCGTCGTCTCTTCCGTCGTGGTTGGTCTGCTGCGAATACATAGTGGACCGGGTAGTCTCCCGCGTCATCGTCTATGTCCTCACTGTCGTGTGCTTCAGCCACTGTCTGTGCTGCTTCTTTCCGTGATTTTGCAGACCGGCATACCGCCGCAAAGTGGTTCATCCACCCGCAAGCACTGCATTTCTTCCCTCTCGCTGGGCAGTCTTGCATGCGATGGGGCGTGCCTCCACAATAGCCGCATTCCCTTTTCTTGTCTTGATGTCTTTTCCCTGATTGTTGGCGCGCTTTGGGCCTCACCACGTTCGCCTTTTCCACCGAGTTGACTTGTTCCGTCTTGATGGGTCGGTGGAGGGCCGCCTCCATGTGGGATGCCCTGGCTTGCGACAGCTCTTTTGACCGGCCCAGGGTGAGGATGTCCGCTAGAGACTTGCCATCCTCCTGAAGGATGTTCACTCTGAGTTTGGACGAGTAGCACCCTTGTATTATCTGACCTCGGATTTCTTCCTGTTCATCTCGAAATCCGCACGTGCTGGCCAGTTCTTTCAAACGCCCGTGGAACGCGTCTAACGACTCCTCCGCTTCTTGCTTGGCCTGGCGAAAGATTAATCTTTCATAGTCCCTGTTCGCCATCGGCTCGAAATCCGCATTTAGGGCGTTGAGCAGCGTCACATACGTTTTGGGTGTGGCCTCCACCAGGGTTTTGTAAATGCGGTGGATATCTTTGCCTCCCAGATGGAGGAGTAGGGCTCTGCGTCTGTCCCGGGCTATGCCCGCCCCTTCAAAGTAAATTTGGAGACGGTCAGTCCAGTCCCTCCACCGCGGGGCGAGGGATGAGGGAGCGCCATCTACTACAAAGGGCTCAATGGCCGGGATTGACGCCATCTTAGCGCAGTCGCAGTCACTCCTCGCGGCACGTGCACTGCCTACCTCCTGTGCTTGGTAGTAGCCGCCTGGCCGAGGGTGACGAAGGCGCAGTCAGGTCCTCCTTTCGTAGCCTGTGGGTACTGGCCTCACTGTGATGTCCTCCTTCCTTGGGTGTTGGGGCACCCCCACGTGCGTGGGCTCTGGCAGGGTGTGCAGGGAAAAGTCCCTCTTCTCTCCAGGCACTCTCAGGGGCTGTGGGGTCTTCACTGGAAGTAGCAGACCTGCCAGGAGCACACAGCAGGCCTCTGCAGAGCAGTTGGCTCCCCCGTGGTTGTATGGCCCAGATCAAAGGCTTCCAACCACTCAAGGGGACAAAGCACATCAATTTGAGGCACTTGGGCTCGTTACCGCCTCGTCGTCAGTGTGATAGGGGCCGCGCGCGTGCATTTAATTAGAGCTGCGGCCGCAATGAATACTTGACACGGCTCATTAAGTTCGCCGCGAGGTCCCGAATGCCGGAGCCGGGCCACGCCCCTTTATTTATATCTAGCGCGTGACGACACGCGCCAGCGCTAGCGTGAAGCCTCCGAGCGCGGGTAGACTGCACCGCTACCCCGCCGGAGGACACTACAGTGTCTTCCAGACCTTCCCAGCAACCAAGCAGGTTCCTGGGCTAGCCACGCTCCTATAGGAGCATGACAGGGCGTCTAGTCTTCATGGTGGCCTCCCGGCGTTCTTCTGCTCTCATCGGAGATATCACTCATCTTGGGCTCGGTAAAGATGCCTCTCCTTGTGGCGTCTCTGGATTTCGCTTCTGTTTCCTCTCTGCCGTCTTCGTCCATCCCGTGCCGTATATCTCCTCCCAGAGTCGTGCTGAACTATTATATACGCTTCCGTCTTCTCCATGGGGTCGGCTGGGACGCCTGATTTAAAGGGCCCATCCTCTTCTTCTTGTGTTGGAATCTCCTCATGTTCCTGGCTTCAGCATGTAAACATATATGAAGGACTACTTGTCTCAATCTCTGTCCTACCATAAGCTGCAAACAGAGAAGACCAGATTGCATGTGAGTGGCGGTGACAGGGACATACCAAGGAAAGTCATCCACATTATCCTCTTTCTTTAGGTCAGATGTCATGGGGTTTTGACCGTTGTTCACTGGAATTTCTGAAGCCATAAATTGGGCAGTCTCCAGTGCGCATGCATATATATTATGGTATGCTATGTTATGTTGATTTGTATAGTGCACTAATCACCCGAGAGGGTATCCCGGTGTTTGGGCATGGTGTGTTGGTATGTGGTCCCCAAGGTGCATATACGATGAGCCAAGTCTTCAGCTTCTTGCAGAACTCAATAAGTAAGGAGGTGGCTCTGATGTGTTGAGGGAGGTTGTTTCATGTATTTGGTGCAATGTAGGAGAATGAGTGACCTCCTGTTTCACTTTTGTGAATGCAGGCGTTTGTAAGAGTGAGTGTAAGGCTGAGCGTAGATGTCTGATGGGTTGGCGAAAGTGTATGCGGCTGTTCAGGTGTTCCGATCCTGTGAGTATCCACAAGTCGCGACTTTGCCTATATTTCAGGGAGAGAATAAGATGAAGGGATGTGTTTAGGGTGTATATATACAGTGGCAAGTGTACCCTGGTTAGGTTTCATCTTTCTCGGGTATGCATACTTCTCTATCATTGGTCACTCATTTCTCAGACTTGGGAAGTAAGCATGGGCATCACAAAACTAGTGGATGGAAATTAATGAATTAAGCAAATCCCCCTGGGAATTTCTCTGGGTTGCATTCTATTCCATATTAAACTGTCTGACTCATGACAGCAGGGGAACAACCAGAAGCAAATGAGACTTGGCTGTGTCTCGAAATATGCAGGTTATCCCGAAAGTCATGACATGTCCCCAACCAAAGCACAAGCAATCATTTGTATCAGGACCATATGTCTATTTAAGCACTTTAGCTGTTAGCATCAATAGTAATCTATCAGTGCATATTACAACAACATTCTATGAAGCAGACGCTCTTCTCTATGTGGTACAGTGTTGTCGGTGTAGCAACCCATTTCCGAGGCCTTGTAACGTTTTAAAACGCTTTACGTTTAGTTCGTAAATGTGAACTCCTTAAAATGACAACTTTTACACACACTGGTCTGAAAGCAGCAAGTCACAGGTGAAAGTTCATTGATTCCAGATCGAGCTTCCAATGGTATTCCTAGTTTTTTGTCCTGGGTTGCGCCCTCAGGGCAGCACTTTCTCTTTTTCATAATGACAACTTTTTAACCCTTCCTTAAAATAATTGGGTAATTCATCACTGTCCACAAAATATTCCAGAACTGGAGTTACAATAGTAAATAAGACTACTGGGGCCGTATTTCAGAAATGCTCAGGGGGCGCAACGGGCATTAGCACGCATTTTGCGCGCCCTAGGGGCATTTTGGTATTACCGAAGGGGCCACAGACGCTTGTGCGATGCCTTCTGTAATACAGATAGAGCTGGCACACATATAGTGCCGGTGCTATCACCAGAGGACGTTCCCTCATTTGCAGAGGGGGCGTGGCCTCATGCAAATGTGGAAATCCCTTTGCCTCTGCAACCGCGCCGTATTATAGACCTGGGCGCAGAGGCAAAGAAGGTGTCAGGAAGTGAACTGTCAGTGCCCCCCGAATGGCAGCCCTCTGGAGAAGGGAAAGGGCGTACTATGGACCCCCCAGACATCCCCTTACAGGCAGTTGCAGTCACTCACTGCACCCACCTGCAAGGGGATCTCTCTCTCCTCTTGAAAGTGTAGGCGGGTTGCCGCCTGCACAGTGAAACACAGAGCGGCTGCTTCCAAGCCGCTCCGTATTTCACTTGAATGCGCTGCCTCCAGGGCAGTACAAGTACGCGACTGCCCTGGGGGCAGCGCATTCATTCTAATATGGCGCACGTTTCTTGTTTGTGCAGGGCGCACCTTTTAAAAGGTGCACCGTGGCGCAAACAAAGAAAGTGCACCATTTTTGTAATAATGCCTCTGGAATATTTGGGTGACAGTTGCTCTTTCCCCAAAAATTCTAGGACTGGAGTTAGAATAGTAAATTGACCTTCCAGTGTCTGTCACACTCACTGCTGCCCTGAGGGCACACTTCAGGGATTCAGCTTTATGCTAGGCCTGGGCGGAGCTCACAGAGTTTCACTCCGCGGAATTCCACGTAGGTCCCAGTTCCGCATGCAGGCAGAGTAGTGCTCTGCCAGTGCGGCCACCCCTAATACGACCCCGCCGCATCCCCTCGCTAGCGCTACCAAGTAAACAGAAAGCAAACACAATAGCAGCAATCAAACACACAAAGTCGTGTTGTCAGGTGGGGGGATGTTGATTCTATTGTGGACAATATGAGTCTTCCTAAGCTCAAGCAATAGACATGAGGTGAAATCTCTGCAGTGAACCTGGTTCAGTACTGCAGTTTAGCACCCACCGCAGGAATCTGTACCCACACTGGAGACAGGACTGAATCCTAGCAGGGCCAGCTCAGGCTTTTATCCTCCGAAGGGCTATGAAATGTGCGTAATTAATCCGGGTGGAATTGCTATCATTATGTAAATGGCAATAGACAATTTTCTTTGTAGTGTAGACAATATAAATAGCCATTGTTATTACACATGTTCAAAACTCTCTAAGATTAGCAGTTCCCCAAATCCACCTTGTATAAACAGATATATTGAATATGAAAACAGCCTTTAACTTGCATCTTAGCAGTGTCTCAGTGGGCTCCCTTAAGCTTAAATTCTTATTACTTTGGCTGGCGGACAAGTGAGTAGCAGCAACTTAGTTGTTGAAAACACTCAATAGGCAGAAGGAGCTACTTAGCAGCAACCCTTGCTGCGGGTTTGTTATAATCCTGTAGTTTTCTTGTTCCTGAGATGAATATGAACTGTGAACAAGTTTGTAAGTAAGGTGAAACTGAAAGCGGAACTAAAGGATATACATTGCCACCTCTATGCTGCTGCTTTTCAACCTATAAGTAATCAATGTGGCATCTGATCTTTTAAAAGGTAGTGTGTCCCAATAGGTCTTGCCTTTAACAGGTGGGTGAGTGTAAATGTAATGGTTGTGCCGATACTTTTTATTTTATGTGTTTTCAAGGGAGCGGAAGCTGTAAAGTGCTACGAGGCTGCTCACTTTCCTTTTTAGGTCTCGCCTGGCGTTGGAGCGCGCATGCGCTCCTCGCACTGCGAGGGCTTTACTAAACACTCTAAGAAGGGGAACTTTAATACACGCCCCTGTGTCTCGACCGTTTCCAATTGGCTTAGGTCGTGATTAATGTTTTTTCCGTGCTTTTGGTTTGCTGGCTGTCACTTTTGTTGACGCCCTTGCAGTTTTGTGATGCCGCCCATCGTGACAAGCGCATCTGTTTTCACTCAGCCAAGATGCAAATACAAGCGGCAGAATGAAAACAGATGCTCCCACCACGCGCTTTCACTTTTGCGCGCTCGAGCTCATGGCGTCTCTATCAGCTTGCCTCCGACAGCAGATGGGCACGCGCACGGCGTCTCTTCAGTCTTCACTTTCACTTAGCACAATCCAAAAATGTGTGTTGTAAGTCCGTATGATGTACTTTGATGTTTAAAACGATTCTGGGGAGCGATGAGGAAGGGTGGCACTGGAAGGGTTCAATACCAGTTACATGGGTGCTTGCTTTCTAGTATTACGTTTTGTTGTTTCCTAATAGTTATATGTATCTTTATGCTTATTTCTCTCCGCAGCCATTTCTTACACCGGGCTTGTATTGTTGCATTTGCATTTGTTTATTTATGTAATTATTTTGGAGCGTGGTCCGCTAACTTTAGCGGCCGCGCATCAGGTCAGCAGAGCTGCTTTAGAGGGAGAGAACCAGGTCAGCAGAGCTGCTTTAGAGCCAGAGAACCAGGTCAGCAGAGCTGTTGTAGAGCCAGAGAACCAGGTCAGCAGAGCTGCTGTAGAGCCATAGAACGAGGTCAGCAGATCTGCTGTAGAGCCAGAGAACCAGGTTAGCAGAGCTACTCTAGAGCCAGAGAACCAGGTCAGCAGAGCTGCTGTAGAGCCATAGAACCAGGTCAGCAGAGCTGCTTTAGAGCCAGAGAACCAGGTCAGCAGAGCTACTCTAGAGCCAGAGAACCAGGTCAGCAGAGCTGCTGTAGAGCCATAGAACCAGGTCAGCAGAGCTACTCTAGAGCCAGAGAACCAGGTCAGCAGAGCTGCTGTAGAGCCATAGAACCAGGTCAGCAGAGCTGCTTTAGAGCCAGAGAACCAGGTCAGCAGAGCTGCTCTAGAGGCAGAGAACCAGGTCAGCAGAGCTGCTGTAGAGCCAGAGAACCAGGTCAGCAGAGCTACTCTAGAGCCAGAGAACCAGGTCAGCAGAGCTGCTGTAGAGCCATAGAACCAGGTCAGCACAGCAGCTTTAGAGCCAAAGAACCAGGTCAGCAGAGCTACTCTAGAGCCAGAGAACCAGATCAGCAGAGCTGCTGTAGAGCCATAGAACCAGGTCAGCAGAGCTACTCGTGAGCCAGAGAACCAGGTCAGCAGAGCTACTCTAGAGCCAGAGAACCAGGTCAGCAGAGCTGCTTTAGAGCCAGAGAACCTGGTCAGCAGAGCTGCTCTAGAGGCAGAGAACCTGGTCAGCAGAGCTACTCTAGAGCCAGAGAACCAGGTCAGCAGAGCTGCTGTAGAGCCAGAGAATCAGGTCAGCAGAGCTGCTTTAGAGCCAGAGAACAGGTCAGCAGAGCTGCTCTAGAGGCAGAGAACCAGGTCAGCAGAGCTACTCTAGAGCCAGAGAACCAGGTCAGCAGAGCTGCTGTAGAGCCATAGAACCAGGTCAGCAGAGCTGCTTTAGAGCCAGAGAACCAGGTCAGCGGAGCTGTTGTAGAGCCAGAGAACCAGGTCAGCAGAACTGCTGTAGAGCCAGAGAACCAGGTCAGCAGAGCTGCTGAAGAGCCAGAGAACCAGGTCAGCAGAGCTGCTGTAGAGCCAGAGAACCAGGTCAGCAGAGCTGCTGTAGAGCCAGAGAACCAGGTCAGCAGAGCTACTCTAGAGCCAGAGAACCAGGTCAGCAGAGCTGCTGTAGAGCCATAGAACCAGGTCAGCAGAGCTGCTGTAGAGCCAGAGAACCAGGTCAGCAGAGCTACTCTAGAGCCAGAGAACCAGGTCAGCAGAGCTGCTCTAGAGCCATAGAACCAGGTCAGCAGAGCTGCTGTAGAGCCATAGAACCAGGTCAGCAGAGCTACTCTAGAGCCAGAGAACCAGGTCAGCAGAGCTGCTGTAGAGCCAGAGAACCAGGTCAGCAGAGCTACTCTAGACCCAGAGAACCAGGTCAGCAGAGCTGCTCTAGAGGCAGAGAACCAGGTCAGCAGAGCTGCTGTAGAGCCAGAGAACCAGGTCAGCAGAGCTACTCTAGAGCCAGAGAACCAGGTCAGCAGAGCTGCTGTAGAGCCATAGAACCAGGTCAGCAGAGCTGCTTTAGAGTCAGACAACCAGGTCAGCAGAGCTGTTGTAGAGCCAGAGAACCAGGTCAGCAGAACTGCTGTAGAGCCAGTAACCAGGTCAGCAGAGCTGCTGTAGAGCCAGAGAACAAGGTCAGCAGAGCTGCTGTAGAGCCAGAGAACCAGGTCAGCAGAGCTGCTGTAGAGCCAGAGAACCAGGTCAGCAGAGCTACTCTAGAGCCAGAGAACCAGGTCAGCAGAACTGCTGTAGAGCCATAGAACCAGGTCAGCAGAGCTGCTGTAGAGCCATAGAACCAGGTCAGCAGAGCTGCTGTAGAGCCAGAGAACCAGATCAGCAGAGCTACTCTAGAGCCAGAGAACCAGGTCAGCAGAGCTGCTGTAGAGCCACAGAACCAGGTCAGCAGAGCTGCTGTAGAGCCATCGAACCAGGTCAACAGAGCTACTCTAGAGCCAGAGAACTAGGTCAGCAGAGCTGCTGTAGAGCCATAGAACCAGGTCAGCAGAGCTACTCTAGAGCCAGAGAACCAGGTCAGCAGATCTGCTCTAGAGGCAGAGAACCAGGTCAGCAGTGCTGCTGTAGAGCCAGAGAACCAGGTCAGCAGAGCTACTCTAGAGCCAGAGAACCAGGTCAGCAGAGCTGCTGTAGAGCCATAGAACCAGGTCAGCAGAGCTGCTTTAGAGCCAGAGAACCAGGTCAGCAGAGCTGCTCTAGAGGCAGAGAACCAGGTCAGCAGAGCTGCTGTAGAGCCAGAGAACCAGGTCAGCAGAGCTGCTCTAGAGCAAGAGAAACAGGTCAGCAGAGTTGCTGTAGAGCCATAGAACCAGGTCAGCAGAGCTGCTTTAGAGCCAGAGAACCAGGTCAGCAGAACTGCTGTAGAGCCAGAGAACCAGGTCAGCAGAGCTACTCTAGAGCCAGAGAACCAGGTCAGCAGAGCTGCTGTAGAGCCATAGAACCAGGTCAGCAGAGCCGCTGTAGAGCCATAGAACCAGGTCAGCAGATCTGCTGTAGAGCCAGAGAACCAGGTCAGCAGAGCTACTCTAGAGCCAGAGAACCAGGTCAGCAGAGCTGCTGTAGAGCCATAGAACCATGTCAGCAGAGCTACTCTAGAGCCAGAGAACCAGGTCAGCAGAGCTGCTGTAGAGCCATAGAACCAGGTCAGCAGAGCTACTCTAGAGCCAGAGAACCAGGTCAGCAGAGCTGCTCTAGAGGCAGAGAACCAGGTCAGCAGAGCTGCTGTAGAGCCAGAGAACCAGGTCAGCAGAGCTACTCTAGAGCCAGAGAACCAGGTCAGCAGAGCTGCTGTAGAGCCATAGAACCAGGTCAGCAGAGCTACTCTAGAGCCAGAGAACCAGGTCAGCAGAGCTGCTGTAGAGCCATAGAACCAGGTCAGTAGAGCTGCTTTAGAGCCAGAGAACCAGGTCAGCAGAGCTGCTCTAGAGGCAGAGAACCAGGTCAGCAGAGCTGCTGTAGAGCCAGAGAACCAGGTCAGCAGAGCTGCTGTAGAGCCATAGAACCAGGTCAGCAGAGCTGCTTTAGAGCCAGAGAACCAGGTCAGCAGAGCTGCTTTAGAGCCAGAGAACCAGGTCAGCAGAGCTGTTGTAGAGCCAGAGAACCAGGTCAGCAGAACTGCTGTAGAGCCAGAGTACCAGGTCAGCAGAGGTGATGTAGAGCCAGAGAACCAGGTCAGCAGAGCTGCTGTAGAGCCATAGAACCAGGTCAGCAGAGCTGCTGTAGAGCCAGAGAACCAGGTCAGCAGAGCTACTCTAGAGCCAGAAAACCAGGTCAGCAGAGCTGCTATAGAGCCATAGAACCAGGTCAGCAGAGCTACTCTAGAGCCAGAGAACCAGGTCAGCAGAGCTGCTGTAGAGCCATAGAACCAGGTCAGCAGAGCTGCTTTAGAGCCATACCATCAGGTCAGCAGAGCTGCTGTAGAGCCATAGAACCAGGTCAGCAGAGCAGCTCTAGAGCCAGAGAACCAGGTCAGCAGAGCTGCTTCAAAGCCAGAGAACCAGGTCAGCAGAGCTACTCTAGAGCCAGAGAACCAGGTCAGCAGAGCTGCTGTAGAGCCATAGAATCAGGTCAGCACAGCTGCTTTAGAGCCAGAGAACCAGGTCAGCAGAGCTACTCTAGAGCCATAGAATCTGGTCAGCAGAGCTGCTCTAGAGCCAGAGAACCAGGTCAGCAGAGCTGCTTCAAAGCCAGAGAACCAGGTCAGCAGAGCTGCTCTAGAGCCAGAGAACCAGGTCAGCAGAGCTACTGTAGAGCCAGAGAAACCAGGTCAGCAGAGCTGCTTTAGAGGGAGAGAACCAAGGCAGCAGAGCTGCTTTAGAGCCAGAGAACCAGGTCAGCAGAGCTGCTTTAGAGCCAGAGATACAGGTCAGCAGAGCTGCTCTAGAGCCAGAGAACCAGGTCAGCAGAGCTGCTATAGAGCCAGAGAACCGGGTCAGCAGAGCTGCTGTAGAGCCAGAGAACCAGGTCAGCAGAGCTGCTGTAGAGCCAGAGAACCAGGTCTGCAGAGCTGCTCAAGAACCAGAGAACCAGGTCAGCAGAGCCGTTGTAGAGCCAGAGAACCAGGTCAGCAGAGCTGCTCTAGAGCCAGAGAACTAGGTCATCAGAGCTGCTGTAGAGCCAGAGAACCAGGTCAGCAGAGCCGCTCTAGAGCCACAGAACCAGGTCAGCAGAGCTGCTTTAGAGCCAGAGAACCAGGTCAGCAGAGCCGTTGTAGAGCCAGAGAATCAGGTCAGCAAAGCTGCTTTAGAGCCAGAGAAACAGGACATTGGGGCTTATTTACAAGGCCCTTGCGCCGCCGCTGCGTCACTTTTTCCCACACAAAAATTGAAGCACCGGCGGTGCAAGGGACTTGTAAATAAGCCCCATTGTGCCCATTAGAACGCAATAAAACAGTTGCGTAACCTTCACACCACGGAAAAGGTGAAATAAAGCACCAGTTTCTAAAGTTATTGCTCTTTCCACAGTTACTGGTAACTCAAGTCTCCTGCCTGAGGTCTACTACATTTATTGTAATTTAAAACTTCAGGTATCAAAATGCAAAGTTGTGTGAGCTATTAGCCTGACACTGGCTGAACAACTGCCTCCTACCATAGGACTGTTACGAGTGTGACGGAGCAGGGTAATTGAAAAAATTTTAACCTCCAAATGTTTTCGTAAAACAATTAATAAACATGTTCGTTTAAGTAAATAACCAACAATGTATGTTACATGTTAAGGGTTAAAGGTAACACGCTATTCCGTGTGCAAATTAATTGACTTATAATTGTTTACGTGTCTAACATAACATAATATTTGCGTACTAATTAAATAATAAATGCATGTTCTGTGCTTTTAAATAAAACGTGTGGTTGCAAAATAAAGCGATGGTAAGTAAGGGACAGTTTTATATGTTGCTTTTGCTAGGTAATACCTAACTGGGGTACGTAGAAAGACGGGAGGGAAACGAAAGGGTTTATATTTCTTTGTTTTAACAATATTTTGTTTATCTTTAAAAATAGTGCGCTTAGGCCTGTCGAGCAGCAATATAAAATGGCCGCGAGTTGTTAGAGTACGCATGAGCGGGGGACCATGTGATAGAGGCGAGAGGCTGTGGAAAAGGGATGATCACGCGCTGATGCTGAGAGGCTAAGATGGAAGTATGGTCAAGGCTGTTGTGACCCTTCTGAGCAGATGTGTGCCAAGATGATCAGCAAGAAGCGTGAGAAGCCCGACTGAATCAATAGACGGAACTGTATTACACAAAATGTAACAGAAAAAGATACAATTTGGACTGATCGAAACGGATGAGCAATTGCATGAACTGTGGGAAACGATGCTTGCATGGACATTCCACACGGAACTGTTTAAGACCAGGAAGTTTGATTAAAATGTATATGGGCCTGGAGTTTTGACCAATGAGAAAGAATCGCGCCATGAAGAAGAAAAATGTTATGCTGTAAGCTAGAATTAGGGTATAAGAAGACCTACTCTTGGTAGGAGGGGTTAGAATGCTGTTAGAATGCTGTGGGAGATGCTGCAGAAGTTAGATGCTGCGTGAGTTAGATGCTGTAGATGGGAGAAGTTGCGGTTGCTGATGCTGACGAGCTGATGCTGTTATTTTCCTTTTCCAGTTGAGTATAAAGATGCTGCTTTAGGAGAACTTTTTCTTGATAGATTTTATTAGAATTATTAGGTTTTCCCCAGATAGATAGATTGATCTATAGAGTTCTTATTATGATAACCTCATTTTTCCGTCTAATAAATATGCATTGCAATTTCAAACTATTCTTATATTGAGGATAAATGTAATGATCTGAATAATAAGTTTAACCTCATTTCTTGCATTCAAAACTTTATAAAGACTTTATTATTCTTTAAACAAATGACTCAGTGATTCTTTAGCTCAATTATTAAAAATGAAATGTTAAAGAGTTTATTGTGATTGAGCAGGTCTTAATCACCATCAACTGATTCCTACTAGTTGGTCCATCGACCAATGAGCGGAATACCTTAAAAGCAAAATGAGAAATATTATGACATGATAAAAGAGGTATCCCGACTCCTTCCAGCGAATCGTTTTTTCTCCTAGGTTAATGACGGAGGAAAATGCAGGGAATAAATGAGTAAGTGAATGTATATGCGGTGTTATGGGCCCCACCGTCATATGGATATAGTGTGTGTGTTAGAGAAATAGTTGCACCTGGATGACCAAAGCCAAATAGGAGAATTATTTTTATTGTTAGCGCTGGATCAGATTTCTTGGTAGCAGAGTTATGGTTTCTATAGATTAGTTTGGTGATTATTGATTATTGATAAGTTCATGTCTAACACTTTTTGTTGAGTCACGTTATGTTATATGTAAGTTTTCACGCTTCCGGGAAGTAGGAAGTGGAACACGTGTGGCAAGAGAAGTCACATGGAATTTTACACTGTCTGAGTTCATTTTTGGTAATAACACAGGTTGTGTTATAATAGGGACATTTTGCCTATAAAAGGTGTGTACGTGAAATAGTGATCGGTTTTCTTGTGAAACTCTGGCCTTAATTCTCAGGAGCAGTATAGTCTCCACATGTGCTTTATCCCCAGAGAAACAGGTTTACTGATTGCTTGAAAGAAGGGTAAGGTAGAGGGAAGTGCTACTTTATCGGCGAAACTGAAAATTCTGTGGTAGGGTAGAGGTAAGCGCTGCCTACTGGAAAATACAGAATTCTTGTGTAAATGGTCAAAGCTATCTTTTCGGTTTAGTGAATCAGACAATGGAAATGTTTTAAATGTTGTAACTAACAAAGAATTGTTGAAAAAGAAATTGCCGATAAATTTTGTAAAGGAGGGGTCAAGAGCAGAAGTGACGTAGACAAGAGTCGCGCTGGGATTTGACAGTGCGCTAGTCACATGGAAACAGGAGCAGAACTGACGTAGACAGAAGCCGCGCTGGGATTGGACAGTGCGCCGTAGACAGAAATCGCTCTAATTGGAGCTTTGGTGTGAGTCGCGCTAGGATTGGTCGAATAATCTAGTGACGTGGAAGTTTGTGATTGGAGTGTTGGTGTGAGTCGCGCTAGTATTGGTTGAAATAACGCATAGGGAACCGTGTTGAATTGCGGATCGTTTAAGGAGAAAAAGGTTGTGAATCATGTCGTACTATGAGTATGGAAAAGAGAAAACGTCATGGATGTCGAAAGTTAAGAACTTCTTTAAGAAGGACAAAAAGGTAGTGACTAGAGAGGGACAAATAATTCCTCCGCCGAAATCACCAGCTTCACATATGATGCTGAAATATGGATATCATACATGCATATGGTTAGAAAATTGGACAAAATACACCAAGAATGATGGAGCATTGGCTTTCCCTGAGAATGGTTCATTTAATGTAGCTGTACTACGGAACGTGAGAGAAAAGATGGTAATGTTAGAACCTAGACCCAGACCGACACAGTTTGAAGCTTTAACGGAATGGGAAGATGAGATGTATGAGCGAGAGAGATCCAGAGGATTAAAGAATCATGAGTTTTTGCCTGGAAGGTTATGGGGAATAAATCATGAAGACAGAGTAAAGCGTTGGAGATATGCTAACATGACAGGAGGTTTGTTTCCAGCTTTTACAGTTGAGGAAGAAGCAAAGAGAAAGTGTACTGAGAAAAAGAAACGTAGTGGTAGAAAAGTATGTGTATGGTGGTAGTGAAACAGATGACAAATTGCTGGAAGATATTTTAAACAGAAACCCACCTCCATACCAACAGACTTCTGCGGTGGTGACACCTAATGCACCGCCAATGAAAACTGGGAGGAATAAAAAACCCGAACGAAGAAATTAAACAAATAGGTCACAAGAAACATTTAAAACTTCACAAAATGAAGAGATAGAAAGTGACAATGCAACTGAATTAGCAAAAACGACAAAAGAATTGACTGAGAAAATAAGAGAATTGACAAAGAATATGGAAGCTGTAACTGTACCAGTAACAATAGGTCCAGTAATGCCAATTTTTGAGAATCAGAAAATTAATGAACATTCCTTAGTGATTCCCATGAATTCACATTTGCAAAGAAAAAGAGAAGGGATGGAACTGAATAATGAAGGGGCACAAAATTTGGCTAGTACGTGTAGACCAAGCCCACCTACAAATTTGACGATAAATGAGAATGAGATTAGGAGAATGCCTATGGTGACAGAGTCCGCATCAGGAACACCAGAAAAAAGCAGTGATTGGATAGAATTAAATAGTACGCCTGTAGGTCCGACTCCAGATGAGTTAAATGAATGGATGAAAGCGCTAAAAGCAAAAGAACCGGGAGAAAAACCATTAGATGTAATTAGGTTGAAAATAGACATGGAAGAGTTGATTTTGGGAACAATTGGAACAGAAAAACAAAAAAATTATCAGGATGATGAGATTATGTTTTTGTGCAAGAGTCTTACTTGGAGAGCTAGAAATTTACATGACAAATTGGAAGAGACCGCAAGTGAACTAGGAGTAGAATTTGTGAAAGTGAGAACGTTGCAGAAACCGTACAGAGTAGATTTTTGTGAGAAAGACATAGAGAATTTGAACACATCAGGAAGACTGACCCAAATAAAAGAGCTGATTGTTTTATTGAGAAAATGGGGTGATGTGGATAGATGGAGAAATAGATGGTCAAAGAGGAATGAGAAAACAACAGATAAAGCATCTTTGGCTTTTGCAGTGACAGATAGGGAACCAGTTGTTAGGGAGTACCCGATGAGAGAAACTCCAGGAGGTAGTTATGTGCATGTTCCATGGACCAGACAGGATATACTGTCATTTACAAATGACTTCCCAAAATTGAGAGAAAAACCAGTAGAATGGTACAGACAAGTGGAGAGATTTGTTAAGGTGTCAAAAGTGCTGTGGATAGATCTAGATGGATTGTTTGATATAGTAGTGCCAGCTGATTTGTGGACAGAATGTAAGATTACTATTGATTGGCCAACTGTAGAATATCCAAGGGATGCTAAAACAGGAGCGCCAGGTCCAGAAGTGATGAGGAAGTACGACCAAGTAGTTACCTTTTTGAAGAATAAAATTCCACCAAAAGTAACAGATTGTGTAAAAATAGACAGAACAACGTAGGAAAGCAAAGAGTCAGTGCACGCCTACTATGAGAGATTGTTGTTGGTCTTCAAACAGTATAGTGGTTATGAGACACTGAATGAGAAGGATATGAGTCATTTTGTATATAGGTTTGTGTATGGATTAAAACCAGAGATAAGTGAAATGATTAAGCAGCACTTGATTGGTTGGCAGAATAGCACAGTGGATGAAGTTTTGAGATATGCGAAGTATTGTAGTGATGAAATTGAGAGTAAACAGCGTAAATTGAAAGAAAAGGCCATGTGGGCACAGGTGAAAGTTTCAGAGAAGCAAGAAGCTCAATTGAGTAATACTGGTAGTGAAACAGGACAGTTTAAATCCCGACCTAATATAGGTAAAGGAAAAGGACAAATGAGCATAGATGAGGCAAAGAAAAAGTGGCCATGCCACAACTGCGGAAAGCTAGGACATTGGAGAAACGAGTGTAAATTTCCTCCAAAACCTAATGTGGAAAATCAATCATTAAATTCACAGGTGCAGAGTGAGGTAGTTACTCAACAAGGTCAGGTGCCACAACCACCACTTCCCAAGAGTGTTAACCAACAGAAATACAGTGCAGAAACAGGATTCTACGGAGGAGAACAGGTAACACAGTTGCCGCGTGCAGCTGCAATTTCTCAATATTGGTTACGACAGGATGAGGATGACACGGATGAAAGTTCCTGACGGTGCCTAGGAGAGGGGGAAGAGTGCGTGCTTGGCGCAACTCTAGAGGTAGATCAGTCTGGTCCATTTGTGGATGGAGAAGTGAATGGTGCAAATGTAACATTCCTTGTTGACACTGGAGCTACCCGTTCTACTGTTAGGTCAGTGGAAATTCCAAACCTTCCTCTCTCAGGTGAACATATCCAAGTAGTTGGAGTTTCCAATCAGCAAATTAAAATGCCTCTTACTAAATTAGTAAAGGTAAGAATTGGCCCATTCAGTCGAAATGCACCGATTTGTGGTATGTGATTGTAGTCCTGTGAACCTTTTAGGACGCGATTTATTGTGCAAGATGAACTGCACTATCTATTGTACCCCAGACGGAATTGCATTTCAGACTCCAGATGAGGATGTGCTGTATAAAATGACAATGGTGAATTTAGAACCAGAAGTAAATGGTTTGTTTCCTGTATTTGATGCAGAGAAAATCCCAATTGAATTGAAAAGGACAGTGAAAGAAGAAGTGTGGGACTTTTCAGGAGAAGATGTAGGATTAATGAAAGGAGTATATCCAGTTAAAATAACAGTGAAAGAAGGAACGAGTTACCCAAATACGCCTGAGTATAAATTGACTCCAGAAATAATTGAAGGAATAACGCCAGTAATAAATAAAATGATTGAACAAGGGATTTTAAAAGAAATCATGAGCAGTCCATGTAATTCGCCAATAATGGGACTGAAAAAGCCAAATGGAACATATAGAATTGTACAGGATTTGAGAAAGGTAAACAAAATTGTTGTGCCGTGTTGCCCAATAGTACCGAACCCTGCTGTGATTCTATACCAGATTCCCCGTGAAGCAGAATGGTACACAGTAATTGATTTATGTCATGCATTTTTCTCTATTCCATTGCATCCAGATAGCCAGCCATTATTTGCGTTTAGGTTTAGAGAGCGTATTTTGGCATGGTGCCGAATTCCTCAAGAGTACACAGAAAGTCCCTCAATCTTTAATCAGATCCTAAAGAAATCATTGGAAGATCTAAGAATGCCAGAAAAGTCAGTAATGGTTCAGTATATTGATGACTTACTGGTGGCATCAAAAACGAAAGAAGCATGTGTTAATGATACAATTGCTTTGCTGAATCATTTAGCAAAAGAGGACATAAAGTGTCCCCTTCAAAATTGCAGTTTTGTCAACAAGAAGTCCAGTATTTAGGGCATAAAATTGAGAAAGGAGTGCGAAAGGTAACGACTGAAAGAATAAAAATGATTCAAGGAATGAGAGCTCCAATGACACAAAGAGAGGTAAGAATGTTTTTGGGAATGGTTGGATATTGTCGACAATGGATAAGCGGTTTTTCACTGATTGCTAAACCATTGCAGAAACTGACAAAGAAGGATGTTAAAGATCCTTTTGAAATGAATGATGAGGAAATGAAAGCATTCAGAGAGCTGAAAAAGAAATTGTGTGAGGCTCCAGCATTGGGAATGCCTGACTATGAGAAAGATTTTGAGCTGTACTGCAGTGAAAGAGATGGATGTGCATTTTCAGTTTTGGTACAGAGACATGGAACTATGAAAAGACCTATTGCATATTTTTCAGCTGTTTTAGACCCTGTAGCGAAGGCATTGCCTGGATGTTTGAAAGCAGTTGCTGCTACTTGTGTGAGTCTGGAACAGAGTGAAGGCATAGTGATGGGGTATCCATTGAGAGTGTATGTTCCCCATTCTGTGGAAATTCTCTTGACAAGAACAAAAACCCAATACATGACACATAGTCGGTTGACTAGGTATGAAAAGGTAATTTTGAGTGCAGATAATGTGACCATTGACAGATGTATGAATGTGAATCCTTCAACATCATTGCCAGATGAAGAGAGTGTGATTGAAATGGATGAAGTAGATCACGACTGTCTGAATGTGCTCGAATACTGTACAAAACCAAGGTCTGACATACGAGATGAGCCTTTGAAAGAATCAGATTATATTCTGTTTGTGGATGGCTCATGTTTGAGAACGAGTGATGGAGTTCTAAGTGCAGCATATGCAGTTTGCACAGTAGCAACTGTAATGGAAGCATCTTGTCTGAAAGGTGTACGGTCTGCCCAAGTCGCAGAATTAGTAGCTCAGATTCAAGCATGTAAGTTGGGAAGAAATGTACTGGTTACGATTGTGACAGATAGCCAGTACGGCTTTGGGGTTGTGCATGATTTTGGTCAGATTTGGTCACAAAGGGGTTTCTTGACGTCTGCAGGAACGCCCATTAGGAATGGAGATTTTGGGAAAAAGTTGCTTGAGGCGATACAGCTGCCTAAACAGATCGCTGTAGTGAAGTGCAATGCACATAAAAATGGGGAAGACTACATAACTGTTGGTAATAAATATGCTGACGAAATGGCACAGTACTGTGCAAAGAATGTGGTTTCTTTGAACAAATGTCGTGAAAGAGAGCATATTTCTTGTCCTTTGCTTTTTACTAACTCTATTGAAACATGGGATGAGGTGAGACAGTTACAAGAAGCTGCAGAGGATGAGGAAAAAGATACCTGGATAAAAGCAGGATGTAGAAAACATGAAGAGACTGATGTTTGGGTTTACAGGGATGAGAGACCAGTTATGCCTGATAGCATGATTTCTGACATGGCACAGATGTACCATGGACAAGCCCATATTGGGAGAGATTCAATGATCAGACTTTTTAGACAAACATGGTACAATCCAAAATTCAGAGCCATAGCTGAGAGTCTTTGTCAGAGATGTCTTATTTGTCAACAGTTAAATCCAGGAAGGAAGACAGTAGTGAGTCTAGGAACAATAGGACGAGAAGGGGGTCCTTTCACTAGAATGCAAATGGATTTTATTGAAATGCCACCTTGCAACAGACTGAGGTATGTCCTAGTGGTCGTCTGTTTGTTTTCCCGTTGGGTGGAGGCATACCCAACAAGAAGGAATGATAGTATTACGGTAGCAAAACTTATGCTGCGAGAATTCATTCCGAGGTATGGTTTTCCAGTCACGATTGAAACAGATAGAGGAACACACTTCCAAAATGAATTAGTTAAACTGATTTGTGAAGCACTTAGTATTAAACAGAAACTGCATTGTGCATACAGACCAGAGGCTTCTGGAATAGTAGAGCAAGTGAATGGAACAATCAAGAACAGGTTAGGAAAAATGTGTCAAGCTACAGGACTCAAATGGCCAGATGCTTTGCCATTAGTTCTGATGACAATCAGAAGTATTCCGGAAAGGAAAACTGGACTCAGTCCCCATGAAATAATCATGGGACGAGCAATGAGACAAGCACAAGTACCTGACAACAAGCTACTGACTATAACTGATGATCTAGTGCTGGATTATTGCAAAGGATTGGCTGATGTGGTGCATTCTGTGTTTCATCAGGTTGGACCGGATGCGACCACTCTTGAAAGAAAACCAGCTCACGACTTGAATCCAGGAGATTGGGTTCGAATAAAAGTCCACCAGAGAAGAAACTGTTTGGTTCCTCGCTGGGACGAACCACGACAAGTGATCCTGGTGACGACCACTGCAGTCAAGTGTGCAGGAGTGAAACACTGGGTACATGCCAGTCACACCATCAGAGTTCCAGAACCTAAAGATCGACATGTGAGTCGACATCTGGAAGTATTGGATAACAGTTCAGCATCAGAAAGAGAAGAAGAAACAAACAGGGTGCCAGAACCTGAAGATCGACCTGTAAGTCGACATCTGGAAGACCCAACTACAAGTGCAACGACAGAAGAAGAAGAAGAAATAGAAGAAATAGCTGAAGTTCCAGAATTTGAAGATCGACCTGTAAGTCGACATCTGGAAATATCTGACACCAGTTCAGAATCTGATACAGAACATTCGGATTGTGA
Source organism: Calotriton arnoldi (assembly GCA_963921515.1). NCBI lineage: Eukaryota > Metazoa > Chordata > Amphibia > Caudata > Salamandridae > Calotriton > Calotriton arnoldi. The sequence continues at coordinate 2,573,410 of CAWUFW010000718.1, forward strand.
AGAAATTCTAAAAAGAAATTGGAATTTTGAAAGCATAAAAGAAGAAACTGAGCCAGAAGAGAGTGACAGTGAGCAACCAAGTACAAGTTGTGGTAAAAATCCTTCGGAGATAATATTAATAGATGAAGAAGGGAGAGTTTCAAACAAAAAGCTAGAAAAATTGGAAAAACCCCGAGGAGCAGTAGGGACAGATAGTCAAATACAAGAACAGGGAAATTTAGAAGCCGATAGAGAGACTGACACAAATTCGGAAGAACCTCGAGGAGGGACAGAAATAGGTGAACGAAGGAAGATAAGAAAAGAACCACAAGTAGAAGAAAATGAAATTATAAGTTTCAAAATAAGAGGAAATAATGAAAGAATTGAAACAGAGTCTGAAGAAAGTGGAGAAGAAAGAAATCAAAAACTAGAGACAAGAAAAAGAAATTGGAGAACAGAAAGAGAGGAAAAAGGGAGTGAAGCAAAAAGGCCAAGAAAAGGAGACAATTGGCCCAACGAAGTAAGAAAGTTAAGATACAGAATCATAAGGTTGGATGGGAAAAGTGCTGAACAAGTGAATGAAATAACAAGTCAAAGAGAGCAAGAAAAACAAGGTGGAAAACATTTGCAGAAAACGAAAAGAATAAAGAAGGTAAATCAGAAGTATAGATCGCCTGAATGGTTGTATTGTGCTTTGACTAGTCACAAAGAAGAAAAGAACACTCACGAAAACCCAGAACAAAGAAACCTGATGGGAGAAAGTGAAGTGCAACAAACCTGAAGAAGTTTAGATAGTTTCTACCGGATTTGACAAAACACTGGATCTGACGAATTTACCGGATGTGACAAAGAAAGAATTCTGAGAAAGAATTAAAAGAAAGTACCAAGCAAAGACAAAACATTGGAGTACAGAGTGGCAAAACAAGTCATTTCTGAGGTGTAGTGACACAATTTTCTGGAAAACAAATAAATAAGGTTATAAAACAAAATGGAGAATACTAGAGATAGAAAATGTAAATGTGAGTTTTTAAGTAGATGGTGCAAGATGTGCTGTTTTTGTACAGGCTTATTAATAACAGTATGGGTGGTTTTAGCAATCACTATTCCAATTAGTTTAGCTGTAGTAGAAATGTCTAATAACACTGAGAAAGGAAAAGGAGCTAACACTCAAGAGCCAGTTATTCTAAAAAGTAGTGCAGAATTACATAAGGATAAATCAATAACAGATTTTTCAAAAAATGTTTTTACTAAATTATTATATGAGTATGTAGAAACAATGGATGTAAGAGATTGCTATGTTTGTATGCAGTTGCCTGCATCTGTAGCAGAGGGTGTGACCTATCATCACCTCCCTTTGACATATGGAATAACATGTAGCGTTTTAGCAAGTTTATTTTATAAAACAGGTAGATTAGAATATTATTACACTGACATAAATAAGATTTTTGCGAAAGTTTCTGTAGTTCCCGAGCTTAACAAAATAAAAGAGGGAAAAACGTTTGGTGAATATTTTTTAGAAGATAAGATTTTAACATTAGATAGTATAATTAGATACAACCTTACCTGTGAATTAAAGAAGGAGGAAAAGGTATTTTTAGAGATGGTTGAAGAGAGAAGAGTGAAATTTCAAAGAAAAGTGATAGAAGAGACAAAAACACATCTTTGGGCGTTTGAGGAAGACAATCATGACAAGAAAAAGACAAATGCAGCTATGACTCTGGATTGGCCCCAACAGGGAAGGTTGTGCATTAGAAGAAATAAGACAAGATATGATAATTATTTTGTGGGTTCCAGTATTTGCCATGACAATTACCAAATTTTAGGTGGATGGGGATTCAAAGGGGGAAAAGATCCAATATTTCCAGGGATTTATTATGTTTGCGGAAATAGGGCTTATTATAGGTTGCCGGACCATTGGTATGGGTCATGTTACTTAGGCCTGGTCTTTCCAAAGATTTTTCATGTGGATAGAAAAGAAAAAGGAACACACAAAATGATAAATACCTTTACACGTAGAAAAAGGGAAAGTTTTTCAGAAATAGTAGGTGATATTTTTGGTGCATTGATACCAGCAGTGGGAATATCTTTGAATGCATTTAAAATTCGGAAATTATCCACAGTGGTAGATCGTTTATCTACAGATACTGCTGGAGTGTTCTTGATGGTAAATACCGAGATGGTTGCCATGAGAGCTATGGTGATGCAAAATCGACTTGCCCTTGACATTCTTTTGGCAAAAGAGGGAGGAGTCTGTGGAATGCTGAAAGTCCAACATTGTTGCACTTACATTCCAGATAAGAGCAAAAATATACAGAAGTATATAACAAATATTACAAGTTTGCACAAAGAACTTGTTCCACTGGAGGTTGAAAGTGCCTGGGGAAAACTTGGTAAAGTGTTTTCTTCAGTAATAAATTGGTTAACAAGAATGAGTGGATTAATAATAGGGAAAGTTATAATAATAGCAACCGTGATAATAATAATAATATTAGTACTGAAGCTTGCAATAACATGTATAAAGAGGAAAAGAAGGCAGAATAAGATAGAAAAAGAAAACATGATAAACAAGGAAAGAGAGAGAGAAATGGGTGAAATAGAGTTAGAAGAAATAAAAGAGAATATGTACAAGAAAACGTAGAAACAAGTTGAAAGGGATACAGTTGTGTAAACTAACAAAAGCAAATGGATAAAAGATATATGCTGTCTGAGAAAATTGTATAACTTGGGTTTTGTGGTGATATTAAAAATCACCAAAGGGGGGAGTTGATGGAGCAGGGTAATTGAAAAAGTTTTAACCTCCAAATGTTTTCGTAAAACAATTAATAAACATGTTCGTTTAAGTAAATAACCAACAATGTATGTTACATGTTAAGGGTTAAAGGTAACACGCTATTCCGTGTGCAAATTAATTAACTTATAATTGTTTACGTGTCTAACATAACATAATATTTGCGTACTAATTAAATAATAAATGCATGTTCTGTGCTTTTAAATAAAACGTGTGGTTGCAAAATAAAGCGATGGTAAGTAAGGGACAGTTTTATATGTTGCTTTTGCTAGGTAATACCTAATTGGGGTACGTAGAAAGACGGGAGGGAAACGAAAGGGTTTATATTTCTTTGTTTTAACAATATTTTGTTTATCTTTAAAAATAGTGCGCTTAGGCCTGTCGAGCAGCAATATAAAATGGCCGCGAGTTGTTAGAGTACGCATGAGCGGGGGACCATGTGATAGAGGCGAGAGGCTGTGGAAAAGGGATGATCACGCGCTGATGCTGAGAGGCTAAGATGGAAGTATGGTCAAGGCTGTTGTGACCCTTCTGAGCAGATGTGTGCCAAGATGATCAGCAAGAAGCGTGAGAAGCCCGACTGAATCAATAGACGGAACTGTATTACACAAAATGTAACAGAAAAAGATACAATTTGGACTGATCGAAACGGATGAGCAATTGCATGAACTGTGGGAAACGATGCTTGCATGGACATTCCACACGGAACTGGTTAAGACCAGGAAGTTTGATTAAAATGTATATGGGCCTGGAGTTTTGACCAATGAGAAAGAATCGCGCCATGAAGAAGAAACATTTTATGCTGTAAGCTAGAATTAGGGTATAAGAAGACCTACTCTTGGTGGGAGGGGTTAGAATGCTGTTAGAATGCTGCGGGAGATGCTGCAGAAGTTAGATGCTGCGTGAGTTAGATGCTGTAGATGGGAGAAGTTGCGGTTGCTGATGCTGACGAGCTGATGCTGCTGCTGTTATTTTCCTTTTCCAGTTGAGTATAAAGATGCTGCTTTAGGAGAACTTTTTCTTGATAGATTTTATTAGAATTATTAGGTTTTCCCCAGATAGATAGATAGATTGATCTATAGAGTTCTTATTATGATAACCTCATTTTTCCGTCTAATAAATATGCATTGCAATTTCAAACTATTCTTATATTGAGGATAAATGTAATGATCTGAATAATAAGTTTAACCTCATTTCTTGCATTCAAAACTTTATAAAGACTTTATTATTCTTTAAACAAATGACTCAGTGATTCTTTAGCTCAATTATTAAAAATGAAATGTTAAAGAGTTTATTGTGATTGAGCAGGTCTTAATCACCATCAACTGATTCCTACTAGTTGGTCCATCGACCAATGAGCGGAATACCTTAAAAGCAAAATGAGAAATATTATGACATGATAAAAGAGGTATCCCGACTCCTTCCAGCGAATCGTTTTTCTCCTAGGTTAATGACGGAGGAAAATCCAGGGAATAAATGAGTAAGTGAATGTATATGCGGTGTTATGGGCCCCACCGTCATATGGATATAGTGTGTGTGTTAGAGAAATAGTTGCACCTGGATGACCAAAGCCAAATAGGAGAATTATTTTTATTGTTAGCGCTGGATCAGATTTCTTGGTAGCAGAGTTATGGTTTCTATAGATTAGTTTGGTGATTATTGATTATTGATAAGTTCATGTCTAACACTTTTTGTTGAGTCACGTTATGTTATATGTAAGTTTTCACGCTTCCGGGAAGTAGGAAGTGGAACACGTGTGGCAAGAGAAGTCACATGGAATTTTACACTGTCTGAGTTCATTTTTGGTAATAACACAGGTTGTGTTATAATAGGGACATTTTGCGTATAAAAGGTGTGTAAGTGAAATAGTGATCGGTTTTCTTGTGAAACTCTGGCCTTAATTCTCAGGAGCAGTATAGTCTCCACATGTGCTTTATCCCCAGAGAAACGGGTTTACTGATTGCTTGAAAGAAGGGTAAGGTAGAGGGAAGTGCTACTTTATCGGTGAAACTGAAAATTCTGTGGTAGGGTAGAGGTAAGCGCTGCCTACTGGAAAATACAGAATTCTTGTGTAAATGGTCAAAGCTATCTTTTCGGTTTAGCGAATCAGACAATGGAAATGTTTTAAATGTTGTAACTAACAAAGAATTGTTGAAAAAGAAATTGCCGATAAATTTTGTAAAGGAGGGGTCAAGAGCAGAAGTGACGTAGACAAGAGTTGTGCTGGGATTGGACAGTGCGCTAGTCACATGGAAACAGGAGCAGAACTGACGTAGACAGAAGCCGCGCTGGGATTGGACAGTGCGCCGTAGACAGAAATCGCTCTAATTGGAGCTTTGGTGTGAGTCGCGCTAGGATTGGTCGAATAATCTAGTGACGTGGAAGTTTGTGATTGGAGTGTTGGTGTGAGTCGCGCTAGTATTGGTTGAAATAACGCATAGGGAACCGTGTTGAATTGCGGATCGTTTAAGGAGAAAAAGGTTGTGAATCATGTCGTACTATGAGTATGGAAAAGAGAAAACGTCATGGATGTCGAAAGTTAAGAACTTCTTTAAGAAGGACAAAAAGGTAGTGACTAGAGAGGGACAAATAATTCCTCCGCCGAAATCACCAGCTTCACATATGATGCTGAAATATGGATATCATACATGCATATGGTTAGAAAATTGGACAAAATACACCAAGAATGATGGAGCATTGGCTTTCCCTGAGAATGGTTCATTTAATGTAGCCGTACTACGGAACTTGAGAGAAAAGATGGTAATGTTAGAACCTAGACCTAGACCGACACAGTTTGAAGCTTTAACGGAATGGGAAGATGAGATGTATGAGCGAGAGAGATCCAGAGGATTAAAGAATCATGAGTTTTTGCCTGGAAGGTTATGGGGAATAAATCATGAGGACAGAGTAAAGCGTTGGAGATATGCTAACATGACAGGAGGTTTGTTTCCAGCTTTTACAGTTGAGGAAGAAGCAAAAAGAAAGTGTACTGAAAAAAAGAAACATGTAGTGGTAGAAAAGTATGTGTATGGTGGTAGTGAAACAGATGACGAATTGCTGGAAGATATTTTAAACAGAAACCCACCTCCATACCAACAGACTTCTGCGGTGGTGACACCTAATGCACCGCCAATGGAAACTGGGAGGAATAAAAAACCCGAACGAAGAAATGAAACAAATAGGTCACAAGAAACATTTAAAACTTCACAAAATGAAGAGATAGAAAGTGACAATGCAACTGAATTAGCAAAAACGACAAAAGAATTGACTGAGAAAATAAGAGAATTGACAAAGAATATGGAAGCTGTAACTGTACCAGTAACAATAGGTCCAGTAATGCCAATTTTTGAGAATCAGAAAATTAATGAACATTCCTTAGTGATTCCCATGAATTCACATTTGCAAAGAAAAAGAGAAGGGATGGAACTGAATAATGAAGGGGCACAAAATTTGGCTAGTACGTGTAGACCAAGCCCACCTACAAATTTGACGATAAATGAGAATGAGATTAGGAGAATGCCTATGGTGACAGAGTCCGCATCAGGAACACCAGAAAAAAGCAGCGATTGGATAGAATTAAATAGTACGCCTGTAGGTCCGACTCCAGATGAGTTAAATGAATGGATGAAAGCGCTAAAAGCAAAAGAACCGGAAGAAAAACCATTAGATGTAATTAGGTTGAAAATAGACATGGAAGAGTTGATTTTGGGAACAATTGGAACAGAAAAACTAAAAAATTATCAGGATGATGAGATTATGTTTTTGTGCAAGAGTCTTACTTGGAGAGCTAGAAATTTACATGACAAATTGGAAGAGACCGCAAGTGAACTAGGAGTAGAATTTGTGAAAGTGAGAACGTTGCAGAAACCGTACAGAGTAGATTTTTGTGAGAAAGACATAGAGAATTTGAACACATCAGGAAGACTGACCCAAATAAAAGAGCTGATTGTTTTATTGAGAAAATGGGGTGATGTGGATAGATGGAGAAATAGATGGTCAAAGAGGAATGAGAAAACAACAGATAAAGCATCTTTGGCTTTTGCAGTGACAGATAGGGAACCAGTTGTTAGGGAGTACCCGATGAGAGAAACTCCAGGAGGTAGTTATGTGCATGTTCCATGGACCAGACAGGATATACTGTCATTTACAAATGACTTCCCAAAATTGAGAGAAAAACCAGTAGAATGGTACAGACAAGTGGAGAGATTTGTTAAGGTGTCAAAAGTGCTGTGGATAGATCTAGATGGATTGTTTGATATAGTAGTGCCAGCTGATTTGTGGACAGAATGTAAGATTACTATTGATTGGCCAACTGTAGAATATCCAAGGGATGCTAAAACAGGAGCGCCAGGTCCAGAAGTGATGAGGAAGTACGACCAAGTAGTTACCTTTTTGAAGAATAAAATTCCACCAAAAGTAACAGATTGGGTAAAAATAGACAGAACAACGCAGGAAAGCAAAGAGTCAGTGCACGCCTACTATGAGAGATTGTTGTTGGTCTTCAAACAGTATAGTGGTTATGAGACACTGAATGAGAAGGATATGAGTCATTTTGTATATAGGTTTGTGTATGGATTAAAACCAGAGATAAGTGAAATGATTAAGCAGCACTTGATTGGTTGGCAGAATAGCACAGTGGATGAAGTTTTGAGATATGCGAAGTATTGTAGTGATGAAATTGAGAGTAAACAGCGTAAATTGAAAGAAAAGGCCATGTGGGCACAGGTGAAAGTTGCAGAGAAGCAAGAAGCTCAATTGAGTAATACTGGTAGTGAAACAGGACAGTTTAAATCCCGACCTAATATAGGTAAAGGAAAAGGACAAATGAGCATAGATGAGGCAAAGAAAAAGTGGCCATGCCACAACTGCGGAAAGCTAGGACATTGGAGAAACGAGTGTAAATTTCCTCCAAAACCTAATGTGGAAAATCAATCATTAAATTCACAGGTGCAGAGTGAGGTAGTTACTCAACAAGGTCAGGTGCCACAACCACCACTTCCCAAGAGTGTTAACCAACAGAAATACAGTGCAGAAACAGGATTCTACGGAGGAGAACAGGTAACACAGTTGCCGCATGCAGCTGCAATTTCTCAATATTGGTTACGACAGGATGAGGATGACACGGATGAAAGTTCCTGACGGTGCCTAGGAGAGGGGGAAGAGTGCGTGCTTGGCGCAACTCTAGAGGTAGATCAGTCTGGTCCATTTGTGGATGGAGAAGTGAATGGTGCAAATGTAACATTCCTTGTTGACACTGGAGCTACCCGTTCTACTGTTAGGTCAGTGGAAATTCCAAACCTTCCTCTCTCAGGTGAACATATCCAAGTAGTTGGAGTTTCCAATCAGCAAATTAAAACGCCTCTTACTAAATTAGTAAAGGTAAGAATTGGCCCATTCAGTGAAATTCACCGATTTGTGGTATGTGATTGTAGTCCTGTGAACCTTTTAGGACGCGATTTATTGTGCAAGATGAACTGCACTATCTATTGTACCCCAGACGGAATTGCATTTCAGACTCCAGATGAGGATGTGCTGTATAAAATGACAATGGTGAATTTAGAACCAGAAGTAAATGGTTTGTTTCCTGTATTTGATGCAGAGAAAATCCCAATTGAATTGAAAAGGACAGTGAAAGAAGAAGTGTGGGACTTTTCAGGAGAAGATGTAGGATTAATGAAAGGAGTAGATCCAGTTAAAATAACAGTGAAAGAAGGAACGAGTTACCCAAATACGCCCCAGTATAAATTGACTCCAGAAATAATTGAAGGAATAACGCCAGTAATAAATAAAATGATTGAACAAGGGATTTTAAAAGAAATCATGAGCAGTCCATGTAATTCGCCAATAATGGGACTGAAAAAGCCAAATGGAACATATAGAATTGTACAGGATTTGAGAAAGGTAAACAAAATTGTTGTGCCGTGTTGCCCAATAGTACCGAACCCTGCTGTGATTCTATACCAGATTCCACGTGAAGCAGAATGGTACACAGTAATTGATTTATGTCATGCATTTTTCTCTATTCCATTGCATCCAGATAGCCAGCCATTATTTGCGTTTAGGTTTGGAGAGCGTATTTTGGCATGGTGCCGAATTCCTCAAGGGTACACAGAAAGTCCCTCAATCTTTAATCAGATCCTAAAGAAATCATTGGAAGATCTAAGAATGCCAGAAAAGTCAGTAATGGTTCAGTATATTGATGACCTACTGGTGGCATCAAAAACGAAAGAAGCATGTGTCAATGATACAATTGCTTTGCTGAATCATTTAGCAAAAAGAGGACATAAAGTGTCCCCTTCAAAATTGCAGTTTTGTCAACAAGAAGTCCAGTATTTAGGGCATAAAATTGAGAAAGGAGTGCGAAAGGTAACGACTGAAAGAATAAAAATGATTCAAGGAATGAGAGCTCCAATGACACAAAGAGAGGTAAGAATGTTTTTGGGAATGGTTGGATATTGTCGACAATGGATAAGCGGTTTTTCACTGATTGCTAAACCATTGCAGAAACTGACAAAGAAGGATGTTAAAGATCCTTTTGAAATGAATGATGAGGAAATGAAAGCATTCAGAGAGCTGAAAAAGAAATTGTGTGAGGCTCCAGCATTGGGAATGCCTGACTATGAGAAAGATTTTGAGCTGTACTGCAGTGAAAGAGATGGATGTGCATTTTCAGTTTTGGTACAGAGACATGGAACTATGAAAAGACCTATTGCATATTTTTCAGCTGTTTTAGACCCTGTAGCGAAGGCATTGCCTGGATGTTTGAAAGCAGTTGCTGCTACTTGTGTGAGTCTGGAACAGAGTGAAGGCATAGTGATGGGGTATCCATTGAGAGTGTATGTTCCCCATTCTGTGGAAATTCTCTTGACAAGAACAAAAACCCAATACATGACACATAGTCGGTTGACTAGGTATGAAAAGGTAATTTTGAGTGCAGATAATGTGACCATTGACAGATGTATGAATGTGAATCCTTCAACATCATTGCCAGATGAAGAGAGTGTGATTGAAATGGATGAAGTAGATCACGATTGTCTGAATGTGCTCGAATACTGTACAAAACCAAGGTCTGACATACGAGATGAGCCTTTGAAAGAATCAGATTATATTCTGTTTGTGGATGGCTCATGTTTGAGAACGAGTGATGGAGTTCTAAGTGCAGCATATGCAGTTTGCACAGTAGCAACTGTAATGGAAGCATCTTGTCTGAAAGGTGTACGGTCTGCCCAAGTCGCAGAATTAGTAGCTCTGATTCAAGCATGTAAGTTGGGAAGAAATGTACGGGTTACGATTGTGACAGATAGCCAGTACGGCTTTGGGGTTGTGCATGATTTTGGTCAGATTTGGTCACAAAGGGGTTTCTTGACGTCTGCAGGAACGCCCATTAGGAATGGAGATTTTGTGAAAAAGCTGCTTGAGGCGATACAGCTGCCTAAACAGATCGCTGTAGTGAAGTGCAATGCACATAAAAATGGGGAAGACTACATAACTGTTGGTAATAAATATGCTGACGAAATGGCACAGTACTGTGCAAAGAATGTGGTTTCTTTGAACAAATGTCGTGAAAGAGAGCATATTTCTTGTCCTTTGCTTTTTACTAACTCTATTGAAACATGGGATGAGGTGAGACAGTTACAAGAAGCTGCAGAGGATGAGGAAAAAGATACCTGGATAAAAGCAGGATGTAGAAAACATGAAGAGACTGATGTTTGGGTTTACAGGGATGAGAGACCAGTTATGCCTGATAGCATGATTTCTGACATGGCACGGATGTACCATGGACAAGCCCATATTGGGAGAGATTCAATGATCAGACTTTTTAGACAAACATGGTACAATCCAAAATTCAGAGCCATAGCTGAGAGTCTTTGTCAGAGATGTCTTATTTGTCAACAGTTAAATCCAGGAAGGAAGACAGTAGTGAGTCTAGGAACAATAGGACGAGAAGGGGGTCCTTTCACTAGAATGCAAATGGATTTTATTGAAATGCCACCTTGCAACAGACTGAGGTATGTCCTAGTGGTCGTCTGTTTGTTTTCCCGTTGGGTGGAGGCATACCCAACAAGAAGGAATGATAGTATTACGGTAGCAAAACTTATGCTGCGAGAATTCATTCCGAGGTATGGTTTTCCAGTCACGATTGAAACAGATAGAGGAACACACTTCCAAAATGAATTAGTTAAACTGATTTGTGAAGCACTTAGTATTAAACAGAAACTGCATTGTGCATACAGACCAGAGGCTTCTGGAATAGTAGAGCAAGTGAATGGAACAATCAAGAACAGGTTAGGAAAAATGTGTCAAGCTACAGGACTCAAATGGCCAGATGCTTTGCCATTAGTTCTGATGACAATCAGAAGTATTCCGGAAAGGAAAACTGGACTCAGTCCCCATGAAATAATCATGGGACGAGCAATGAGACAAGCACAAGTACCTGTCAACAAGCTACTGACTATAACTGATGATCTAGTGCTGGATTATTGCAAAGGATTGGCTGATGTGGTGCATTCTGTGTTTCATCAGGTTGGACCGGATGCGACCACTCTTGAAAGAAAACCAGCTCACGACTTGAATCCAGGAGATTGGGTTCGAATAAAAGTCCACCGGAGAAGAAACTGTTTGGTTCCTCGCTGGGACGAACCACGACAAGTGATCCTGGTGACGACCACTGCAGTCAAGTGTGCAGGAGTGAAACACTGGGTACATGCCAGTCACACCATCAGAGTTCCAGAACCTAAAGATCGACATGTGAGTCGACATCTGGAAGTATTGGATAACAGTTCAGCATCAGAAAGAGAAGAAGAAACAAACAGGGTGCCAGAACCTGAAGATCGACCTGTAAGTCGACATCTGGAAGACCCAACTACAAGTGCAACGACAGAAGAAGAAGAAGAAATAGAAGAAATAGCTGAAGTTCCAGAATTTGAAGATCGACCTGTAAGTCGACATCTGGAAATATCTGACACCAGTTCAGAATCTGATACAGAACATTCGGATTGTGAAGAAATTCTAAAAAGAAATTGGAATTTTGAAAGCATAAAAGAAGAAACTGAGCCAGAAGATAGTGACAGTGAGCAACCAAGTACAAGTTGTGGTAAAAATCCTTCGAAGATAATATTAATAGATGAAGAAGGGAGAGTTTCAAACAAAAAGCTAGAAAAATCGGAAAAACCCCGAGGAGCAGTAGGGACAGATAGTCAAACACAAGAACAGGGAAATTTAGAAGCCGATAGAGAGACTGACACAAATTCGGAAGAACCTCGAGGAGGGACAGAAATAGGTGAACGAAGGAAGATAAGAAAAGAACCACAAGTAGAAGAAAATGAAATTATAAGTTTCAAAATAAGAGGAAATAACGAAAGAATTGAAACAGAGTCTGAAGAAAGTGGAGAAGAAAGAAATCAAAAACTAGAGACAAGAAAAAGAAATTGGAGAACAGAAAGAGAGGAAAAAGGGAGTGAAGCAAAAAGGCCAAGAAAAGGAGACAATTGGCCCAACGAAGTAAGAAAGTTAAGATACAGAATCATAAGGTTGGATGGGAAAAGTGCTGAACAAGTGAATGAAATAACAAGTCAAAGAGAGCAAGAAAAACAAGGTGGAAAACATTTGCAGAAAACGAAAAGAATAAAGAAGGTAAATCAGAAGTATAGATCGCCTGAATGGTTGTATCGTGCTTTGACTAGTCACAAAGAAGAAAAGAACACTCACGAAAACCCAGAACAAAGAAACCTGATGGGAGAAAGTGAAGTGCAACAAACCTGAAGAAGTTTAGATAGATTCTACCGGATTTGACAAAACACTGGATCTGACGAATTTACCGGATGTGACAAAGAAAGAATTCTGAGAAAGAATTAAAAGAAAGTACCAAGCAAAGACAAAACATTGGAGTACAGAGTGGCAAAACAAGTCATTTCTGAGGTGTAGTGACACAATTTTCTGGAAAACAAATAAATAAGGTTATAAAACAAAATGGAGAATACTAGAGATAGAAAATGTAAATGTGAGTTTTTAAGTAGATGGTGCAAGATGTGCTGTTTTTGTACAGGATTATTAATAACAGAATGGGTGGTTTTAGCAATCACTATTCCAATTAGTTTAGCTGTAGTAGAAATGTCTAATAACACTGAGAAAGGAAAAGGAGCTAACACTCAAGAGCCAGTTATTCTAAAAAGTAGTGCAGAATTACATAAGGATAAATCAATAACAGATTTTTCAAAAAATGTTTTTACTAAATTATTATATGAGTATGTAGAAACAATGGATGTAAGAGATTGCTATGTTTGTATGCAGTTGCCTGCATCTGTAGCAGAGGGTGTGACCTATCATCACCTCCCTTTGACATATGGAATAACATGTAGCGTTTTAGCAAGTTTATTTTATAAAACAGGTAGATTAGAATATTATTACACTGACATAAATATGATTTTTGCGAAAGTTTCTGTAGTTCCCGAGCTTAACAAAATAAAAGAGGGAAAAACGTTTGGTGAATATTTTTAGAAGATAAGATTTTAACATTAGATAGTATAATTAGATACAACCTTACCTGTGAATTAAAGAAGGAGGAAAAGGTATTTTTAGAGATGGTTGAAGAGAGAAGAGTGAAATTTCAAAGAAAAGTGATAGAAGAGACAAAAACACCTCTTTGGGCGTTTGAGGAAGACAATCATGACAAGAAAAAGACAAATGCAGCTATGACTCTGGATTGGCCCCAACAGGGAAGGTTGTGCATTAGAAGAAATAAGACAAGATATGATAATTATTTTGTGGGTTCCAGTATTTGCCATGACAATTACCAAATTTTAGGTGGATGGGGATTCAAAGGGGGAAAAGATCCAATATTTCCAGGGATTTATTATGTTTGCGGAAATAGGGCTTATTATAGGTTGCCGGACCATTGGTATGGGTCATGTTACTTAGGCCTGGTCTTTCCAAAGATTTTTCATGTGGATAGAAAAGAAAAAGGAACACACAAAATGATAAATACCTTTACACGTAGAAAAAGGGAAAGTTTTTCAGAAATAGTAGGTGATATTTTTGGTGCATTGATACCAGCAGTGGGAATATCTTTGAATGCATTTAAAATTCGGAAATTATCCACAGTGGTAGATCGTTTATCTACAGATACTGCTGGAGTGTTCTTGATGGTAAATACCGAGATGGTTGCCATGAGAGCTATGGTGATGCAAAATCGACTTGCCCTTGACATTCTTTTGGCAAAAGAGGGCGGAGTCTGTGGAATGCAGAAAGTCCAACATTGTTGCACTTACATTCCAGATAAGAGCAAAAAAATACAGAAGTATATAACAAATATTACAAGTTTGCACAAAGAACTTGTTCCACTGGAGGTTGAAAGTGCCTGGGGAAAACTTGGTAAAGTGTTTTCTTCAGTAATAAATTGGTTAACAAGAATGAGTGGATTAATAATAGGGAAAGTTATAATAATAGCAACCGTGATAATAATAATAATATTAGTACTGAAGCTTGCAATAACATGTATAAAGAGGAAAAGAAGGCAGAATAAGATAGAAAAAGAAAACATGATAAACAAGGAAAGAGAGAGAGAAATGGGTGAAATAGAGTTAGAAGAAATAAAAGAGAATATGTACAAGAAAACGAAGAAACAAGTTGAAAGGGATACAGTTGTGTAAACTAACAAAAGCAAATGGATAAAAGATATATGCTGTCTGAGAAAATTGTATAACTTGGGTTTTGTGGTGATATTAAAAATCACCAAACGGGGGAGTGGATGGAGCAGGGTAATTGAAAAAAATTTAACCTCCAAATGTTTTCGTAAAACAATTAATAAACATGTTCGTTTAAGTAAATAACCAACAATGTATGTTACATGTTAAGGGTTAAAGGTAACACGCTATTCCGTGTGCAAATTAATTAACTTATAATTGTTTACGTGTCTAACATAACATAATATTTGCGTACTAATTAAATAATAAATGCATGTTCTGTGCTTTTAAATAAAACGTGTGGTTGCAAAATAAAGCGATGGTAAGTAAGGGACAGTTTTATATGTTGCTTTTGCTAGGTAATACCTAATTGGGGTACGTAGAAAGACGGGAGGGAAACGAAAGGATTTATATTTCTTTGTTTTAACAATATTTTGTTTATCTTTAAAAATAGTGCGCTTAGGCCTGTCGAGCAGCAATATAAAATGGCCGCGAGTTGTTAGAGTATGCATGAGCGGAGGACCATGTGATAGAGGCGAGAGGCTGTGGAAAAGGGATGATCACGCGCTGATGCTGAGAGGCTAAAATGGAAGTATGGTCAAGGCTGTTGTGACCCTTCTGAGCAGATGTGTGCCAAGATGATCAGCAAGAAGCGTGAGAAGCCCGACTGAATCAATAGACGGAACTGTATTACACAAAATGTAACAGAAAAAGATACAATTTGGACTGATCGAAACGGATGAGCAATTGCATGAACTGTGGGAAACGATGCTTGCATGGACATTCCACACGGAACTGGTTAAGACCAGGAAGTTTGATTAAAATGTATATGGGCCTGGAGTTTTGACCAATGAGAAAGAATCGCGCCATGAAGAAGAAACATTTTATGC
Organism: Calotriton arnoldi; assembly: GCA_963921515.1. Taxonomy (NCBI): domain Eukaryota; kingdom Metazoa; phylum Chordata; class Amphibia; order Caudata; family Salamandridae; genus Calotriton; species Calotriton arnoldi. Next base: position 2,588,748 of record CAWUFW010000718.1, read on the forward strand.
TGTAAGCTAGAATTAGGGTATAAGAAGACCTAATCTTGGTGGGAGGGGTTAGAATGCTGTTAGAATGCTGCGGGAGATGCTGCAGAAGTTAGATGCTGCGTGAGTTAGATGCTGTAGATGGGAGAAGTTGCGGTTGCTGATGCTGACGAGCTGATGCTGCTGCTGTTATTTTCCTTTTCCAGTTGAGTATAAAGATGCTGCTTTAGGAGAACTTTTTCTTGATAGATTTTATTAGAATTATTAGGTTTTCCCCAGATAGATAGATAGATTGATCTATAGAGTTCTTATTATGATAACCTCATTTTTCCGTCTAATAAATATGCATTGCAATTTCAAACTATTCTTATATTGAGGATAAATGTAATGATCTGAATAATAAGTTTAACCTCATTTCTTGCATTCAAAACTTTATAAAGACTTTATTATTCTTTAAACAAATGACTCAGTGATTCTTTAGCTCAATTATTAAAAATGAAATGTTAAAGAGTTTATTGTGATTGAGCAGGTCTTAATCACCATCAACTGATTCCTACTAGTTGGTCCATCGACCAATGAGCGGAATACCTTAAAAGCAAAATGAGAAATATTATGACATGATAAAAGAGGTATCCCGACTCCTTCCAGCGAATCGTTTTTCTCCTAGGTTAATGACGGAGGAAAATGCAGGGAATAAATGAGTACGTGAATGTATATGCGGTGTTATGGGCCCCACCATCATATGGATATAGTGTGTGTGTTAGAGAAATAGTTGCACCTGGATGACCAAAGCCAAATAGGAGAATTATTTTTATTGTTAGCGCTGGATCAGATTTCTTGGTAGCAGAGTTATGGTTTCTATAGATTAGTTTGGTGATTATTGATTATTGATAAGTTCATGTCTAACACTTTTTGTTGAGTCACGTTATGTTATATGTAAGTTTTCACGCTTCCGGGAAATAGGAAGTGGAACACGTGTGGCAAGAGAAGTCACATGGAATTTTACACTGTCTGAGTTCATTTTTGGTAATAACACAGGTTGTGTTATAATAGGGACATTTTGCGTATAAAAGGTGTGTAAGTGAAATAGTGATCGGTTTTCTTGTGAAACTCTGGCCTTAATTCTCAGGAGCAGTATAGTCTCCACATGTGCTTTATCCCCAGAGAAACGGGTTTACTGATTGCTTGAAAGAAGGGTAAGGTAGAGGGAAGTGCTACTTTATCGGTGAAACTGAAAATTCTGTGGTAGGGTAGAGGTAAGCGCTGCCTACTGGAAAATACAGAATTCTTGTGTAAATGGTCAAAGCTATCTTTTCGGTTTAGCGAATCAGACAATGGAAATGTTTTAAATGTTGTAACTAACAAAGAATTGTTGAAAAAGAAATTGCCGATAAATTTTGTAAAGGAGGGGTCAAGAGCAGAAGTGACGTAGACAAGAGTCGCGCTGGGATTGGACAGTGCGCTAGTCACATGGAAACAGGAGCAGAACTGACGTAGACAGAAGCCGCGCTGGGATTGGACAGTGCGCCGTAGACAGAAATCGCTCTAATTGGAGCTTTGGTGTGAGTCGCGCTAGTATTGGTCGAATAATCTAGTGACGTGGAAGTTTGTGATTGGAGTGTTGGTGTGAGTCGCGCTAGTATTGGTTGAAATAACGCATAGGGAACCGTGTTGAATTGCGGATCGTTTAAGGAGAAAAAGGTTGTGAATCATGTCGTAATATGAGCATGGAAAAGAGAAAACGTCATGGATGTCGAAAGTTAAGAACTTCTTTAAGAAGGACAAAAAGGTAGTGACTAGAGAGGGACAAATAATTCCTCCGCCGAAATCACCAGCTTCACATATGATGCTGAAATATGGATATCATACATGCATATGGTTAGAAAATTGGACAAAATACACCAAGAATGATGGAGCATTGGCTTTCCCTGAGAATGGTTCATTTAATGTAGCCGTACTACGGAACTTGAGAGAAAAGATGGTAATGTTAGAACCTAGACCTAGACCGACACAGTTTGAAGCTTTAACGGAATGGGAAGATGAGATGTATGAGCGAGAGAGATCCAGAGGATTAAAGAATCATGAGTTTTTGCCTGGAAGGTTATGGGGAATAAATCATGAGGACAGAGTAAAGCGTTGGAGATATGCTAACATGACAGGAGGTTTGTTTCCAGCTTTTACAGTTGAGTAAGAAGCAAAGAGAAAGTGTACCGAGAAAAAGAAACATGTAGTGGTAGAAAAGTATGTGTATGGTGGTAGTGAAACAGATGACGAATTGCTGGAAGATATTTTAAACAGAAACCCACCTCCATACCAACAGACTTCTGCGGTGGTGACACCTAATGCACCGCCAATGGAAACTGGGAGGAATAAAAAACCCGAACGAAGAAATGAAACAAATAGGTCACAAGAAACATTTAAAACTTCACAAAATGAAGAGCTAGAAAGTGACAATGCAACTGAATTAGCAAAAACGACAAAAGAATTGACTGAGAAAATAAGAGAATTGACAAAGAATATGGAAGCTGTAACTGTACCAGTAACGATAGGTCCAGTAATGCCAATTTTTGAGAATCAGAAAATTAATGAACATTCCTTAGTGATTCCCATGAATTCACATTTGCAAAGAAAAAGAGAAGGGATGGAACTGAATAATGAAGGGGCACAAAATTTGGCTAGTACGTGTAGACCAAGCCCACCTACAAATTTGACGATAAATGAGAATGAGATTAGGAGAATGCCTATGGTGACAGAGTCCGCATCAGGAACACCAGAAAAAAGCAGCGATTGGATAGAATTAAATAGTACGCCTGTAGGTCCGACTCCAGATGAGTTAAATGAATGGATGAAAGCGCTAAAAGCAAAAGAACCGGAAGGAAAACCATTAGATGTAATTAGGTTGAAAATAGACATGGAAGAGTTGATTTTGGGAACAATTGGAACAGAAAAACTAAAAAATTATCAGGATGATGAGATTATGTTTTTGTGCAAGAGTCTTACTTGGAGAGCTAGAAATTTACATGACAAATTGGAAGAGACCGCAAGTGAACTAGGAGTAGAATTTGTGAAAGTGAGAACGTTGCAGAAACCGTACAGAGTAGATTTTTGTGAGAAAGACATAGAGAATTTGAACACATCAGGAAGACTGACCCAAATAAAAGAGCTGATTGTTTTATTGAGAAAATGGGGTGATGTGGATAGATGGAGAAATAGATGGTCAAAGAGGAATGAGAAAACAACAGATAAAGCATCTTTGGCTTTTGCAGTGACAGATAGGGAACCAGTTGTTAGGGAGTACCCGATGAGAGAAACTCCAGGAGGTAGTTATGTGCATGTTCCATGGACCAGACAGGATATACTGTCATTTACAAATGACTTCCCAAAATTGAGAGAAAAACCAGTAGAATGGTACAGACAAGTGGAGAGATGTGTTAAGGTGTCAAAAGTGCTGTGGATAGATCTAGATGGATTGTTTGATATAGTAGTGCCAGCTGATTTGTGGACAGAATATAAGATTACTATTGATTGGCCAACTGTAGAATATACAAGGGATGCTAAAACAGGAGCGCCAGGTCCAGAAGTGATGAGGAAGTACGACCAAGTAGTTACCTTTTTGAAGAATAAAATTCCACCAAAAGTAACAGATTGGGTAAAAATAGACAGAACAACGCAGGAAAGCAAAGAGTCAGTGCACGCCTACTATGAGAGATTGTTGTTGGTCTTCAAACAGTATAGTGGTTATGAGACACTGAATGAGAAGGATATGAGTTATTTTGTGTATAGGTTTGTGTATGGATTAAAACCAGAGATAAGTGAAATGATTAAGCAGCACTTGATTGGTTGGCAGAATAGCACAGTGGATGAAGTTTTGAGATATGCGAAGTATTGTAGTGATGAAATTGAGAGTAAACAGCGTAAATTGAAAGAAAAGGCCATGTGGGCACAGGTGAAATTTGCAGAGAAGCAAGAAGCTCAATTGAGTAACACTGGTAGTGAAACAAGACAGTTTAAATCCCGACCTAATATAGGTAAAGGAAAAGGACAAATGAGCATAGATGAGGCAAAGAAAAAGTGACATGCCACAACTGCGGAAAGCTAGGACATTGGAGAAAGGAGTGTAAATTTCCTCCAAAACCTAATGTGGAAAATCAATCATTAAATTCACAGGTGCAGAGTGAGGTAGTTACTCAACAAGGTTAGGTGCCACAACCACCACTTCCCAAGAGTGTTAACCAACAGAAATACAGTGCAGAAACAGGATTCTACGGAGGAGAACAGGTAACACAGTTGCCGCGTGCAGCTGCAATTTCTCAATATTGGTTACGACAGGATGAGGATGACACGGATGAAAGTTCCTGATGGTGCCTAGGAGAGGGGGCAGAGTGCGTGCTTGGCGCAACTCTAGAGGTAGATCAGTCTGGTCCATCTGTGGATGGAGAAGTGAATGGTGCAAATGTAACATTCCTTGTTGACACTGGAGCTACCCGTTCTACTGTTAGGTCAGTGGAAATTCCAAACCTTCCTCTCTCAGGTGAACATATCCAAGTAGTTGGAGTTTCCAATCAGCAAATTAAAACGCCTCTTACTAAATTAGTAAAGGTAAGAATTGGCCCATTCAGTGAAATGCACCGATTTGTGGTATGGGATTGTAGTCCCGTGAACCTTTTAGGACGCGATTTATTGTGCAAGATGAACTGCACTATCTATTGTACCCCAGACGGAATTGCATTTCAGACTCCAGATGAGGATGTGCTGTATAAAATGACAATGGTGAATTTAGAACCAGAAGTAAATGGTTTGTTTCCTGTATTTGATGCAGAGAAAATCCCAATTGAATTGAAAAGGACAGTGAAAGAAGAAGTGTGGGACTTTTCAGGAGAAGATGTAGGATTAATGAAAGGAGTAGATCCAGTTAAAATAACAGTGAAAGAAGGAACGAGTTACCCAAATACGCCCCAGTATAAATTGACTCCAGAAATAATTGAAGGAATAACGCCAGTAATAAATAAAATGATTGAACAAGGGATTTTAAAAGAAATCATGAGCAGTCCATGTAATTCGCCAATAATGGGACTGAAAAAGCCAAATGGAACATATAGAATTGTACAGGATTTGAGAAAGGTAAACAAAATTGTTGTGCCGTGTTGCCCAATAGTACCGAACCCTGCTGTGATTCTATACCAGATTCCCCGTGAAGCAGAATGGTACACAGTAATTGATTTATGTCATGCATTTTTCTCTATTCCATTGCATCCAGATAGCCAGCCATTATTTGGGTTTAGGTTTGGAGAGCGTATTTTGGCATGGTGCCGAATTCCTCAAGGGTACACAGAAAGTCCCTCAATCTTTAATCAGATCCTAAAGAAATCATTGGAAGATCTAAGAATGCCAGAAAAGTCAGTAATGGTTCAGTATATTGATGACCTACTGGTGGCATCAAAAACGAAAGAAGCATGTGTCAATGATACAATTGCTTTGCTGAATCATTTAGCAAAAAGAGGACATAAAGTGTCCCCTTCAAAATTGCAGTTTTGTCAACAAGAAGTCCAGTATTTAGGGCATAAAATTGAGAAAGGAGTGCGAAAGGTAACGACTGAAAGAATAAAAATGATTCAAGGAATGAGAGCTCCAATGACACAAAGAGAGGTAAGAATGTTTTTGGGAATGGTTGGATATTGTCGACAATGGATAAGCGGTTTTTCACTGATTGCTAAACCATTGCAGAAACTGACAAAGAAGGATGTTAAAGATCCTTTTGAAATGAATGATGAGGAAATGAAAGCATTCAGAGAGCTGAAAAAGAAATTGTGTGAGGCTCCAGCATTGGGAATGCCTGACTATGAGAAAGATTTTGAGCTGTACTGCAGTGAAAGAGATGGATGTGCATTTTCAGTTTTGGTACAGAGACATGGAACTATGAAAAGACCTATTGCATATTTTTCAGCTGTTTTAGACCCTGTAGCGAAGGCATTGCCTGGATGTTTGAAAGCAGTTGCTGCTACTTGTGTGAGTCTGGAACAGAGTGAAGGCATAGTGATGGGGTATCCATTGAGAGTGTATGTTCCCCATTCTGTGGAAATTCTCTTGACAAGAACAAAAACCCAATACATGACACATAGTCGGTTGACTAGGTATGAAAAGGTAATTTTGAGTGCAGATAATGTGACCATTGACAGATGTATGAATGTGAATCCTTCAACATCATTGCCAGATGAAGAGAGTGTGATTGAAATGGATGAAGTAGATCACGATTGTCTGAATGTGCTCGAATACTGTACAAAACCAAGGTCTGACATACGAGATGAGCCTTTGAAAGAATCAGATTATATTCTGTTTGTGGATGGCTCATGTTTGAGAACGAGTGATGGAGTTCTAAGTGCAGCATATGCAGTTTGCACAGTAGCAACTGTAATGGAAGCATCTTGTCTGAAAGGTGTACGGTCTGCCCAAGTCGCAGAATTAGTAGCTCTGATTCAAGCATGTAAGTTGGGAAGAAATGTACGGGTTACGATTGTGACAGATAGCCAGTACGGCTTTGGGGTTGTGCATGATTTTGGTCAGATTTGGTCACAAAGGGGTTTCTTGACGTCTGCAGGAACGCCCATTAGGAATCGAGATTTTGTGAAAAAGCTGCTTGAGGCGATACAGCTGCCTAAACAGATCGCTGTAGTGAAGTGCAATGCACATAAAAATGGGGAAGACTACATAACTGTTGGTAATAAATATGCTGACGAAATGGCACAGTACTGTGCAAAGAATGTGGTTTCTTTGAACAAATGTCGTGAAAGAGAGCATATTTCTTGTCCTTTGCTTTTTACTAACTCTATTGAAACATGGGATGAGGTGAGACAGTTACAAGAAGCTGCAGAGGATGAGGAAAAAGATACCTGGATAAAAGCAGGATGTAGAAAACATGAAGAGACTGATGTTTGGGTTTACAGGGATGAGAGACCAGTTATGCCTGATAGCATGATTTCTGACATGGCACGGATGTACCATGGACAAGCCCATATTGGGAGAGATTCAATGATCAGACTTTTTAGACAAACATGGTACAATCCAAAATTCAGAGCCATAGCTGAGAGTCTTTGTCAGAGATGTCTTATTTGTCAACAGTTAAATCCAGGAAGGAAGACAGTAGTGAGTCTAGGAACAAAAGGACGAGAAGGGGGTCCTTTCACTAGAATGCAAATGGATTTTATTGAAATGCCACCTTGCAACAGACTGAGGTATGTCCTAGTGGTCGTCTGTTTGTTTTCCCGTTGGGTGGAGTCATACCCAACAAGAAGGAATGATAGTATTACGGTAGCAAAACTTATGCTGCGAGAATTCATTCCGAGGTATGGTTTTCCAGCCACGATTGAAACAGATAGAGGAACACACTTCCAAAATGAATTAGTTAAACTGATTTGTGAAGCACTTAGTATTAAACAGAAACTGCATTGTGCATACAGACCAGAGGCTTCTGGAATAGTAGAGCAAGTGAATGGAACAATCAAGAACAGGTTAGGAAAAATGTGTCAAGCTACAGGACTCAAATGGCCAGATGCTTTGCCATTAGTTCTGATGACAATCAGAAGTATTCCGGAGAGGAAAACTGGACTCAGTCCCCATGAAATAATCATGGGACGAGCAATGAGACAAGCACAAGTACCTGTCAACAAGCTACTGACTATAACTGATGATCTAGTGCTGGATTATTGCAAAGGATTGGCTGATGTGGTGCATTCTGTGTTTCATCAGGTTGGACCGGATGCGACCACTCTTGAAAGAAAACCAGCTCACGACTTGAATCCAGGAGATTGGGTTCGAATAAAAGTCCACCGGAGAAGAAACTGTTTGGTTCCTCGCTGGGACGAACCACGACAAGTGATCCTGGTGACGACCACTGCAGTCAAGTGTGCAGGAGTGAAACACTGGGTACATGCCAGTCACACCATCAGAGTTCCAGAACCTAAAGATCGACATGTGAGTCGACATCTGGAAGTATTGGATAACAGTTCAGCATCAGAAAGAGAAGAAGAAACAAACAGGGTGCCACAACCTGAAGATCGACCTGTAAGTCGACATCTGGAAGACCCAACTACAAGTGCAACGACAGAAGAAGAAGAAGAAATAGAAGAAATAGCTGAAGTTCCAGAATTTGAAGATCGACCTGTAAGTCGACATCTGGAAATATCTGACACCAGTTCAGAATCTGATACAGAACATTCGGATTGTGAAGAAATTCTAAAAAGAAATTGGAATTTTGAAAGCATAAAAGAAGAAACTGAGCCAGAAGATAGTGACAGTGAGCAACCAAGTACAAGTTGTGGTAAAAATCCTTCGAAGATAATATTAATAGATGAAGAAGGGAGAGTTTCAAACAAAAAGCTACAAAAATCGGAAAAACCCCGAGGAGCAGTAGGGACAGATAGTCAAACACAAGAACAGGGAAATTTAGAAGCCGATAGAGAGACTGACACAAATTCGGAAGAACCTCGAGGAGGGACAGAAATAGGTGAACGAAGGAAGATAAGAAAAGAACCACAAGTAGAAGAAAATGAAATTATAAGTTTCAAAATAAGAGGAAATAACGAAAGAATTGAAACAGAGTCTGAAGAAAGTGGAGAAGAAAGAAATCAAAAACTAGAGACAAGAAAAAGAAATTGGAGATCAGAAAGAGAGGAAAAAGGGAGTGAAGCAAAAAGGCCAAGAAAAGGAGACAATTGGCCCAACGAAGTAAGAAAGTTAAGATACAGAATCATAAGGTTGGATGGGAAAAGTGCTGAACAAGTGAATGAAATAACAAGTCAAAGAGAGCAAGAAAAACAAGGTGGAAAACATTTGCAGAAAACGAAAAGAATAAAGAAGGTAAATCAGAAGTATAGATCGCCTGAATGGTTGTATCGTGCTTTGACTAGTCACAAAGAAGAAAAGAACACTCACGAAAACCCAGAACAAAGAAACCTGATGGGAGAAAGTGAAGTGCAACAAACCTGAAGAAGTTTAGATAGTTTCTACCGGATTTGACAAAACACTGGATCTGACGAATTTACCGGATGTGACAAAGAAAGAATTCTGAGAAAGAATTAAAAGAAAGTACCAAGCAAAGACAAAACATTGGAGTACAGAGTGGCAAAACAAGTCATTTCTGAGGTGTAGTGACACAATTTTCTGGAAAACAAATAAATAAGGTTATAAAACAAAATGGAGAATACTAGAGATAGAAAATGTAAATGTGAGTTTTTAAGTAGATGGTGCAAGATGTGCTGTTTTTGTACAGGATTATTAATAACAGTATGGGTGGGTTTAGCAATCACTATTCCAATTAGTTTAGCTGTAGTAGAAATGTCTAATAACACTGAGAAAGGAAAAGGAGCTAACACTCAAGAGCCAGTTATTCTAAAAAGTAGTGCAGAATTACATAAGGATAAATCAATAACAGATTTTTCAAAAAATGTTTTTACTAAATTATTATATGAGTATGTAGAAACAATGGATGTAAGAGATTGATATGTTTGTATGCAGTTGCCTGCATCTGTAGCAGAGGGTGTGACCTATCATCACCTCCCTTTGACATATGGAATAACATGTAGCGTTTTAGCAAGTTTATTTTATAAAACAGGTAGATTAGAATATTATTACACTGACATAAATAAGATTTTTGCGAAAGTTTCTGTAGTTCCCGAGCTTAACAAAATAAAAGAGGGAAAAACGTTTGGTGAATATTTTTTAGAAGATAAGATTTTAACATTAGATAGTATAATTAGATACAACCTTACGTGTGAATTAAAGAAGGAGGAAAAGGTATTTTTAGAGATGGTTGAAGAGAGAAGAGTGAAATTTCAAAGAAAAGTGATAGAAGAGACAAAAACACCTCTTTGGGCGTTTGAGGAAGACAATCATGACAAGAAAAAGACAAATGCAGCTATGACTCTGGATTGGCCCCAACAGGGAAGGTTGTGCATTAGAAGAAATAAGACAAGATATGATAATTATTTTGTGGGTTCCAGTATTTGCCATGACAATTACCAAATTTTAGGTGGATGGGGATGCAAAGGGGGAAAAGATCCAATATTTCCAGGGATTTATTATGTTTGCGGAAATAGGGCTTATTATAGGTTGCCGGACCATTGGTATGGGTCATGTTACTTAGGCCTGGTCCTTCCAAAGATTTTTCATGTGGATAGAAAAGAAAAAGGAACACACAAAATGATAAATACCTTTACACGTAGAAAAAGGGAAAGTTTTTCAGAAATAGTAGGTGATATTTTTGGTGCATTGATACCAGCAGTGGGAATATCTTATGAATGCATTTAAAATTCGGAAATTATCCACAGTGGTAGATCGTTTATCTACAGATACTGCTGGAGTGTTCTTGATGGTAAATACCGAGATGGTTGCCATGAGAGCTATGGTGATGCAAAATCGACTTGCCCTTGACATTCTTTTGGCAAAAGAGGGCGGAGTCTGTGGAATGCTGAAAGTCCAACATTGTTGCACTTACATTCCAGATAAGAGCAAAAATATACAGAAGTATATAACAAATATTACAAGTTTGCACAAAGAACTTGTTCCACTGGAGGTTGAAAGTGCCTGGGGAAAACTTGGTAAAGGGTTTTCTTCAGTAATAAATTGGTTAACAAGAATGAGTGGATTAATAATAGGGAAAGTTATAATAATAGCAACCGTGATAATAATAATAATATTAGTACTGAAGCTTGCAATAACATGTATAAAGAGGAAAAGAAGGCAGAATAAGATAGAAAAAGAAAACATGATAAACAAGGAAAGAGAGAGAGAAATGGGTGAAATAGAGTTAGAAGAAATAAAAGAGAATATATACAAGAAAACGAAGAAACAAGTTGAAAGGGATACAGTTGTGTAAACTAACAAAAGCAAATGGATAAAAGATATATGCTGTCTGAGAAAATTGTATAACTTGGGTTTTGTGGTGATATTAAAAATCACCAAAGGGGGGAGTTGATGGAGCAGGGTAATTGAAAATTTTTTAACCTCCAAATGTTTTCGTAAAACAATTAATAAACATGTTCGTTTAAGTAAATAACCAACAATGTATGTTACATGTTAAGGGTTAAAGGTAACACGCTATTCCGTGTGCAAATTAATTGACTTATAATTGTTTACGTGTCTAACATAACATAATATTTGCGTACTAATTAAATAATAAATGCATGTTCTGTGCATTTAAGTAAAACGTGTGGTTGCAAAATAAAGCGATGGTAAGTAAGGGACAGTTTTATATGTTGCTTTTGCTAGGTAATACCTAATTGGGGTACGTAGAAAGACGGGAGGGAAACAAAAGGGTTTATATTTCTTTGTTTTAACAATATTTTGTTTATCTTTAAAAATAGTGCGCTTAGGCCTGTCGAGCAGCAATATAAAATGGCCACGAGTTGTTAGAGTACGCATGAGCGGGGGACCATGTGATAGAGGTGAGAGGCTGTGGAAAAGGGATGATCACGCGCTGATGCTGAGAGGCTAAGATGGAAGTATGGTCAAGGCTGTTGTGACCCTTCTGAGCAGATGTGTGCCAAGATGATCAGCAAGAAGCGTGAGAAGCCCGACTGAATCAATAGACGGAACTGTATTACACAAAATGTAACAGAAAAAGATACAATTTGGACTGGTCGAAACGGATGAGCAATTGCATGAACTGTGGGAAACGATGCTTGCATGGACATTCCACACGGAACTGGTTAAGACCAGGAAGTTTGATTAAAATGTATATGGGCCTGGAGTTTTGACCAATGAGAAAGAATCGCGCCATGAAGAAGAAACATTTTATGCTGTAAGCTAGAATTAGGGTATAAGAAGACCTACTCTTGGTGGGAGGGGTTAGAATGCTGTTAGAATGCTGCGGGAGATGCTGCAGAAGTTAGATGCTGCGTGAGTTAGATGCTGTAGATGGGAGAAGTTGCGGTTGCTGATGCTGCTGCTGTTATTTTCCTTTTCCAGTTGAGTATAAAGATGCTGCTTTAGGAGAACTTTTTCTTGATAGATTTTATTAGAATTATTAGGTTTTCCCCAGATAGATAGATAGATTGATCTATAGAGTTCTTATTATGATAACCTCATTTTTCCGTCTAATAAATATGCATTGCAATTTCAAACTATTCTTATATTGAGGATAAATGTAATGATCTGAATAATAAGTTTAACCTCATTTCTTGCATTCAAAACTTTATAAAGACTTTATTATTCTTTAAACAAATGACTCAGTGATTCTTTAGCTCAATTATTAAAAATGAAATGTTAAAGAGTTTATTGTGATTGAGCAGGTATTAATCACCATCAACTGATTCCTACTAGTTGGTCCATCGACCAATGAGCGGAATACCTTAAAAGCAAAATGAGAAATATTATGACATGATAAAAGAGGTATCCCGACTCCTTCCAGCGAATCGTTTTTCTCCGAGGTTACTGACGGAGGAAAATCCAGGGAATAAATGTGTAAGTGAATGTATATGCGGTGTTATGGGCCCCACCGTCATATGGATATAGTGTGTGTGTTAGAGAAATAGTTGCACCTGGATGACCAAAGCCAAATAGGAGAATTATTTTTATTGTTAGCGCTGGATCAGATTTCTTGGAAGCAGAGTTATGGTTTCTATAGATTAGTTTGGTGATTATTGATTATTGATTATTGATAAGTTCATGTCTAACACTTTTTGTTGAGTCACGTTATGTTATATGTAAGTTTTCACGCTTCCGGGAAGTAGGAAGTGGAACACGTGTGGCAAGAGAAGTCACATGGAATTTTACACTGTCTGAGTTCATTTTTGGTAATAACACAGGTTGTGTTATAATAGGGACATTTTGCGTATAAAAGGTGTGTAAGTGAGATAGTGATCGGTTTTCTTGTGAAACTCTGGCCTTAATTCTCAGGAGCAGTATAGTCTCCACATGTGCTTTATCCCCAGAGAAACGGGTTTACTGATTGCTTGAAAGAAGGGTAAGGTAGAGGGAAGTGCTACTTTATCGGCGAAACTGAAAATTCTGTGGTAGGGTAGAGGTAAGCGCTGCCTACTGGAAAATACAGAATTCTTGTGTAAATGGTCAAAGCTATCTTTTCGGTTTAGCGAATCAGACAATGGAAATGTTTTAAATGTTGTAACTAACGAAGAATTGTTGAAAAAGAAATTGCCGATAAATTTTGTAAAGGAGGGGTCAAGAGCAGAAGTGACGTAGACAAGAGTCGCGCTGGGATTGGACAGTGCGCTAGTCACATGGAAACAGGAGCAGAACTGACGTAGACAGAAGCCGCGCTGGGATTGGACGGTGCGCCGTAGACAGAAATCGCTCTAATTGGAGCTTTGGTGTGAGTCGCGCTACGATTGGTCGAATAATCTAGTGACGTGGAAGTTTGTGATTGGAGTGTTGGTGTGAGTCGCGCTAGTATTGGTTGAAATAACGCATAGGGAACCATGTTGAATTACGGATCGTTTAAGGAGAAAAAGGTTGTGAATCATGTCGTACTATGAGTATGGAAAAGAGAAAACGTCATGGATGTCGAAAGTTAAGAACTTCTTTAAGAAGGACAAAAAGGTAGTGACTAGAGAGGGACAAATAATTCCTCCGCCGAAATCACCAGCTTCACATATGATGCTGAAATATGGATATCATACATGCATATGGTTAGAAAATTGGACAAAATACACCAAGAATGATGGAGCATTGGCTTTCCCTGAGAATGGTTCATTTAATGTAGCCGTACTACGGAACTTGAGAGAAAAGATGGTAATGTTAAAACATAGACCTAGACCGACACAGTTTGAAGCTTTAACGGAATGGGAAGATGAGATGTATGAGCGAGAGAGATCCAGAGGATTAAAGAATCATGAGTTTTTGCCTGGAAGGTTATGGGGAATAAATCATGAGGACAGAGTAAAGCGTTGGAGATATGCTAACATGACAGGAGGTTTGTTTCCAGCTTTTACAGTTGAGGAAGAAACAAAGAGAAAGTGTACCGAGAAAAAGAAACATGTAGTGGTAGAAAAGTATGTGTATGGTGGTAGTGAAACAGATGACGAATTGCTGGAAGATATTTTAAACAGAAACCCACCTCCATACCAACAGACTTCTGCGGTGGTGACACCTAATGCACCGCTAATGGAAACTGGGAGGAATAAAAAACCCGAACGAAGAAATGAAACAAATAGGTCACAAGAAACATTTAAAACTTCACAAAATGAAGAGATAGAAAGTGACAATGCAACTGAATTAGCAAAAACGACAAAAGAATTGACTGTGAAAATAAGAGAATTGACAAAGAATATGGAAGCTGTAACTGTACCAGTAACGATAGGTCCAGTAATGCCAATTTTTGAGAATCAGAAAATTAATGAACATTCCTTAGTGATTCCCATGAATTCACATTTGCAAAGAAAAAGAGAAGGGATGGAACTGAATAATGAAGGGGCACAAAATTTGGCTAGTACGTGTAGACCAAGCCCACCTACAAATTTGACGATAAATGAGAATGAGATTAGGAGAATGCCTATGGTGACAGAGTCCGCATCAGGAACACCAGAAAAAAGCAGCGATTGGATAGAATTAAATAGTACGCCTGTAGGTCCGACTCCAGATGAGTTAAATGAATGGATGAAAGCGCTAAAAGCAATAGAACCGGAAGAAAAACCATTAGATGTAATTAGGTTGAAAATAGACATGGAAGAGTTGATTTTGGGAACAATTGGAACAGAAAAACAAAAAAATTATCAGGATGATGAGATTATGTTTTTGTGCAAGAGTCTTACTTGGAGAGCTAGAAATTTACATGACAAATTGGAAGAGACCGCAAGTGAACTAGGAGTAGAATTTGTGAAAGTGAGAACGTTGCAGAAACCGTACAGAGTAGATTTTTGTGAGAAAGACATAGAGAATTTGAACACATCAGGAAGACTGACCCAAATAAAAGAGCTGATTGTTTTATTGAGCAAATGGGGTGATGTGGATAGATGGAGAAATAGTTGGTCAAAGAGGAATGAGAAAACAACAGATAAAGCATCTTTTTCAGTGACAGATAGGGAACCAGTTGTTAGGGAGTACCCGATGAGAGAAACTCCAGGAGGTAGTTATGTGCATGTTCCATGGACCAGACAGGATATACTGTCATTTACAAATGACTTCCCAAAATTGAGAGAAAAACCAGTAGAATGGTACAGACAAGTGGAGAGATTTGTTAAGGTGTCAAAAGTGCTGTGGATAGATCTAGATGGATTGTTTGATATAGTAGTGCCAGCTGATTTGTGGACAGAATGTAAGATTACTATTGATTGGCCAACTGTAGAATATCCAAGCGATGCTAAAACAGGAGCGCCAGGTCCAGAAGTGATGAGGAAGTACGACCAAGTAGTTACCTTTTTGAAGAATAAAATTCCACCAAAAGAAACAGATTGGGTAAAAATAGACAGAACAACGCAGGAAAGCAAAGAGTCAGTGCACGCCTACTATGAGAGATTGTTGTTGGTCTTCAAACAGTATAGTGGTTATGAGACACTGAATGAGAAGGATATGAGTCATTTTGTATATAGGTTTGTGTATGGATTAAAACCAGAGATAAGTGAAATGATTAAGCAGCACTTGATTGGTTGGCAGAATAGCACAGTGGATGAAGTTTTGAGATATGCGAAGTATTGTAGTGATGAAATTGAGAGTAAACAGCGTAAATTGAAAGAAAAGGCCATGTGGGCACAGGTGAAAGTTGCAGAGAAGCAAGAAGCTCAATTGAGTAATACTGGTAGTGAAACAGGACAGTTTAAATCCCGACCTAATATAGGTAAAGGAAAAGGACAAATGAGCATAGATGAGGCAAAGAAAAAGTGGCCATGCCACAACTGCGGAAAGCTAGGACATTGGAGAAACGAGTGTACATTTCTTCCAAAACCTAATGTGGAAAATCAATCATTAAATTCACAGGTGCAGAGTGAGGTAGTTACTCAACAAGGTCAGGTGCCACAACCACCACTTCCCAAGAGTGTTAACCAACAGAAATACAGTGCAGAAACAGGATTCTACGGAGGAGAACAGGTAACACAGTTGCCGCGTGCAGCTGCAATTTCTCAATATTGGTTACGACAGGATGAGGATGACACGGATGAAAGTTCCTGACAGTGCCTAGGAGAGGAGGAAGAGTGCGTGCTTGGCGCAACTCTAGAGGTAGATCAGTCTGGTCCATTTGTGGATGGAGAAGTGAATGGTGCAAATGTAACATTCCTTGTTGACACTGGAGCTACTCGTTCTACTGTTAGGTCAGTGGAAATTCCAAACCTTCCTCTCTCAGGTGAACATATCCAAGTAGTTGGAGTTTCCAATCAGCAAATTAAAACGCCTCTTCCTAAATTAGTAAAGGTAAGAATTGGCCCATTCAGTGAAATGCACCGATTTGTGGTATGGGATTGTAGTCCCGTGAACCTTTTAGGACGCAATTTATTGTGCAAGATGAACTGCACTATCTATTGTACCCCAGACGGAATTGCATTTCACACTCCAGATGAGGATGTGCTGTATAAAATGACAATGGTGAATTTAGAACCAGAAGTAAATGGTTTGTTTCCTGTATTTGATGCAGAGAAAATCCCAATTGAATTGAAAAGGACAGTGAAAGAAGAAGTGTGGGACTTTTCAGGAGAAGATGTAGGATTAATGAAAGGAGTAGATCCAGTTAAAATAACAGTGAAAGAAGGAACGAGTTACCCAAATACGCCCCAGTATAAATTGACTCCAGAAATAATTGAAGGAATAACGCCAGTAATAAATAAAATGATTGAACAAGGGATTTTAAAAGAAATCATGAGCAGTCCATGTAATTCGCCAATAATGGGACTGAAAAAGCCAAATGGAACATATAGAATTATACAGGATTTGAGAAAGGTAAACAAAATTGTTGTGCCGTGTTGCCCAATAGTACCGAACCCTGCTGTGATTCTATACCAGATTCCACGTGAAGCAGAATGGTACACAGTAATTGATTTATGTCATGCATTTTTCTCTATTCCATTGCATCCAGATAGCCAGCCATTATTTGCGTTTAGGTTTGGAGAGCGTATTTTGGCATGGTGCCGAATTCCTCAAGGGTACACAGAAAGTCCCTCAATCTTTAATCAGATCCTAAAGAAATCATTGGAAGATCTAAGAATGCCAGAAAAGTCAGTAATGGTTCAGTATATTGATGACCTACTGGTGGCATCAAAAACGAAAGAAGCATGTGTCAATGATACAATTGCTTTGCTGAATCATTTAGCAAAAAGAGGACATAAAGTGTCCCCTTCAAAATTGCAGTTTTGTCAACAAGAAGTCCAGTATTTAGGGCATAAAATTGAGAAAGGAGTGCGAAAGGTAACGACTGAAAGAATAAAAATGATTCAAGGAATGAGAGCTCCAATGACACAAAGAGAGGTAAGAATGTTTTTGGGAATGGTTGGATATTGTCGACAATGGATAAGCGGTTTTTCACTGATTGCTAAACCATTGCAGAAACTGACAAAGAAGGATGTTAAAGATCCTTTTGAAATGAATGATGAGGAAATGAAAGCATTCAGAGAGCTGAAAAAGAAATTGTGTGAGGCTCCAGCATTGGGAATGCCTGACTATGAGAAAGATTTTGAGCTGTACTGCAGTGAAAGAGATGGATGTGCATTTTCAGTTTTGGTACAGAGACATGGAACTATGAAAAGACCTATTGCATATTTTTCAGCTGTTTTAGACCCTGTAGCGAAGGCATTGCCTGGATGTTTGAAAGCAGTTGCTGCTACTTGTGTGAGTCTGGAACAGAGTGAAGGCATAGTGATGGGGTATCCATTGAGAGTGTATGTTCCCCATTCTGTGGAAATTCTCTTGACAAGAACAAAAACCCAATACATGACACATAGTCGGTTGACTAGGTATGAAAAGGTAATTTTGAGTGCAGATAATGTGACCATTGACAGATGTATGAATGTGAATCCTTCAACATCATTGCCAGATGAAGAGAGTGTGATTGAAATGGATGAAGTAGATCACGATTGTCTGAATGTGCTCGAATACTGTACAAAACCAAGGTCTGACATACGAGATGAGCCTTTGAAAGAATCAGATTATATTCTGTTTGTGGATGGCTCATGTTTGAGAACGAGTGATGGAGTTCTAAGTGCAGCATATGCAGTTTGCACAGTAGCAACTGTAATGGAAGCATCTTGTCTGAAAGGTGTACGGTCTGCCCAAGTCGCAGAATTAGTAGCTCTGATTCAAGCATGTAAGTTGGGAAGAAATGTACGGGTTACGATTGTGACAGATAGCCAGTACGGCTTTGGGGTTGTGCATGATTTTGGTCAGATTTGGTCACAAAGGGGTTTCTTGACGTCTGCAGGAACGCCCATTAGGAATGGAGATTTTGTGAAAAAGCTGCTTGAGGCGATACAGCTGCCTAAACAGATCGCTGTAGTGAAGTGCAATGCACATAAAAATGGGGAAGACTACATAACTGTTGGTAATAAATATGCTGACGAAATGGCACAGTACTGTGCAAAGAATGTGGTTTCTTTGAACAAATGTCGTGAAAGAGAGCATATTTCTTGTCCTTTGCTTTTTACTAACTCTATTGAAACATGGGATGAGGTGAGACAGTTACAAGAAGCTGCAGAGGATAAGGAAAAAGATACCTGGATAAAAGCAGGATGTAGAAAACATGAAGAGACTGATGTTTGGGTTTACAGGGATGAGAGACCAGTTATGCCTGATAGCATGATTTCTGACATGGCACGGATGTACCATGGACAAGCCCATATTGGGAGAGATTCAATGATCAGACTTTTAGACAAACATGGTACAATCCAAAATTCAGAGCCATAGCTGAGAGTCTTTGTCAGAGATGTCTTATTTGTCAACAGTTAAATCCAGGAAGGAAGACAGTAGTGAGTCTAGGAACAATAGGACGAGAAGGGGGTCCTTTCACTAGAATGCAAATGGATTTTATTGAAATGCCACTTTGCAACAGACTGAGGTATGTCCTAGTGGTCGTCTGTTTGTTTTCCCGTTGGGTGGAGGCATACCCAACAAGAAGGAATGATAGTATTACGGTAGAAAAACTTATGCTGCGAGAATTCATTCCGTGGTATGGTTTTCCAGTCACGATTGAAACAGATAGAGGAACACACTTCCAAAATGAATTAGTTAAACTGATTTGTGAAGCACTTAGTATTAAACAGAAACTGCATTGTGCATACAGACCAGAGGCTTCTGGAATAGTAGAGCAAGTGAATGGAACAATCAAGAACAGGTTAGGAAAAATGTGAAGCTACAAGACTCAAATGGCCAGATGCTTTGCCATTAGTTCTGATGACAATCAGAAGTATTCCGGAAAGGAAAACTGGACTCAGTCCCCATGAAATAATCATGGGACGAGCAATGAGACAAGCACAAGTACCTGTCAACAAGCTACTGACTATAACTGATGATCTAGTGCTGGATTATTGCAAAGGATTGGCTGATGTGGTGCGTTCTGTGTTTCATCAGGTTGGACCGGATGGGACCACTCTTGAAAGAAAACCAGCTCACGACTTGAATCCAGGAGATTGGGTTCGAATAAAAGTCCACCGGAGAAGATACTGTTTGGTTCCTCGCTGGGACGAACCACGACAAGTGATCCTGGTGACGACCACTGCAGTCAAGTGTGCAGGAGTAAAACACTGGGTACATGCCAGTCACACCATCAGAGTTCCAGAACCTAAAGATCGACATGTGAGTCGACATCTGGAAGTATTGGATAACAGTTCAGCATCAGAAAGAGAAGAAGAAACAAACAGGGTGCCAGAACCTGAAGATCGACCTGTAAGTCGACATCTGGAAGACCCAACTACAAGTGCAACGACAGAAGAAGAAGAAGAAATAGAAGAAATAGCTGAAGTTCCAGAATTTGAAGATCGACCTGTAAGTCGACATCTGGAAATATCTGACACCAGTTCAGAATCTGATACAGAACATTCGGATTGTGAAAAAATTCTAAAAAGAAATTGGAATTTTGAAAGCATAAAAGAAGAAACTGAGCCAGAAGATAGTGACAGTGAGCAACCAAGTACAAGTTGTGGTAAAAATCCTTCGAAGATAATATTAATAGATGAAGAAGGGAGAGTTTCAAACAAAAAGCTAGAAAAATCGGAAAAACCCCGAGGAGCAGTAGGGACAGATAGTCAAACACAAGAACAGGGAAATTTAGAAGCCGATAGAGAGACTGACACAAATTCGGAAGAACCTCGAGGAGGGACAGAAATAGGTGAACGAAGGAAGATAAGAAAAGAACCACAAGTAGAAGAAAATGAAATTATAAGTTTCAAAATAAGAGAAAATAATGAAAGAATTAAAACAGAGTCTGAAGAAAGTGGAGAAGAAAGAAATCAAAAACTAGAGACAAGAAAAAGAAATTGGAGAACAGAAAGAGAGGAAAAAGGGAGTGAAGCAAAAAGGCCAAGAAAAGGAGACAATTGGCCCAACGAAGTAAGAAAGTTAAGATACAGAATCATAAGGTTGGATGGGAAAAGTGCTGAACAAGTGAATGAAATAACAAGTCAAAGAGAGCAAGAAAAACAAGGTGGAAAACATTTGCAGAAAACGAAAAGAATAAAGAAGGTAAATCAGAAGTATAGATCGCCTGAATGGTTGTATCGTGCTTTGACTAGTCACAAAGAAGAAAAGAACACTCACGAAAACCCAGAACAAAGAAACCTGATGGGAGAAAGTGAAGTGCAACAAACCTGAAGAAGTTTAGATAGTTTCTACCGGATTTGACAAAACACTGGATCTGACGAATTTACCGGATGTGACAAAGAAAGAATTCTGAGAAAGAATTAAAAGAAAGTACCAAGCAAAGACAAAACATTGGAGTACAGAGTGGCAAAACAAGTCATTTCTGAGGTGTAGTGACACAATTTTCTGGAAAACAAATAAATAAGGTTATAAAACAAAATGGAGAATACTAGAGATAGAAAATGTAAATGTGAGTTTTTAAGTAGATGGTGCAAGATGTGCTGTTTTTGTACAGGATTATTAATGACAGTATGGGTGGTTTTAGCAATCACTATTCCAATTAGTTTAGCTGTAGTAGAAACGTCTAATAATACTGAGAAAGAAAAAAGAGAGCTAACACTCAAGAACCAGGACATAAGATCAGCGAAAACATACATTATTGTTATGAGAATGCAGGACGTAAGGTCAGCAAAACAGCTCAAAGATTGTGCAGGCAATACAAAGTTGTCTCCACCTTCCATTACAGCGTAACACTTCAGGATGCAAAGTGCCAGAAGGACCCTTTCCTTATCCATCACCCACGCCCTCAGCCAAGGGCATCCAGGGCATACAAACCTTAGTAGAAACTTCCCGTCATCTCTCAAAGGGATGGTCAGAAATTACCTGCGTTCCATACCAACACATACACCAGGTCACCAAATTGTGCTCCGTCCCTGCCGGGGTACCTGTCACCAGGCAAATACCCCAAAATGTTCAACTCCATGCATGCCGGCATAGGGCAGAAAGATCCAGGACCACCAGCAAGTCAGTCCCCCCTCCTGCCTGCCCAGTGTCGACACAAATCAACACCCCTCCACAGAAAAAGTTCAGTAAATCAGTCCACCTTTGGGGTAGCCCCCTTTTCTGCTGCAAGAAATTCCACCAATTCCACCTTCCTCCAGGAGTTGGTGGGTGTGAGAATGCAGTAAGATGGATACCAGTGCACATCGGAGAGAAAAGAGGGCGATCCTTCGTCTTGCGATGCCTTATATGCTGACGTCCCAGGCGCCCCCAGATAACGTCACAGGGAACCCTCCTTCGTGGCAACACCGACATGGGACTCCCCCTTGGCTCCTGCCCGTGGAGCGACTAATAGCACCCCTCTGCTACTTGCAGTGGTGCGCCTGGCCATCTTACAAAAGGTAGCAAAATTAGGATTTTGTGCAGCTGCCAATCACATTCCCAGCACGACGGCTACACGCCCATGCACGGCATGTTTGAGGAGACCAGTGAGGCTTGTTGCTACCGCTGACTAGGAACATGCACTACCAAGCCGAGCTCAACGCACATCTGATGCCTGCATGCCTGTGAGTGACATCATCCCAGACAACATGTCGCCACAGCAGTGCTTGAACTCTGCCTGGCCTGAGGTGAGCCACAATAAGCTGCACGGTGCCCCAAGCTGTCTACCACCTATATGTCTGCCCCCAGGAGGGGGTGAGATCATCCTATATTTGACACACAGAGAATTTGGGTATAAGAGGCATGGTCACCCTGATCACCCTAAACTCACAGGGTGGTAGGAAGCTCACTCAGGGCCAACATGGATTCCATCTCTACAGTAGAGTCGGTCATCATGATTGGACCTCCATCCGCACAAGCTCCTTGATGGAAATTATGGGTTGAGTGATTAGAGGTTTATCTTGCTGCAATCACGATCAACAGCGTCTGGAAGAGGCCTATGTGGTGAAAGAAATATATAAAATTTCCAGGAATCTGGTAGAAGCTGGGCTGCCATTCACAAATCCCACACTAAAGACGGCTGTTAAGAACTATTTCATAACGATGGCTAATCCCAATTATGAGCGTTTTCTGCTGCCCCAAGCTGGGCAAGGACCAGACGAGCCCATAGACACTTTTTATACAAGACTCAGAGAACTAGCCAGCACATACACACTCCCAGATGAGACAGACAAAATCCGGGCCCAGTTCATATAAGGGTGCACTTCTGTCAAAATACTAATCCCGCAAGACCCAGGTAAATCCATGCAAGACATACCCACACTGGGCCACTCCAATGAACACTTGAAGGCCCAGGTGTCCCACATGGAAGCTGCCCTGCAAAAGCCTAAAATAGTTGAACCAATCAACCAAGTATCACGTGGGTCGCCATCAGGAAACCGAGACCGAAACAAGGTGCTGCAGTTGTGGGCGTCCTGCAGATGGTACGTGGCCCCTTCCTATACAAAGGGGAATGCCTTGCCAAAGACAAGAAATGTTCAATATGCAGCAAATTAAATCACCATGCCAAAGTATGTCAGTCGACCGTGGCACCCACCATCAACAACTCGAAGAATGCGGTGAAAAGCCTTGAGACGAATACTCCAGACGTTGATGACAAGGACAATGATGAAGCAGAGGGGATCCGAGTTACCGAAAAGTGACAAGTGCAAGTGGAATGACAAGCCATAACCGGCGTCATTGATACTGGGGCATCCATAAACATAATAGCAAAAGAACTCTATGAGATTCTACACAGAAAACCAAATCTTAGTGTGAACCGAGTAAAGGTGCACATCTTTGGCAATGTTCAACATCTCCTGCTGGCAGGGTTATTTACAATGGACATTGGCTACAAAGGGAAATTGACTCTCGCCAAAGTGTATGTCACTCAAAAAAGAAAAGACTTGTTATTAAGCTGTAATACAGCTGAGAGACTTTAAAGGATACAGTTTGCACTCAGTGTGCATACATCGGACCTTGACTCACTGTTGTAGGAGCTCAAGTTGCTGTTCCAAGGCATAGGTTGCCTGAAAAGGAAAATTGTGCGACTTCATATTGACCGGTCCGTCCCGCCAGTAGCACTATGTCCCCACAGGGTGGCATTCTATCTCAGGCCCAAAGTGGAGGAAGAGTCCAGGAAACTAAAAGCAGCAGATAATCATCTAGAGTGGAAGGCCTTATACCGTTGGTATGCCGGATCATGGTAATCTGAACACCGAAGCAACTGAGTGCAGCTTGAATATGTGTAGATATGCACATTCTGAATGTTGCTATCAAGCAAGAGAAGCATCTAACGCCAACAGTGAATGACATCATGAGCAAAGTTACAGGGTCCTGTTGGTTTTCGAAGATGGATCTCAGGTCAGAGCACCATCAACTCCTACTAGCACCTGAATCACAGTGGATAACTACTTTCTTAACTCACCTAGGGCTCCGGTGGTACAAACGCCTCAACTTTGGTATATCTAGTGCTGCTGAAGTATTTCAGGATGTTATACGAGGGCTGCTGGCTTTACTCCCAGTAGCCCTCATGATGACACCATGGTGCACGCCCGACCCTGGAGTAGCATTTCTAGTGTTTGAGAAAGCTGTTATGCAGACTCCAAGAGAATGGCCTCACACACCACAAGGAGAAATTTTGAGTTCCTGAAGAATGAGATCTATTTCTTCAGATATCGATTCTCCACAGCGGGCCAAGGTACAATCTGCCCTGTCTCCAACATCTGTGACTGGAAACTGGAGTGTCTTGGGTATGGTCAATTAGGGTGCACGTTTTATATCAAAATTGACCACATTTACAGCTCCGCTCAGTGAACATACAAAGAGCTTCACTCCATCGGTGTGGGCAACAGATCAGGAGCATGCATTCTAGAATGCAAAGAGAGCGCTCTCTGCAGACACCTCCCTGGTGTACTTCGATCTTCATCAAGACTCAAAGTTAGCAGTGGATGCCAGCCCCACTGTGCTGTGGGCAGTACTGTTGCAGAAGCAAGAGTGTGGTGAATTGGCCCTGGTGGCCTACGCCAGCCGTGCTCTCACTCCCACTGAACAGCTCTACTCTTACATTGAGAAAGAAGCAATAGCCATCCACTGAAGTTGCAGATACTTCCAGTTATACCTATACATTTGTGGTCCATACGAATCATAAGCCCCTCATCCAGCTGTTCCAGGGATCCACATCCAAGCCACCACCTCGTTAGAGAAATTGATCCTGCAACTTCAGGAATACAAGCATACAGTCAAGTACAAGCTTGGGACTCAAAACCCTTCAAACTGCCTTTCTCACCATGCCTACTAGTCAAGGCCACAAAAGAAGAAATCACTGTGGAAACCAAAGAACATGTCCGACAAGTAGATGTTTAGGCTGACATGTGGTAGCTACAATTCCTCATCATCCCAAATGGATGCCAAGGACCCCAAATGACAATGAATTGTACTCACGTCTGCCGTTCCGCAATGCCCAGGCCAGTGGATGACAGATGGCATGAGAAAGAAGTCTGCGGTTAGGGAACTTAGTCCTCATGAGAGACAGATATCCTGGGAGAACATTTTAACTCTCTTTTGAACCAATACCTCGGAGAATCATAAGAATCAAAGGCACCATGATGTCTGCCCACAGAGGCATCAAGACAATCACCAGGAATGTTTCAATCTTCAAGAACTTTGTGGGTCCTGACAGTGCCTCAGGCACCGAGGAGGAGAGGGGCAGTGAGCAAGGTATGGAAAAAACATGTGGGGACAGTTTTGATGAGGAATAGTCTAAGAACTTGAATTACCTCTGGCAGAGTGGCCAGAAGGGACCCACGCAGATAGACTGAAGAGCTGGAAATCCGGAGAGCAGGGAGATGGATTAGGCACCTCTGCAACAGAGTTCTCAGTCCAGAGAAGGGTTACGCACTGGTACAATCTCAGGACAGACCCTGCCTCCTCCCATAGTACAAAGACTTTGTGGTCTGAGATGTCATCCATGGACATGGGTTGTGTTTCACACTTTTGGTGTTGTGTTAATTTGTTCTTCATGCTTTTACAATTTGATTTGAGAAGGAATGTAGTATTGGGTGTTCCCAATACCAATGTGGACAAAGGGTCTGTTGGTCCTGTTTGGATGTATCCCAGAGTGTAGAGTGAGGGTGATATGACATCATTGCAAAAATAAAAGGCGTTGCTCTGTGTTGTACCTGCTGCTCAGCCAGTGTGAGTGTGGTGTGGAATGTTGGTGCGTGATGATGCTGTGGAATGTTGAATGAGTGAGGCTGGCAGTTGGAGTATGGGCTGAGCAGCAGGAAGGCTGCTCCTGGTGGGGCTCATTTTACCTTTTACCTTGAACCTACTATTTGAACAAATACCATCTTAAGTTACCCTGGAAATGGTTCCTCGTTTCATTACAACATTTTGGCGACGAATTTACTATGAAGAACCTGTGTGTGCTACCTGAATGGACTTTTACTATCAAGCTTGAAGTAACTGGAAATCAACGAAGTTAAACTTGAAGAAGCTGGCAGCCCTGAGCCCCACCAGTGACCACAAGATCGGTCGGCCCCAATGCGGGGGTGCCAGTTCCTGCTGGACTTTTGTTCTTCCTGGCTGCTGTCACCTTGGAAGAGGTGTCCGTGTCGAATTACCTTGGGAGAGTGTCTCCATCTAGAGGAGTTCCCCAGAGGTGCAATGAAGAGGAGTTCTCCAGAGGAGCAACAAGTATGAGGTTTCTCTCTAGTCTGTGTCACGAACAGCTTTGATGAAGAAGTAGTCTCCCTCTGTCTTTGAGGGTAAGAGCTTTTGGGGTGCTGCCACTTGAAGAGGTGCCCCTGTCGTGAGGAACACCAAGCCCCTAGAGCCCCGTGTGGAATTACATTTGCAACTAGTGGAAAAAGTCCCCGCTGTCCCTGTTTGGTGGACAGAGGAGCCCCTTTGTTCGTACCTTGAGGAGGAGCATTGAGTGAGGGGCTTGTAGTCCATGTTATGGAGGTGCTCCTTGGCTCAAGTGCTCCAGTGTTCGTGTCAAGTGGAGCAACATGTGCGAGCAGTCCCCGGAGTGCTTGTCATAGGCGACTTTGGGAAGAGGAGTTTCCTCCCGCCTTTGTGTATCCTGGTATCAGCTGTATTACATGGATTGGCGCAGTGTTTTTCGTGCTTCTGAGATAACTGTGTCTCAACTTTCTACCGCTGTGCCTGCTTTTTGAACTTTCAAAATTTCTTTAGCAACCGTCACCTACCTTCAACTGCCGTCAGTTGTCTCCAGCGCGAGCCCTGTCTTTGGCAGCTCGCGGTGTGTTCTGCTGCTTCTACGCTGTGCTGCACGTTCTTGCCTGGAGCCACCCGGGACGCTCCACGTGTACGTGTTCTTAGCGTGCTGCCTTCTTTCACCCTCGTTATGTTTCAAATGCCTGGTCCGCACGGAGACTTTCGTTCCTCCAATCTCTAGAATTATTTTTGGCAGAGGGTCGTACTATGCCGCTGTGTTGGGTATGTGGTTTGGATGTTGCCATCGAATCTGGTGAGGTCTGCGTTTCTGTTTTTATCTTAGATGTCCTCATGTTCCCTGTGTTTGCTCATTGTTTCCATGCATCGTCTGGTTATGGTGGTGTGAGGTCGGAGCAACACCCTCGCTTCTGGAGAAAGACTGCTGCATCCGTTTGGGAGAGTGACTACGCTACTCCACTTCTGTGTCTTTGTCGCGGCACACCCCAAGAATGCTGGTACCACTGACTTTGACTTTGCGAATCCATTTTTATCACAACATTCTTGCTTGTTAGTTTTGGGGGTTTGTTGTTGGAGACATTTTTTGAATATGTAAACTTTAGATGGGGTGTTCCAAAAAAAAATGTAAATTTCATGGCTTTGATGCTTCGCTCAAAATGTTTTATTTCAGGGAACGGGTGGATCTCTTGCTTAAACAATTTATGGTGCTGAGTTTTTGGATGTTTAAAGCCATATTGTTTTTAGATTACTTGTGTGTGTGGGTTGACTTTTGATCTAAACTCTCACTAGGTTACCACATTTCTGTGGTTGTGGGGTATTGTGTTAATTCTCCCTGTTGGCGTAGTGTGTGAGATGACATTGGTTGTTAAGTCACTCTGTGTTACCACCATGGCTGGTTGTGGGGTTGGTGATTCCCTCTCTCTGGGTGGTGTGCGTGTGTGAAGGCTTTTTGGTGTTTAGCCTCTTTGGTCTCCCATGACTTTTGTGGGTATGAGTTGATTTGGTAAGTCACCCTGTTGGTGGTGTGTGTGAGTTGACTTTTGGTATTAGGTCACTCTGGGTTACCACCTGAGTATGTGTTTGTGAGTTGACTTTCACGCATGAAGTCACTCTGGTTTATCCCCAGGTCATTGTTGTGAGAGTGTGTGTATCTCACTGTTGGGGGTGTGTGTACAAGAAGGCTCTCAGGTTCCGAGCTTCTCTAACCTACCACTATTTTTGTGGTTGTGGGTTGACATAGGTTTGTCACCTTTGTGGGCACTGTGTTTGAGTTGATCCCCTTGTTGTTGTCGTGGGAGTCTGTGTATCTCTCACTGTTGGGGGTGTGTGTGTGAGAAGGCTCTTTGCTGCAGAGCCTCTCTGGCCTACCACTATTTTTGTGGTTGTGGGTTGACATAGGTTGGTCACCCTTGTGGGCGTTGTGTTGGAGTTGACTTGTTTTTGAGTCACTCGTGTCTACCACCTTTGTGTGGTTGGTAGGTGAATTTTGCTTCACCTTTAGCTTTGGCGTTGTTGCTGAGTATTTTCTGCGTGCTTGTCCTCTCTTTCCTTCCTCCCTATCAGCTTGGGGGTTTGTCTCACGTTGTGTATTTGTTTTGCTCTGGCGGGTTGTCTCCTGCACGTTGTGGTTTGGTTCCCTGTGTGCTCACGCTCATTTTCGGCCTGGCCAGATGTTGTGTTTGTGGCATTAGGGGTTGGTTGGTTGTGCGCAGCGTTGTTGCCAGCTGGTTTGTTTGGTTTTGTGTGGTAAGGTGGAAGATTTTTCTGTTTTGTGTGGAAAGGGAGTGGATGTGTGTAGGTGTTGTCTTTCTGTTTGAATACGTATTTTCCTTGTCCAGTTTGGTGTTTTCTTCCTTTTAAGTACATGGGTGCACATTGTCATGTTTCATGATTGCATTGCGTTATGTTGTCATTCATGTTATTTATCACTTTCTACTATTTTTGATGTTGACCTGTAAGCCCTGTACTGTGTTTCCCTTGTTTTCATCTTAACTGGTTTGCCCTCAACCATCTTCAGGTCTTTGCAATGGTACCTTTCCAGATTCATGTGCATGTTATTTTCACTAATGTGTGCTTTTCACCTGGACCATTGCAGTGTGTTTTTGTTTACTCTGAGGAAGGGAGAAGTGTTGTACCTGCTGCTCAGCCAGTGTGAGTGTGGTGTGGAATGTTGGTGCGTGATGATGCTGTGGAATGTTGGATGAGTGAGGCTGGCAGTTGGAGTATGGGCTGAGCAGCAGGAAGGCTGCTCCTGGTGGGGCTCTTTGTACCTTTTACCTTGAACCTACTATTTGAATAAATACCATCTTAAGTTACCCTGGAAATGGTTCCTCGTTTCATTACAACACTCTGCTCGCGTGGGCAACTTTGGCTAATCCACAACAGCAGTGTGGGTTGCAGCCCTTATTGCTGCCGACCCAGGCCCCCAACTCTACAGGTTTCATCTGCAATCGCTGACACAAATTTAGTACTGCTTAACTCACAGAACAGACAAAGGGCAGCACCAGTTCAAGTATTCATCACACAAAAAACAGGTGCAGCACTGGCAGTTTCCTTCCAAAAACAGCCTACCTGCGAGGACACTTGTTTGCCTTCAAGTCTTTCTCTATACTCCCTCATTGCGGTTTTGTTATCATATTACATTAAAATCATTTCAAAATGTAATGGAAGCTCAGGCGTACCCATATGAACAAATGTTTTATCCATGTGAATCTTCCTTCTATACCACCATGCGTTTCACCACATTTCCTCCTAGTTTAGGTATTATTATGATTATTTCACATCCTGAGCTCCAACATCAAATTGAACAGCTTGTGGGCCTAATGTGTAATTATTTTTTCTCTTAATATTTAGGCATGCATCTATTTCTTACGCGGTGGAATGGTCCAGTTCAAAACCTTGTTAAATTCCCTTTGTGTTCACAACTTTCCCTCAGTAGCGGGCACATTTTTCAGTAGTAACTTCTGTATCCTGACCTTCATGCTGTGGGAAGTAATCAAACCTTACCCTCTCCTACCAGTCTAATTGTCCCCTACCATCTACTCACTTTGCACTTATGTTGTTTTTGAAACATTTCTAAGCATTGTAGTTTAAAATGCAGTTCATACTCATTTGTTGTTACACTGAGAAATAAACAAGACATAGTAATATACTGCAATGGACATGAGAGATGATCAGCAAACACATTTTACTTGAGTACAAAATGGGTGTGGCTCACTAACTTTGAGCAACTTGACAATATCTTATAATACTAAAAAGAAATTATCTGTTCACAGGCACGTTGGACTTCAAGTCAAATATTGGGGTCTTGTTATGATCCAAACTCTGATGTGAGGTTATAACCAAGACTTTATTGAAGCCTGAGAGACTGCTGTTGGTGCTCCCTCTCCATCCAGCGTAGAACTCCCCACAAAGAGAACACTACAGTCATGACAACATCAGGGAGTTGGAATACTGACACAACAGCATTCCATCCCTAAAGATATATTGCCCATTTACAGCTATAAACATACAACACATCTTCTTCTTCCTTTACAGAAACAAAATAACAATAAATCCAACAATGATCCACATATTATACATTGCACAAAAGATACTTTAATTAATGCAAATATGATAATTTAGTTACTTTGGTGGTACACGCATTCTTGGTGACCTGCTCTGTACGACTGCTTGTGAACTACCCTCACCATCTCCATCCACATTCATTCCCACACTTGGAGCTTTCTCCAACACAGAACCACTCGTAGCTCTCTCCACTACAGCACCACCATCATCTGTCATCATAAACCCACTGCACCCCTCTGTCGCTTCCTCCAACTTGGCACCAATTCCTCTCTCAAACAATGCTACTCTTCTCTTGTTCCATCTTTCCCCATTCCCCAACACCACAAACAAATCATGCACTTCTCTCACCCTAAAAGGCCCACGGTATTTTGTTAAACCACCTTCCACTCGACCAGACTTCACCTTCACTAAATCACCCACTTTTAACCTCTTCTGACCCATCCAACCAGATTTGCCCTCATCATCAGTATTTTCACCTCCTCCAATTAACAACTTTATCCATGCGGGAGACAACTTTGTATTTGCTTTCCTCTCCCTCATGATTCCAAAAGGAATTTCCTTACTAACATTATTCTCTGTATTCCAGTATGCCCAAACCAGATCTTTCACCATGCTCTAAACATAAGCTCTCTTCTCAACTGCCATTTGAATCACCCCTTTCACCATTAGTTAGCCCTCTCAACAATACCATTGGCTTGTGGGTTGTATAGTGAGGTACGAGAGTGCACCATACCACAAAAATTGAGATACCTCATCATTTCTTCAGATGTAAGTTGGGTGCCGTTGTCAGTGATTAACTTCACTGGGTACCCTTCCTCTCTAAAACTCAGTTCTCCTTTTAGAAGTAGATGATGTAATGCAGACCCTAGATGTTTCCGATCACCATCCCATGGATTGAATGAATATATATGCCAGTACTCCATATGCACTGAGATGAAGGGTGTGCCTATCACCGGTAACTCCACTGACCGGTGCCAGGCTCTGGATCCAAAGGTGTGCCTATCACCGATAAAGCTGTTATGAATATTACCTGGTAATCAGATTGATGTGAGTAGAAATACAATGATGCAGGAGTCTTCTCAAGGTAAGTAGAGGTTTATTCACAGAGCACAGGTTAAACGTACACCTCACCAGCTGACCAGACCACCAACTGACAAGTCTGGAATGCAGCTTGGTTACACATAATGCACTAAGAACATCACAGGTATTCTGGAAGGATGGGGAGGAGAGGACACAAAGGAAGGGCTATAACTGGGAGACCATATTGAGAGAGATAAACATTTACAACACATCTTCTCCCTTTGGATTGAAAACAAACACAAGAAAGAATGCACTTAAAATGAAACATTAACAAAAATAGTCATTCAAATAAACAGGAGGTCTGCGAAGCCTTGAACTTCTGGCTTCCGTGGATACTGAGACATCTTGAGTAACCTCACAATGAGAAGATGAATCATCAAAAGCATCACCACCACCTTCACCCCTGCGACAAACTAAAGTTGAAGATGGAGTAATATCTACTGGGGTAGATAACATGTACCCACTGTTAGACAGAGAATCCTGATCAACCTGAGCGGTAGCACTGGAAGATACAGACTTCTGATACAGTGCCACTCTGAGAAGGTTCCATTTCTCACCATTCTCCAGGACCACATGATTAGAAAAAACTTGTCTAACCTTGTAGGGACCCCTGAACTTGGAAAGTCCCTTTGTCACCCTCCCTGGTTTGACTTTAACTAGATCACCTGAGGAAATGAAGTAGAGAGTAGAAGCACGATTGACCTGAGAAGAAAACCCTGGATTAGTACCTTCACCAACACTATTTTTGATCCAAGACTGTGCAAGCTTAGTGCCTGGACGTCTTCCCCGCATGAGCTCAAAAGGAGACTTACCATCTTGTTTGTGAGCAGTGGTGCGATAAGCCCACACCATCTCCTGGACCATCTCATTGGCAAAACCACCAGATGCACACGACATTTGTATTATTCCTTTGACAACTCTGTTTGCTCTCTCACTTACACCGTTCCCTTGTGGGTTGTAAAGGGAAGTGCGATGGTGGGTCACCCCACACCCAGACAGGAACATACGCATTTTATGTGAAATAAGCTGGGTACCATTATCTGTTATGAGTACAGAGGGACAGCCTTCATCATGAAATAAATCTTTAAGGAACAAAATGATACAATCAGTGGTGATGTCTTTAACAAATCTGACAGTAAGCCATTTAGAAAACATGTCAACTACAACGATGGCAAAACGTTGAGCCGCAGGCAATTCATCCATAGGTGCGATGAAATCAAGACACACACTATGCCAAGGTTGTTCAGGAGTAGTGATATGACTCATGGTTGAGCTTGAAGCAACTTTGAGTCTTTTCTCACCATCTCTACAAGCAGAACAATTCTCGACCCAAGAAGACACTTGTGCGTCCATGGCTGGCCACCAAAAATCGGCCTTAATCCTGCGCTGAGTGAGAGTTTGCCCTAAGTGTCCTTCATGGGCCAGTTTTAATAATTTCGGCCTCAGACTGAATGGAGGGATGAATCTGTCACCTCTCATAAGAATACTGTCACCATATACTGAAAGTTCATCTAAAACTTTAAGGAAAGGACGGACCGGGGGTTGTACACAACTCTCACGCCTGGCACCCAATTTGACCATGTCAATGACTTTAGTGAGGACCAAGTCTTTCGCCATAGCAACACACCACTCATCTTTCGTAAAAGTACCATCACTCAGGGCCAACACATCTTGGACAAAAGCTACAGCCCCTTCATCTCGAATTTCTTGAGAATCACCTTTGGAATCTTCACTCTTGACTGAAAGTCTAGAGAGACAATCAGCCTGTACATTGCGCCAACCTTGGATATAAGAAATGTCATACTGATATTCCTGAAGCCTGGATGTGAGTCTTGCTAGTCTAGGGGAACCCTTACCAGCCCCACCAGGAGACAAAACACGAACCAAAGGCTTGTGATCTGTCTTAACTTGAAACTTGGTACCCCAAAGGTATGTCCTAAAATATTGAACACCCCAAGCGGCAGCCAAAGCCTCCTTCTCAATTACAGAATAATTCTGTTCAGAAGGAGAAAGGGTGCGGGAGGCAAAAGCGATGGTTCTCTCCCCCTCAGCATGTTTCTGTAGAAGTACCGCACCTAATCCTGTGGCACTCGCATCCACCATTAACACTGAGGTACGCCTGATGTCAAAGGGTGCTAAGACCTTAGCCTCACACAATTCCTTCTTGATAGCAGTAAAACAATCAGTATGATTATCACACCAAGAAAACTTCACTCCTTTTTGAGTAGAAGTCTCAAAGTTAATGTTTTGTCCGAGAAATTCTTCACAAATTTAGAGTAAAACTCTATAAGCCCCATGAACGATCGGAGCTGATCCTTATCAGTAGGACACGGAGCTGAATGTATAGCCTCCAAAAGATTCCTTTTGGGTTTAACTCCTGTGCTGAAATTTCATAACCCAAATACTCAATGTGTTGGACCAGAAAAGAACATTTTTCTTTACGTAAAGTAAGACCTGCTTCATCAATCCTGTGCAACACGGATTTGAGTACCTGATTGTGATCAGAGATAGTGTCACCAAAGACAAGAATGTCGTCTTGGAAAAAGACGGCCTTTTCTATTCCCTTGAATATCTCTGTCACCATACGCTGAAAAACGCTGGCCGCAGAGGTCAACCCAAAAGGAAGTCTCGTAAACTGAAATGTGCCCTCCGTGGTTATGAACGCGGTCAAATGTTTGGAATCATCATGAAGACGAATCTGATGATAGGCGCTCTTCAAATCTAATTTTGTGAAGAATTTCGCACCTTGTAAAGTGGACACTAATTCCCCAATGTTGGGGAGGGGAAACATGTCTGCTACAACATTTTTATTAAGGGATCTTAAGTCCACACAAAATCTTATTTTGCCATCGGCCTTTTGAGTAATAACGACCGGAGACACCCAAGTGGATGCCTCCACTGGTTCAATTACTCCCCCTTGTAACATTTCATTGATTAATAATTTAACTTCATCCCTAACCGCAAGAGGAACCCTCCTCAATTTGTGTTGAATAGGGACGGCATCTTTCTTTAGTAGGATTTTATGTACATAACCCTTCAACTCTCCCAACTCATTTCTAAAAACTCTGCTTGCATCATGTAATATATCATTGAGTGTATAATCATCCACGACCAAGACTTGGGAAGGTGCTCTAGGATTGACAATAATATGCAAGTTGTATTGATGAATCCACCCAAGAATTGGTGGCCCATCAATGGCAACATACACTTTCCCCCTAGTAGACCTGTCAGAAAAAGAGATGTCTGAATAAAAATAGCCTAACAAATCTATATTGTCACCTTGATACCCTGTAGGAGAAATATCACTAGGTTTGAGTATTTTAGCACCCCAATCTTTCCTAAACATGGGCTCAGGGATTATTGTGTATCTTGAGCCTGTATCAACCATGAGAGTTACATCATGGCCATCAATAATGAACTCAGCTTTAGGTCTTCTCTCTCTCTTTTCATTAAAGACATCAGTAATTGAATCTTCAACAATTAAAATTTTGTCTCTCTCCCTTCTAATCTCTAGGTCATTATCTTCGATAACAGCCACTTTAGGCCAACCTCTGTTCCTACACATTCTGGAAAAATGACCCATTTTACCACATTTAAGACACTCTTTGTTATTTGCGAAGCAACATTTTGCATCAGATGTATGTGCATTACTGCCACATCTTGAGCAAAATCTAGTGGGAATCTTAACAAAAGTACTCTTTTTGTTGAAAATTTTTCCTTTCGACTTGACTAGAGCAACTGACTCCTCATTTCCTGGTTCACTCTCAGACAAACCCTTTTCAGATACTTCAGAAATTTGTTGATGAGGATTAGACTTTTGTAACTCCTTCACACATATTTCTGATTGTTCAACCACCTTGGCTAAATCTATAGCTATCTTTAAAGTCGGATTCTTGGCTGCCCAGAGTCTTTCCTGTATTTTCCTATTATTACATTGTACAATCAGCTGATCGCGAATCAGCTCATCAGCCATTGCACCAAAGTTACATTTCACTGATAGTTCTCGCAATCGTGCCACAAAATCGTCGATGGATTCCTCGTTACGTTGCTTGTGTGTGTAGAACTTATATCTGTTCATAACCAAATTCTCTTCTTTGGCAAACCTCACTTCGAGTCTAGAAACAGCATCTTTGTATTCGTCAGGCAAGGACTGCCCACTAGCTTGCAACTCTTGAGGAAGGTATTTGAAGATACGTTGAGCTTCCTTACCCAGAGCACTCAACAACAATGCTTTTTTACGTTTGGCAGAGAAGTCTTGGCCATCAAGGGTGTCAAGATAATTGTCAAACATGACTATCCAGTCTTCCCAAGAAACTTGCGGTGTGCCTGGTTCACTTAGAAACGGTGGAGGAAGTGCTACTGTGACTTGCTGTGCCATAGTAACGCTAAAATGGCAAGTTAACCCTCTAAAACGAAATTACAAAAGATACTGCAATATACTGCTAAATATAGAAAAATATACAAATACGAGTGAGTATGAAAATGTCACCTTATACTTGAATTACACAGACAATGTGGCCGCAGCTGTAGCGTGGTGTGCGCATCACCGAATGACAAGCACGTGTGAAATCCGGTGAATATATTTGCAAAACTAAATACGAAGTGACCTAGGATTGGTGAGCGTATCACCGTGTAGGAATAACGCTCGTTGCGGTAACCTTAGCAACACAGCTGACTACGTCAAACCTCTCGTTGCACGAAATCGTCAGCGTTTCAGCTGCAAACACTGAAATTCCAATATGGCGGCCTCACGTTGCGGGATGACGTCAGCACGTCACGTTGCACGTCACGTTGGTGAGTGGCCGTGTAGCAAAGCCAAACAAACAAAGTAGGCTGGAGATACAGTGACGCATTAGCACAAAGGAATTTCGCTGCTAAGCAACGCGTGGCGCGTGTATTGAAGCGCACATGCATGCGACACCACTCACAGTTATATAAATGACGTCGGACCTTCAATACGACCTCGGGCCACACCGGGACATCCAAACTTCTTCGTAGTCTCAGGAAGGATCGCAGGTGATTGCCACAGGAGGTAAACGATAGTGCTGCACGCAGGGATCCACTGTCGGCGAGGAGTCGCTAACCTGAAAATCCTTGATGGCTGCTCTGATGAAGACTCGATGCATGTAGTCCGGTCAGCTTCTCAAATCATCGCCAAATTGATGTGAGTAGAAATACAATGATACAGGAGTCTTCTCAAGGTAAGTAGAGGTTTATTCACAGAGCACAGGTTAAACGTACACCTCACCAGCTGACCAGACCACCAACTGACAAGTCTGGAATGCAGCTTGGTTACACATAATGCACTAAGAACATCACAGGTATTCTGGAAGGATGGGGAGGAGAGGACACAAAGGAAGGGCTATAACTGGGAGACCATATTGAGAGAGAAAAACATTTACAACACAGATCCACCATCGGATAACTCCCGCAGCGGCAGGAGACCAAAGTAGTGCGAAGAAGAGGGAGCGCAGCTCCGGTAGCGAGCTGAGCAACACGGGTGTCCATATAGAGGGAGAGGATGTAGCCTTACGGCTAGAGCGGTTGACCTCGAAGCTGGGGAACCGGGTTCGAGTCTCGGCAATGACGCTCAACATCCTGTGATTCTGGGCAAATTACTTAATCTCCCTGTGCCTAACAAAAATTAATGTGTCCTTGTGTAACGAAACTGGTGCTTATGTAAAGCGCTCTGATACCCGATATCTTCGGGTCTAGTTCGCCCTATATAAAACTCTAGTAAAAATAAAAAATATAGGTCTGCGATTGCCGCTACAGACTGAAATAAAAAAAAAACACACAAAATGGTTGCCGACGTTACATCACGTAACTTCATCGCTCTGCTGTATTTTCCTTAGGCAGTTGAGCACACTGCCACGTAATCCATCTTGCAGAACGTCAGATCCTAATGCCGATTCACGCGCTGAGGTAGCCGGGTTGCTCGTGAGGTAAGGGCTGAACGCTCGAGCAAAGTAATCGTTTGAGCCTTTGCCACAATTAAGATTCACCTGAATTCACCTGATGGTCTTCTAGGAACGACCGATCCTTAAAATACTCTGAAAATTAGGTAGTCATCTTCTTCATAGACACAAAATAAATACTCATGAGTTTCTCTCAGCGAATACACTTGGGTCCTCACACCAACTCTGCTATAAAGTCTTCTCACAGAGTTGCTTGGCTGAAGATCGACGCCAATGTTATGATCCAAACTCCGACGTGAGGTTATAACCAAGACTTTATTGAAGCCTGACAGACTGCTGTCGGTGCTCCCTCTCCAGCCAGCGTAGAACTTACCACAAAGAGAACACTACAGGCATGACATTTATACATGTACCTAACAAATGTATGAAACGCAGCCTTACTACAACATTGTGTATAAATTGTGATTATTGAAGTAACCGAAAAATCAATAAAATATGTAAAAAAAAAAAAAATACAGTCATGACATCAGGGAGTTGGAATACTGACACAACAGCATTCCATCCCTAAAGATATATTACCCATTTACAACTATATACATACAACAGGTCTCCGTTGTCTTCTGCCTTTCCTGGGCTCCTCACCACTTAAAGAGTGGACGTGTTTTGTGGCACTTGCACTAAGATTGGAGATTGAAGAATAGACTTTTGGTGGGGGAATTAAGGAAATTGGTGGGGGTGAAGAATAATTGGGGAAATGTGGCAAGAGGGAACAAACAGATGGGGTAGAACAGGGAAGATAAAGGGTGGTATGTGGGGGATCAGTGGGCTCTGCAGCAGATGCCAGAACACATCAAGCTGTCTCAGGGTGAAGGAAAGGTAAGGATGAACAGGTGGTTGGAGGGTGCCGCGAGGAAGAGATGCGAGTAAAGTGTGTGATACGAGGTAAGGAGTGGTGCAGCTAATAATTGTGAATCATGACTTCTATTGGAATCACTCCTCCTACAATGCATGGAGATGCTCCACTGTATCATTACTCTTATATATGTAATATGGTAAATTGTACTACTCAATGTCGACCCCCAGAATATAGTGGTACAAGAATATGGAAGATAGAATATCGAGGCACAAAATATCAAAAGGTAAATGCATATTGAGAAGTACAGATTTACTATTCCTAACTCCACATCTACGTACCTGGAGTTAGGTATAGAAAAACTAGACTTACCGGCAAATATTTATTTTTCGATAGTTTGTCCTCCATATTCTGTTCCATCAATGTTCTGCGGTCAGTATTAAGGATGGTGTTCTACTACAACATAGAATGCAGACTATCAACCTAATATAATATTGAGTGCAGAACACAGAGTACTGCTATATCATCAAGGTAAATATAGATAGGTAAGTGTGGATTTACCATTAAAAACTCTGCATTTATGTTCCTTGTTAATAAAAATATATCTTTAAGGTACATAATGTGGAGTTAAGAATAGTATATTACACTAAATTATATACATATGTATCTTGAAAGTATAGTTCTAGTCGATATTATTTTCTAAATATTGTTGCAGGTCGATATTTTGTCACTCATTTATATAGTATTTTTGTTTTTTTACCTCACTCGACTAAGTACCTGCCTTATTGCTCAACAGAAAACCATCAACCTCCTCTGGGGAATGAAAGTTATACATTTTGTTGGCCCACATCACTTTGAGAAATGCTGGAAACCTTAACTGCACTTGGGCACCCAATTGTCTCAGGGGGTCCATCCGTTTGCCCAGTTCCCACCTTCTGTCTTCTGTCACTCTGGATATATCGGACCTTATTTTAAACGATAGTTCCTGAACCTGAATAGTTTTCAGTTTTAGAGCCGCCGCTAACAGTTTTTCCTTAAGGGAGTACGACTGAATGTACACCAGGATTTTCCTGGGCATCTTCATCCCGAAATTGAGCCTGAAAGGATCTCGATGCAAAAACAGTTGAGTTTACGCGGGGAGGTTAGTGTTCGTTTCTTGGTAGATAATGAAGGCGGGTGGTGGATAGCGGCTTGAATTGGCATTAGCCAATAAGTAGTCAGGGAGGGTTCCCAGGGGAGGAGGGGGGAAAGGAAGGGGGGCACAAGGGTGGTGGTGGGGAGGATGGTGGGGAGCATGGGGATAAAAAGAAAAAAAGAATGATGAAAGCGTCTTTCTTTGATATAACCTATATTATTGAGAGTAGAGTGATCAGGAATACTGAGGATGGGGGAAAAGGATAGGCTTTTAGGAAGAGAACGTTTGGGCATATTATGTTGGAATGTGAATGGTTTAAGGGTTAAAAGGAGACAGCAATTGGTTCTACAATATCTGAAGGACACCCATGCTAATGTTCTTATGCTCCAGGAGACTCACCTTTTAAGATCAGAATGTTTAGCATTATTTAATAAACAGAAATGGGTGAATAAGGTTGTAGCCACAGACCAGCAATGCTGTTCTAAAGGAGTTGCTATAGTTATTAAAGCAAACGCTAGAATAGAACTCGGATATTTTGTCACTCAATATTGTGATGGATAGCCCATAAGGTTCCCTCAGCCTCTCCGTCTACCTTCCACATTGCATAAGTATAAGCCTGTGTTATATAGAACATGGCCTCCTTGTGTTATGGCTGCAGTCAAATAGCGACAACTAGTAGATCGAACGAATCCTTTGCAACCGCCCAACCTTACATCGTACAAAGACATTAAGGAGAGCAAAAAGCCAAGATATGAGCCCCTCAGGTCACTCAAGCGTTTACCTTGCTGAGCCATCTTGCCAGAGCGCAATAGTGCTCAAAATAATTAACTGAATGATTGAAATAAACAGAGCCTACTTTAAAATGTAGCAGACTACCTCAAAATTCAAATTGTCTACCTGAAGCATTAAACTCATTGCTTTGCTGTGTTATTGTTTAAAAGGGGCATTGTAAAGATGAGATGAGGCAGGAAATGATGAACAAACTGTTGATCTATCTCTTGTCATGATGTATTTATTGTTGGAAAGTAGAATAAATAGAATACATTTATTTCTAGTGTCCTAATACAGTCCACTGGTGAGGAACAACCGAGCGTGTCCTTTCATTACCAGCTCCTCACCGTTAATCCTCTCAACATTCTACATTCCAACAATAAATACATCATGACAAGAGATAGATCAACAAAGCATACCTACCATTCCTTACAACATGTTTTTTTTTTAAAACAGTGTACAGAAAGCAACACAAAAATTGCAAGAATTAAAATAATAGCCAATACATGTGTATTTTGTTCTAAGTGTTACAAGGGGTAATACTGTAACAAAACAAATATTATAATCTTTCAATTCCAAGAAATAAAGGCATAAAAGTAATTAATTACTTTACTTCTTACTCTTAAATAAAATCTTCTAATGTCTTTGGCAATTTGATCACCCTTTTAGTCTGTGAAAGCACCCCATCACCCTTCACAGAAAAAGATGCCTCAGGAACATTTGTGGTCAACCCTTCCTGTTCAGAAAAGGGGATATTTTCTTGGTGATCCATATCAGAACTACACAACCCTGAACAAGATACCTCAATGTTTGATTCTTCCTGCTCAACCCGCCTTTCACCATTCAACATGACCTTATCATTGACAACATCCAAAAATAAACTGTCCACAACCACCTCTTTAAAAGAGATTTCTTGCTCGGGTTTAAGAACCATCACTAAACTCTTGTTCCACCAACCCCTTTTGTGTAGCAGATCTGCACTGCCTGTCACCTTATCAACTTTAACAGGTGCTGAAAACTTAGATGTGCCCTTGCATTGCAGAAAAGGTTTGACAATATGCACCCAATCACCTTCGTTAATAAGTTTAGGTTTGGCTCTTTGAACTTCATCATGATACGTCTTCCCCTTAACTTGTACATCACTCAAGTTCTCTCTTACTTTCTCCACTACCTTCTCATAGTTCTTGTTAACTCTGGAACTACCAAAGTTTGAAGTCAAAAAGGTACAACTTTGTCTTACCCAGATCAAAAAATAAGAAGATACACCAGTTGCTGAATGTGGTGTGGTATGTAAATGCCACAATTTTCATTTCAAGAAGTTGAAAACTTCACTTCCATTATCCAGTGCTGCCTGAATACAATCCTTAATAAATCTGTTTGCCCTTTCCACTTGACCGTTGGCTTTGGGACAATATAAGGGCCCTCTCTCTGTTCGGATATCACATTTTTTAAGAAATAGCAACATTTTAGATGACAAGAATTGCGCCCCTTTATCAGACATTAGCACTTAAGGAAAACTTTTAATTTGAAAGATCCTTTCCAAAAATCTGATTACCTCATCTGTATTGGGGATCTCAACAAAAACATGGTTGATCCACTTCAAAAAATTGTCTGTCAACACTATCAAGAATCTATTTTGTCTTCCCAATACATCATAAGGACCAGAAAAATCAATAAATACCTCCTCCCAAGGCTTTTGTGGAAAGTTTTGGAAATTTACCGGTTCACCTGACACTTTCCAATGTTTATCAGAACGCACACAAACCATTCAAGCATCCACAAACCTTTCAACATTCACATCCAGCCCGACCAACAATAATGCTATTGAAGCAATTCTTAGTTCCAGACATACCAGGATGTCCAAAATGAGCCAAATCAATAAGTTTGTTTCTGAGACACAAAGGTGGAACAAACAGATCATGCCTAACAAGGATGTCATTTTCTATACTCAGCTCACTGGACACCTGAGTAAAACTCTTAAATCTGGATCAAGATTCTTACTGGGTGGCCGTCCATTAACAACATACTGTTTACCTTTAGCCAATGGTTCATCTTCTTTAGACAATTTGACCCTCTCAGATTCTGAAATGGTACCATTGCGTTAGTTCAACACATCTACTACTGCAACTACACACTTATGCTGATCTAGGACAGCCTCCTCCTTCTCATCCTTAGGTGGCAATCTTGACAGGCCATCGGCAGTGATATTTTTCCCACCAGAAATATGTTGCATTTCAAAATTAAATTCCTGTGATCTAGCAACAAGTCATATGTCTACAGGAAGCTTTACCAGACCTCACCCCATCCACCATGTACACTAATGGCTTATGATCTGTGACCAACACAAAAGGCTTCCCCACAAAAAGTTCTTACATTTCTCCATGACCTCTTTCTCAATAGTGCTGTAGTGCTGTTCTGCTCCTCTCACTGCTCTAGATATAAAAAAACAATTACTCTTTCCCTGCCATCCACCATCTGACTAAACACTGCATCTAACCAAATGGAACTGGCATCAACAGTTACATACAATGTACCATTAGGATCAAAGGTTTTGAGAGAATAAGTCTTTTAACCTTTTCCAAAGGCCTCATCGTGGTCCTTGGTCCACACAAAGGGTACCCATTTCCTTAAAAGTTGTCTTAATGGCTCCACAACAACAGCATAGCCATGTTCAAATCTTGCATAATACGCTCCTAGTCCTAAAAAGGGCCAAAGAGAATCTTTGTGTTCAGATCTGGGTGATGTCATGCTTTTGGTTGCCTAGTTATGATTAGAATCCTTCCTGTGGGATTCTGACTAAGGACAGTTGAAGGAGAGCACCAGTGTTGTGGATGCTGCTCCGCGCTGGAGATGTTACAAAAATAAAACTACTTCTTCAACCTACAAGTTCTGGCAGGAGAACTCGTAACTTGAGATTTGCTACATAGGCCGATTGAGGCCCTGCGATATCCTGAGTGTTTCCAGAATACTTACCTGGAACACCGACTTAGTTAAAGGATCGCTTATTCGAATCCTACACGAAAGCCTTTACGGTTTATGGTTTACAGGTCACGTTGGAGCTAGGTCAAATTTACCTAGTATACCTGTGAAGTGCGGAATTCTCACTATTTACTCTTTACATCAAGGAATGATACTCACCTACTGAGCCCTGACGAAGTTCTCGTCATGAGAACGAAACGCGTTGGCTGATCGTAAAATCTCCAATTCTGTGAGAACTAACTAATTGAAAATAAAGACTCATTTGAAAAAATAAACATTGACTCCTTGGACTTCATCACCTGCGCACGCCCAACCCCTCAATTACTTCTTCAACCTACAAAGACTCATCTTTTCATGGCGACGAGTTCCTGCGCAGGGGGCAGGTACTAACATCTCCACCCCTGGAATATACAAGAGTGGATTCCAGTTCATGTCAAGGAAGACGTTTGTTGCGTGTGAGTACTACTTTCAAGAACGATTATTTCTGAACT
Source organism: Calotriton arnoldi (assembly GCA_963921515.1). Taxonomy (NCBI): domain Eukaryota; kingdom Metazoa; phylum Chordata; class Amphibia; order Caudata; family Salamandridae; genus Calotriton; species Calotriton arnoldi. The sequence continues at coordinate 2,632,203 of CAWUFW010000718.1, forward strand.
TATTTTTGAACTTCCGTAGTCCCTTTCAACTATGTTTATTGTTCTTTCAAAGGAAAAAAAAGGCAAGATAAATAAATCCTTCGTGTTTGTGCCCGTACCATTGTGTTGCCTAGTAACAATCTTGGCCTTCAGCTTTCAGCCCTCGGAACTCTCTGCATGCGCTGATCTCCTCGCGCTGTATAAATGTCTCGTGCTGGCTTCTGCACACCTCATCAATGACTACCAGTGTCTTGGGCTGACTCGCGGTGCATGAGTCTTTCAAGCGCGAGGCTGCGTGCTTCATCTGTTATTGCCAGTGACTCGCGGCACATGAGTCTTTTAAACACCCCTGTCCATGTTGCGCTACAGTCAGTGCGGGTATTAAAGTTCCTTCATTTTACCCCGCCCCCGTGAAGTGCTTGATCCCCTGCTGCGCTACAATCCCTGCGGGCATAGAGATTTCTCCGTATTCCCCCGCAGTTATTATCTACGTGAATCCAGTAACAACGAGTCTTACCTTGTTTAAGTGCTCTAGCGTCATCGTCATTTGAGACTTCATCAGTAGAAAAAGAGAGAGGACTACAGCACCATTGCCATAGAAGACTGGACTGCTAGCTTTACAATCAACATAAAAACTGAAAGAAGACTACAACGTTGGACAAAGTATCGCAGTGGAAAAGAAGCTATATTACAATATAGCTTCAAGTTAATTGTTTTAATTTCTTATTTACATTTTTTATATTAAATTTTTATTTTAGATTTTTAATTTGTATTGCATTGCAGGTACCATGTCTGATCAAACTATGTCTTCTCCTCCTCCCTTTTTATGTACATGAGCCTATCATTCCCTGGAAACAATGGAAAAAAATGTTTTTAACATATTTATTAGCTATTGGAGGGGATAAGTATGGCCCTGTTAGACGTCAAGCCATACTTCTACATCATTTGGGAGTTGAAGGGAGGAGGATTTATGAGGAACTGCCTGAGATTTCTTTGGGTATGGGTGACGGCAAACTAATAATATATATGATATGTCCATTCAAATGTTGGAATTACACTTCATACCTAAAACCAACGTAGTCTTAGAGCGTCATAAATTCTTTAGCAGAAACCAGAGAGATGATGAAGACATTTCTTCATATGCGTCTACTTTGAGGGGACTAGCTATAACGTGTAAGTTTGAACAAATAAATGAATCTTTGATAAGAGATCAAAGAGTTCGTTGCACCAATAAAAAAAAATAAAGGAAAAACTATTAATGAAAGAACATACTCTAGATGAAACCATTCGAATTGCTAAAGGAATGGAACATACTGTTATGTGGCTCAAAGAAATGGAAGGTCCTAACAGTGTTAAACCAGAAAAAGTAGAAGTAGTGGAAAACAAATATGAAAAGAAGGTCGATGTTAGACTTATATAAGACCACAGATTGAAAAGAAAAATGTTCCTGTCAGGGATATCAAATGTTTTCATTGTGGATCCCCTGGACACATTGCGTCCAGTCTGAGGTGTATGGCTAGAGGTGTCCTATGTAGGAGTTGTGGGAAAAGAGGACATTTTGCTAAATTGTGTCGTACCAAAATGTTTGAGAAGAACAAAGTACATGAGGTAGAAGATATTTGTGAATATGTTGACGATATTGTTCTAACAGTTGACAGTGATCAAGAAAACTCCAATGTCATTAAAATGAATGAAGTAGAGGGTATCCAAGGGGTGAAAATGGAAAGTACAGATAAATTGGAGAAACCTCATTGTAGTATTTCTTTTGAGGGAAAGGAGATAAAAGTATTAGCAGATTCTGGGAGTTTATATACTCTTATCTCTTATTGATCGTTCTTAAAAAGTTGGCCTAATGCTGATGGTCCGTCTTTACATGATCCTGACATTCGTGCTGTGGGTTATGCTGGGAAAAGAATTGAAATAAAGGGAATGTGTTGGATGACATTAAGATTCAAAGGGGAAGCGGTTAAAGGAAGAATCTATGTAACGGACTCTGGATCAGATCTTTTGGGGTGGCGCCACCAGAGGGATTTGAATATCATAATTGATCCGAATGCTAAAGAACCCGTCATGGTAATGGAGAAGGAGGGTGTTCAAGAAGTGAATGATCATACTGATTTGTTCAAAAAAGATCCTAAGGTTTTTGATTCCAAGTTAGGTTTATTGAGAGGATTTACACATAAAATAATTTTTAAAAGTGATGCTAAGCCAGTAGTACATAAAGTTAGAAATATTCCGAACTTAATGTTAGAACCTTTACGTCAAGCGATCAAAAGTCTATTAGATCAAGAAATCATAGAGCCTATTGAGGCGTCCGAATGGCTCGCTCCTATTGTTATAGCTCCTAAGGAGGGTGGAAAAATTTGTCTCTGCATAGATTTACATGATCTAAATAAAAATATTTGGGTAGATAGACAACCCCTACCAAATATTTCAGAAATGTTATCTACCATGGAGGAGGCATGCATTTTTACTGTGTTAGACATGTCTGCCGCATATCACCAGATTAAGCTTCATGACGAATTGAAACATCTTACTTCATTTGCCACCCCGCTAGGTGCATTTAGGTATAAAAGGATTCCCTTCGGGTTGGCTTCGGCCTCAGCCATTTTTCAAAGAGCCATGGAGAATATTTTTGGTGATATGAAGCAAGTGTGGTGCTTTCAAGATGATATCTTTATTGCTGGAAAAGACATTCATGACCATAATAGAGTATTTGAGGAAGTAATGAAGAGATTAGAAAAATACAATTTGATGATTAAGAAAGAAAAATGTCAGTTAAAAAAGAAACAAGTGGATTATTTGGGGCATGAAATAAGCTCAGAAGGTATAAGGCCCAAGAAAAGCATCATAAAAGCTGTAACTATGGCACCTGAACCATCTAATAGGGACAAACTTAGGTCTTTTCTGGGATTAGCGGAGTATTGTGCCAAATATGTGAAAAGCTTCTCTGAAATTGTTGAACCATTAAGAGTGATGATGAAAAAAAATGTACGGTTCGAGTGGAATGATGACTGTAAAAGAGCATTTGATTGGATCAAGAAGGCTATATCTGATGCACCTACTTTAGGTCGATTTGAGGTTACTGGGAAAACATACCTGACCACTGATGCTAGTGGGGTGGGAATTGGAGCAATGCTTTCACAAGTGGTAAATGGTGAAGAACGAATCGTGGGTTTTGCATCCAGAAGATTACAAGGTGCCGAAAGATCATACTCCTGTCATTGAAAGAAAAGCTTTGGCCTGTTCTTGGGCGATAAATCATTTTAGATTTTACCTATGGGGTCTGCCGTTTAAAATTCGTACAGATCATAAACCTCTGACATTCATTTTCAAAGGTGGGAGAGGATTAGAGGGAAACGTGACTCCACGTATATCAAGGTGGTTACTATCTGTCATGGAATTTAATTTTATAGTCGAGTATGTTAAAGGTAAAAAAAATGTGGTTGCTGATTATCTCTCAAGAATGCCCTTAGAGGATGATTGTAATGAAATTTGTGACGATGTTGTTGATGTCGACAAGGGAGAAATGGCTTTGTCTCCGGAGGAATGGGAAAGTGCAAGGGGGTGTGATCCCGTGCTTTTGAAGGTCGAGTTAAAGATTGTCCAAGGATGGGAGGTTGACGACAGCAAAGATGTGGAACTGGGAGAATTTTTTTAAGTAAGAGATGAATTAAGCATAAGTGAGGGTAAAGTCAAGAGGAGATGGCAATTGGTACCTCCTAAAGGAATTCGGAAACGTGTCCTCGATATTATTCACGAAGGACACCCTGGACGAAGTATGTCGAAACGTAGAGTCAGGGAATCGTTTTGGTGGCCTGGAATGGACAGTGATGTAGAAGCTCTTGTAAAAAACTGTCATGTTTGTGCGAATAGCGACAAGTCTAAAGTGGTGCGGCAACCGCCTTTGGTTTGTAGTAAATTTCCATCAAGGCCATGGGAGAGATTGGCCATTGATTTAATTGGCCCAGTGGGGAAATTAGGATACAAAGATAGATTTATCCTTGTGTTGGTAGATTACCATTCTAAATGGTTCACTGTGAAGACTATTGCTGAAGTTAACACTCTTAGTGTAATAAGATTTTTGGAAGGAGTTTTTCTAGATGAAGGTATACCAGCATCTATTGTGTCTGATAACGATGTACAATTCATTTCCAAGGAAATGGTGGATTATCTGAAAAAGATGGGCATCTCTCATGAGAGAGTAGCTCTTTTTAGACCGCAAGCTAATGGCTTAGTAGAAAGAGTCAATCGGATTGTGATGTACAACATTCAGTTGTCTCTTGCCAATGGGTTGTCCTGGAAACAAGAATTAAGGAAAATTATGTGGACACACAGAGTCACTTCACATTCTGCTACGGGCGTCTCTCCTTTCGTATCCCTGAAAGGGAGGGAGCCTGGGAAGAAGGAATGTCCCATATGGTTGTGCAAGAAGGACAGAATTTGGGTTGATCGGAATGAAGTTAAAGAAAGAGTAGAGGAAGGACAAGAAAGAATGATGTCTGACTACAACTTAAGAAAAGGTGTGAAGGAATTATGGGTTCAAGCTGGTGATTGGGTTGTTGTTCGGAAGAATGAATGAATTCGAAAAGGTGAAAGAAAATATCTAGGGCCATTTCGTGTTAAGGAAGTGAAACGTAATGTCGTGCAGTTGGGAGAGGGGTCTACTTGGAGTTTGGGAAATATTTGTAAGGTATGTAAATCCTGAGCAGCATTTTATCTATGCTGAATAGGAAACCTTTCATGATGTGTAACCTAGTATTAATATTGAATTCTTGTTCTTTTGTGTTCTCATTGTCTTTGGTTTGTTCTCATGTTATACTTTTCTTTTATATTATGTAAGGGGGAGGTGTGTTCAGATCTGGGTGATGTCATGCTTTTGGTTGCCTAGTTATGATTAGAATCCTTCCTGTGGGATTCTGACTAAGGACAGTTGAAGGAGAGCACCGGTGTTGTAGATGCTGCTCCGCGCTGGAGATGTTACAAAAATAAAACTACTTCTTCAACCAACAAGGACTCATCTTTTCACTTTGTCATGTGGTTTGATTGCATTGTTCAATGCACTAAGTCTGCCTTAGAAAAAATTCCCTCACTTGAAATTTTATGTCCTAAATATTCAATTTCCGTTACTAAAAATTTGCACTTTTCCTTAGTGACAGTCATGCCTTTGGTCTCCAGTGTACCCAGAACAGAATCCTACTACTTGTCATGTTCCTCGCAGGTCTTGGCATAGATGAGTATGTCATCTTGAAAAGCCTGCACCCCATTTAAGTCCTGAAACAACACATCAATCAGCGTCTGAAAAACCCTGGTCGCCAAGGCAGGCTGAACACCATCCTTAAAAACCTATATACACCAAATGGAGTAACAAAAACTGTCAGCTCTTTTGAAGCATTCTCCAAGGTCACATGGTGATATGCTGACTTGAGGTCAATTATGGAAAAATATTTAGCATCATTTACAAATGCCAGTAGTTCTTGTATCCTTGGCAGGAGATGACTATCAATTACAATATTTTTGTTCAAAGACCTCGTCAACACACAGCCGTAAATCACTGTTTTTCTTTAGCATAATAGCTATTGCCGAAACCCATTTTTAACTATCAGTGGGTTCAATGATACCCTCTGCACACAATGCATACCGGTGTAGTTTTAACTTTTGGCGAACTCCCAACGGTACCATCCACACTTTGTGTTGAATGGGAATCGCATCATTTTTAAGTTTAATGCGATGAGTAAAACCCTTCACCTGCACAACTTTATCCAGAAACAGAGCATTGTGTTTAGATATGATACTTCCTACCTTTGACACCTGAACCACAACTTTGTTCACTGAAATATCTCTCAACACATTGGGACAGTCAGTACCTGGGCACAAACTTACACCCAGTTTTCCTAAATCATACCATTCACAATATCCTTTCCGTTGATCACAACATACATTTTCGTAAAGATGTTACGCCCCTGAAATTCTAAATTGTCCTCAAAGTAGTCCAACATGTCAATTTCAAAATTTCCAAAGGCCTACGGATCAACATCTGTCTTTTTCAAATCCACACGCTCTCATTTTTCCTTAAAGCTAACTTCAGACTCAATCGCAATCTGGGATCCTGAATCTGCCATTACTTCCAACACAACCTCCCCAATGTGTATTTCTCCCAAAGGTGCTTTGAAGCCCACACCTACAGTATTAACGTCAAAACATACATGAGGGGCGTGGCCAACCATCATGGCTGACCGGACGTGATTCCGATCAGCTCCTCGCCAGGCCCGCCAAATCAGTGGAGTAGAGCGTCCTAAATGCCCCGATCTTACCGTGGAGGCTCTCTGGCAGCTCCGGTGCCTTGAGGGAAGGTCCACAGCCTGAGTCCAAAGCGCTGGGCAGACCCACGGTGACGGTGAGAGTCCGGCCCCCTCCGGGCTCGGGGGAGGTGACATGGCGGTGCCCGATCCGATGCTCCACTGAGATCCACGGCGCTCCACGCCACCAGGTTGGTGGCCGGTGGGGGGAGAAGTGCAGTTGAGGGCAGGCGCCGCTGCAGAGCTGGGGGCCGGGGACTGCCCCCGAGTTTGGAATTTGGCGCTTCTGACGGCAGCGGGTCTGCAGGGACACCCGCGGAGCTTGCGATCGCCTGTCTGCTCGCCCACCTGAGTGGCGGAACCAGACCTGGGGGACATGCGACGCTGTTGAGACCCCCCCCCCCTGGCTGGGGAACACGACTGTCGAGGATCGGCGGGGGGGTCCCTCCCGCTTCCTGAGATCCCGGTCCCTGCCTGTCTTCATCATGGCGGCCACCGGGGGTTACCTGCAGCGCGCGAACGGAGCGAGCCCTTGCTGATAAGGTTAAATCCGATGGGGTGCAACGAGAGGAGACACTACTAACAGCCCACGGGGACCACCGGTAAGGAGCGGTGGGTCTCCCCTTCCCTCGTCAAGATCTTCTACAAGCACACCAGCATCTGCTGATGCCGGACCCTAAGATGGCGGCGAGCCCCCCCAGCCTGTGGCGCCATAAAGAGCCACGGGGACTGACTTTGAGCTCATATACAGCGACGTGGGAGCCCTGGTGGGGGCGCTGACACCAGATCCAGGTCAGGAATAAGGGTGAAGCCCACCAGCACCTAAGAAGGGTTCACCAGTGGCAGCGACCCCTTAGGCGTGATTGCGTTCAAGAGAGTGATTCCCCTGCAGCCGACCCTAAAGGGGTCCGTACTAGCGAGGCCGGATCACACGCCTGAAAAGGGGCCCTGTGCCCACCCACGCACCGCACCCTGGTCCAGAGGAGGTCTACTCGCACCACAAGATAGCGTGGGTTTGGCGCCTCCTTGCCGGCCTAGTTCTCCCAGCCACCACCTAGAGAGGCCTCTGACGACTGCGACTGGTGTATCGTGGCAGAAGCGGGTCTTCAACGGCCCCTTCGAATTCTAGACGCCCTTCGGACGCGGCGCGAGAGGGTCCTTATGCCACCCAAAAAATCCCAGCCCCCTAGAGTCTCCAGCTTCTTCTCCCCAACATCCAAGGGGACAGCGAGTGCAGATCCTAAAGTCTCCCAAGGCACCATGGCGATCTCCAGGGAGGAGCTGTTGGCCACCCTCAGGGAGTTCAAACAAGAACTGCGGGATGACATCAAGTCGGACATTGGGGCCTCCTTCGATGCGTTCAAATTAGAGATGGGTGGCCGCTTAGTGGCGCTACAGGCAGACGTAGATTCAGTCGGAGCCCGCACCCTCGATCTCGAAGCGAAACAGCAAGACTTGGAGGAACGTATGCGGCCCCTGGAAACCCAGTCTGCGGAGCTTCACGCACAGCTACAGGCCACGCAGCTCCGGTGTGAAGATTTAGAAAATCGCTCATGGCGGGAGAACATCCGAGTGAGGGGTCTGGCGGAAGGATGCGAGGGTCCTGACCTGGAGTCCTTTATGGTGGGGCTCTTTTCTACGATTTTGGGGGACTCTGAACCGGAGGTACGCCTTGAAAGGGTCCACAGAGTAGGACCTCGGGCTCCAGTAGACACCAGAAAACCCTGCGACGTGCTAGCGAAATTTAGCTCCTTCAAAGTCAAGGAACGAATCCTCCAGAAAGCTCGTTCAATGGACAAGATCACCTTCCAGAAATACAGAATGCTCGCTTTTCCAAGATGTGGCCCAAGCCACGCTAGCCAGGCGCCACCAATTTCGTCCGATCACGTCTACCCTAAGAGAGCGTCAGTTGCGCTACCCTTTTGGCTTAGCTTTCACCTGGGACAATCACAACTGCCATTGTACCTCCCTGGATGTAGCGGCCGCCATCCTGGGCATCGAGGTGCCTCCATCAACAAGCGAGGCAGCCGCCAGACGGGTTGAGGAGAAGGGGGGTCCGAAGAATAAAGGAGGAGGCCCCTGGCATCAGCGGCGTAGATCTGGCAAATCCCCGGAGGGCTGACACTTCTGAGCCGCCATGACGCCCCCACCGAGCCTCTCAGACACTTCTGCTGCAGTGGAGAAAGGCGCACACGGATCCAGTCGAACATCATATGCCATACCCAGCCAAGCTACTGTCTTCCACTGATTTCTTTATCTATGAGACATTCAATGGGCCGCGGCGGTGGAATTTTGGTCCACCCCAGTTTGTGCTCGTAACGGAGTCCTCCTCTGTGATTGGGGATCTCCGCGAGCACGTTGCTGTTCTAAGTTGGACTTGGTCTAAGTTTTTCTATTTTACCTTGTCCAGTTTTTTTTTCCTTTTTGCTTTATGGTGTCATGGTCCATGTTTTTTTAGCCGCTATCTGCACTCTGGGGCCACTAGGACGGGGTCGGGGGGGAAGAAGCTTGCCGGTCGGGGGAGGACAGGGGGATTGGTTGAGCCTAGCTATCCTGGCAAAGATGTCCAATGACAGGGTTAAATTGTTTATCGTGGAATGTTAAGGGGCTGAACTCTCCCAATAAGAGGCAACGGATCTGGAGGTTCCTCCGGGATCATCAGATCACGATCGCTGCCCTCCAAGAGACACATCTTCCCCGCAAAGACGAACAACGCATGAAGCATAGGGCATACCCCCAAATTTACCGTTCTTCGGCACATACCAAACACAATGGAGTGGCGCTTCTCTTTCACTCCTCGACCCCATTCCTACACCAGGCCACCCGCACGGATAAGGAGGGGAGATATGTGATGGTCAAGGGGGAGCTGCGGGGCAGAACCTACACCTTTGCAACACTTTACGCCCCCAATACAGGCCAACACGATTTTCTCAACGCCTTCTTGTCCACCTTGGGAGGCTTCGCCAGTGGGGATGTCATACTGCTGGGGGATTTTAACTTAATTTGGGACCAGGCGATGGACACTACACATAGCCACAGGGCGGCGGGGGGGGGTCTTCAGCCAGCCGCTCAAGGCGACATTACGGGGCCTAGGACTGATAGACGCTTGGAGGGCTGCACATCCTACGACCCGCGATTACTCCTTTTTTACCCACTCGCACAGGACGTACTCCCGCATAGACCACGCCTTTTTGAGCCAGTCCCTTCTACCGAAGGTGATGGGAACTCAGTTTCACCCGATCTGCCTCTCGGATCATGCGCCCTTGGAGCTGACCCTTGACTGGCCCGCTCCCCGCTCCAAATATGCCAGATGGTACTTCCCTAATCATTTGACCCGAGATAGGCTCCTCCGAGACGAGCTCAGGAAGGCAATTGCAGACTTTTTCGAACTCAATGACCCAGCCCAGACCTCGCTAGCTAACAACTGGGATGCCTTCAAGGCAGTCGTCAGGGGGAAGTGTATGGAGCTAGACGCGGCGCTCAAAAAGCAACGCAAGGGAGAACGCCTCCTTCTAGAGAGCGAACTGTGTTCAGCTGAAGAGAACCACAAAACTTCTCCCTCGGTCCAACACTCCGCAAGGTCACCCAAGTTAGGGGGAAACTCCAAGCGATATACACGAACGGGGCCGAAAAGACTCTTTTGCGTCTACAAGCTCGCAACTATGAGGGGGGAAACAAGGTAGGCGCACTTCTGGCGCGCCAATTACGGATCCGGCAAGAGAAGAACTACATTCAAAGAGTGGCGGGTGGCGATGGGGTCCCCACACCAGAGCGAGGCAGACAAGGCCAAAGCCTTTGGAGACTTCTACAGCAACTTATACACGGCAGATCAACCTGATCTGCAAGCGCAGGACCAATACCTGGAAGGTCTCTCCCTTCCGCGAGTACCTGCTGCTACCAACGAATTGCTAAACAGCCCCATCTCCGCAGAAGAGGTCCAAAAAGCGGTGGATTCGCTCAAACTCTCAAAAGCACCCGGTCCGGATGGTCTGAACGCCCACTTTTATCGTACCTTCGCGCCGGACCTCGTTCCCCATCTAGTCACTCTCTTTAATCATATCGCCTCCACGCAACAAGTGACCCCCTCAATGGGTGAAGCTCTGATCTCCGTTCTCCTCAAACCAGGGAAAGATCCCGCCCAATGCGCCTCTTATAGACCGATTGCGCTTCTCAACCTGGTCGCTAAGCTGTACTCTAAGATTCTGGCCTCCCGCCTAGAACACATTTTGCCGTTCCTGGTGCAAGCTGATCAAGCGGGTTTCATTAAGGGGAGGCAAACCCATGACAACCTGCGAAGAATAATCCACCTAATTGAAAAAGCACAACGGAAGGCAATACCCACGGTCCTCCTCGCGCTGGACGCGGAGAAGGCCTTCGATCGGGTGGATTGGGCCTTCCTGACTGGCACGCTACAGCGTTTTGGTTTTGAGGAACCTTTTATTGGAATGGTCAAAGCGAATTACCATGCGCCGCGATCCACGGTCCTCGTAAATGGAGTGGCCTCGGCGCCATTTGCTCTCACGCGAGGCACGCGTCAGGGATGTCCCCTATCCCCCCTTCTATTTGCGCTTAGCATCTAACCGTTCGCAGAGCGTATTCGCTCCAACCCTGATATACGGTGTGTTCCGTTTGGCTCGGATGAGCATAAGATTGCTCCCTTCGCCGACGATGTGCTCCTCCCCGCCACGCGTCCACAGACTTCCCTCCCGGCGATCCAGACGGAGCTGGCCCTCTACGAAAGGGCCTCGGGTTTCAAAGTAAACCTATCGAAATCCTATCTCTTGAACCTCACCGTACCTGCAGAGGCCATGCAGGTCATCGAGGCAGCGTCCCCCTTCCGTGGAGTGCAGAAGGAGATCACCTATTTAGGTATAAAGCTCACTCCGAAAGTAGAGAATCTCTTCAGGGCTAACTTCCCCCCACTGCTGCGTCAACTCCAGGCGGACTTCGCTAGATGGAGGACGGCCTACCTCTCATGGATAGGGAGAATAAACGCCGTTAAAATGAATGTCCTGCCGCGACTATTGTACCTTTTCCAGGGCCTCCCAATCCTGGTGGAGAAGTCACTCTTCTCTTCGTTAAAATCAATGGTCACTAAGTTCATCTGGCAGGGGCAGCGGGCCAGGCTTTCTAATCGTACATTGACAGGGTCGAAAGAGGAGGGGGGACTGGCTCTACCGGACTTTCGGGGCTACTATAGAGCTGCTCAATTGAGGGTCATAACTGAGTGGTCTCTGCGGGAGTCCGGTAGGCACTGGCTACACATGGACAGGCAAATCACGGGGAGAACGATCTGGGACCTCCTCTGGAAAAGCAAACAACACCGTCCGCGAAACACATATATAAGTACTCCCACGGCAACCACCCTGAGGGTATGGGACGAAGTAAACAGATCCACCCCCCTTACCTCCTTTCCCTCCCCGTACACGCCCATACACTTCAACCCCGAGTTTCCCCCGGCCCTACAGGAAGACCCATTTGACGCTTGGCGGGAGGGGGGCTGCCTGATGCTTTCCCATCTCTTCGATAGGGGGAGACTGCTCTCCTTCCCGGAATGTGCGAAGGAATTTAAACTCAAATCATCCGAAAAATTCCGATACCTGCAACTTAAACATTGGACTCTGCAGCCACAGGTGCGGCTGGCCGCTACCCGGGAGCTGCTTCCTATAGAATTATTTGCTCAGTCGGGGGCCTCCTCAAAGGGCACTATCTCCTTTCTGTACTCACTCCTCCACTCTCACGGCTCCACAAACACCCCTCGACACCACCTCTTTTGGGACACTATACTGGACACTCCCCCAACGAGACAACAATGGACCTCACTTTACAGAGATATTCCTAAGTTTAATCGGTCTATGCACCTCAGGGAGGCACATTACAAAATTGTATACGATTGGTATCTGCATCCACACCGACTACACACTATCTTCCCTAATACCTCAGACAGATGTTGGAGGGGCTGCGGCCAATTAGGAGACTTCAGACATATTTGGTGGGACTGCCCGCACATTCAGCCATTTTGGAAGGAGGTCCTCGCCCAAATCAAACAGATTCTGGGATATCCGATCTCCAACACGTTAGAACACACGCTACTGTGACTCAGAGACACCAACTTAAAGCACCAAACCCATGGAGACCGCTCCGTGATGTGGCTTTGCCTTGGGGCGGCCAATATGGCAGTGGCCGCTGCCTGGAAAAAATCAGAAGCCCCTTCCCTCACGCAGTGGCACGCCAGATTATGGCGCGCCTTGGCGATGGAACGAATGGCAGACATTGTGGAGGACTCCCGCACAGGTTTTGACTATGTAGGGGGGCCACTAGTCGAGTATCTCTCCGAGGGGCTGCCCCTGTTTGCCTGTGGACCAAGGCTGCGGGCTCTTCACCTCTTTCATATTTAGGACTCCCACTGACCTCTTCAAGGCCACGTACGACGACTCCGATACCCACACCTCGTCAATCCTTTTTCAGCTTCCGGATTTAGCATCAATAGTGCACTACTTTTTTTTTTGTTCGACCGTGACTCCTTAGGTTTTTGTTTTTCTTATTGTTCGATTGTTGGGAGGGGGGGTGGGGGTGTATGGTTGGGGGGGGTAAGGCGGGACACGAGAATTGGACATGGACAATACGTGCTGATCGCCACTTACTAGTTCACACACTGTATTGGTTCCACTAGCCTACTGTACGAAGTGGCCGATAATCTGCATTGGGGTCCTCATCCCCTACAAGGGTTGTTGTATACTTGTATGCTCTGTTATCATTAAAACAAATAAAGAGATGTTTGATAAAAAAAAATAAAAAAACATACATGAGGATCATACAGCGTAGGAACCAAATTCTCCCTATTGTCACTCACATCACTATTAGAGTTCACTGAAGTGCACACTCACGTTTGTCCTGGTCTTTATGCCTATGCACACATTTATTTCATTTGTTGCATCTTCTTCTCATTGCATGACAATCAACACTATCAGTGAGGTACATTTTGGATCCACACCTATAACAACTGGGTATACCCATTTTAGCACCACTAGGCTTAACAGATCTTTTTCCTGTTTGGACTACACACATAGGATCACCAGCGTTAACCTCCTCCGAAGTCAACACTTTAGAAATATAAATAGATCTCTCTATTCCCTTGGCTAGTACCTTAGCTAATGTAGGATTACGACACCCCAACAACCTCTCCTGGATTCTTTTCAAATCACAATTAAAAAGAAATTGATCCCATATGCAAGTATCCACATTTCAACCAAATTTCCAATTGGTCGCAAGTACTCTCAGTGCAGCCACATATTCTTCCGCAAATTGCTTCCTTTTATGAAAACTGTGCCGTTTGATCATTACATTAGGTTTATCAACAAACTGTTTCTCTAGTTTTGCAGCGGACTCTTTAAATACATCCCAACTGTCCCCTTGATCGCCAGATGCTGCTATAGGTGGCAAGTTCTCAAATATTTCAATTGCCGCTGTACCCAGAAAACTGAACAACAATGCTTTTTTTTCTTTCAACCGAAAACCCTTTGCCATCATTAGCTATCAAATAATTCCCATATTTCTTGAACCACTTTTTCCAAATCAGTACTGGTTTCCCAGGCAGTGGTAAAAATATAGATGGTTGGTTAAACATTTGTGAATTGGCATTGTCTGTAAATGACGTAAAGTAAATCCCCCACAATAATACACTTAGGGCCTCATTTATAAGATTTTGATGCACGGCAGCGCAGCAAGCCTTCCTGCTGCGATCCCATGCGTCAAAATAAAAGGGCAGGAATGCGCAGTATCTACAAGATATTACACATTCCTGTCCTTCTCCCCTGTGCACAAACAGCAGCTGTGCGACAGCGCAGACACCCTTGCGTCATTTTGCAAGAGTGCCTAGCTGAGGGGATGATTGTTTTTGTGCAGGAAGGCATTCCTTCCTGCACAAAAACAGTCATTAAAGGCATTTTCCTCTTTCTAAGCGTGTTGCAGAATGCAGCACGTATAGGAAGAGGAAAAAACGAGGAGAAATAAAAGTATTTCTCCTTGTTGCGCCTCCTTATGCCTCCCCTGGGGAGGTGTAGGATTCTGACGCATTCCCAGGTTTACAAAATGTTGTAAACCTGGGAATGCGTCAGGTTCCATGGATGTTGCGTGGGAACACCCACAGCAACAGCCATGGAATGCCTCTTTCATGCAGAGTTATGCGAAAAAGGGAAACAAATTTACAAGATCATGAAAAGTCACGCAGGGTGACTTTACATGGCCTTGTAAATATGGGAAAGCCCATTGCGCTGCCAGCGTGTCAATAAAAGCGACTCACCGGCTGCGCAATGGGCTTGTAAATACGCCTCTTAATTAATAGCAAAAGGCAATACTATACGCAGATAATATAATATTCAGTATTCTGAAATAGAAATAAAACAAAAACAAGATTGCTGAATACATAGATGTAAAATAAAGTAATTAAAAAGTATGAAAGAGCATCAAGGTGTGCGTATCACTGATAAATGAGGGTATGCAGTAAAACTCCTTGGCTGACTCTAGTGTGCACATCACTGAGATAGACACGCTGCACAAATCTCCAGTGTGTGCATCACTGAAACAGAAACGCTGCACATATCGCCAATACTTCCAAACAGTGCAGATAAGCTGCATTTTGCATGAAAACACCCCACAGAACTGAATGCTAGTGTGATTACTGATACGCTGTAAATACAATATGACCGAAAAACAACCACAGTGTAGAAAGAATGAAATCCAGCTGGGCTGCTAGACCAACAGGTCTACAGCAAACTGCTCCAAAATGGGCATCGAAGGACGTCGTAAACGTGCTTATTTCTACAGCTGATGGACCTTGCGGACTCCCATTGTCTGACACGTAACATATTCCAAGCACCGCAAGCACTTCAAGCGCGTGCACTGAATAGAAATTTTTCAAGCATATGCAACAAGAATTTTAGATTCTATTAAGGACACGGAGGCGAGGATTATGCTTGTCAATCTTTACTGCATAAATAACAGCAGCCAATTAAAAAACAGTAAAACATATAAAACACTACAAATCCCATGAGGCTTTGAACCACGCCTCCTTAAAACCACCAATCATGTTCGTCCAATGTCTACAAAATAGCGAGGCACCATCTTACTGCCTCTTTCTTTGCAACAAGCAGTCTTTCTTTAGTGTGAATCGAAACAGGATACATCTCCAGCTCTCGACGGAGAGCAACTTCAATTAACAGGTCCCAGAAGAGACAACTTATCCATAAGGGTGCCGACCGCAACCCAACCAAGAGCTTTCACATTCAGCTCTGTTTGGAATCCATTCCTGAAATCCAAAAAGAAGTTTGAGTATAACGGAACCCAAGAACCTAATCATATCAGGGGAGGGAAAAAACAATTGTGTCAAAACTTATATCATATGACATCATGGCAGTTAAGCCGATCTTCTAGGAGTTCCAGCACTCTGCTGCTGAAACCTCAAAAATTCCAGAAAAAGAAAACTTATAATCGGGCGTTTTCAGGTATTGCCCGGAGAATCTGGAACTCCTTGCCTCCGCACTTCAGACTGATTCCCTCTACGGCTTCATTCAAAAAAGAACTGAAAGCCCTATGGATGAATGCCCTTGTTTGACGGCACCTACCGTCAGGAGGGGGTCCTTTGCTTTTGACAATATCTACGATGTTGGTTTGTGCTCTACCCCTCTATTTGTCTGTTGAACTTATATGCTATATTATTTCCTCTTACCTGGGCTTATTTTACTGCTCCATTACTTTGCTTATCATTGTTATTGTTTTTTTTACATGCAACGCTGTTTGTACTTCTGTACTTCTGTAAAGCGCTCTGATAGCCACTTGGGTCATGTCCGCGCTATATAAAACTTTTAATAAATAAATAAATAAGAACCATTCTTACCTGACCCACCGGGTGGGATAATCCTCGCCTCTGTGTCCTTAATAGAATCTAAAATTCTTGTTGCATATGCAGGAAAATGTTCTATTCTATGGCAGGACCGGAGGCTCAGATTATGCTGGTTCAAAGCTCACCAACAACAACAGAAGAAACATGTACAATCGGTTGTAATAAAAAATGTTAAACATTGAATCGGATGACCAATCAGCTGCTTTAAGAATATCCTGTAGCCTGGATCCCATCACAAAGGCTTTGGACGCCATTGCGCCTCTAGTCGAATGAGCACCATACACAGAAACATCTATACCAGCTTCAGCCATGGCCCATCGAACACAGTGAGCTAAAGTAGCTGCCGATACAGGGCGGAAAGTTTTTTGAATTGATAAAAGCAAAGGCCCCAAGGGTTCGGCTCTGTGGGACAAAGTATGCTCTTCATAAGTTTTTAAACATTTAACAACACATAGCTTGTCATTATGAGGAAACGCAGGATAATCGATTGAACGTGACATAATCTTAGTTCTCTTGGATATAATGAATGAAACACCATGTGGGGAAAATAACCTACCTGCTAGGTCAAGCGCATGTACTTCCGACACTCTACGACAGGAGATAAGGCACAACAGCATGGTAAGTTTCGCCAAGAGTTGTTTTAAAGACAAATCTTTATTCTCAGGCCAAGACTCTAACAAAGATAGCACATTAGAAACATCCCAAAGAGTGTTATACCTGGGTTTCGGGGGTCGAGCGACCCTGATGCCTTTCAATAATTTGCAAACAACCGGATAGTCACCAACCAGTTTCCCATCAATGTGGTTGTGTCCAGCAGACAACGCAGATCTAAAGTTGTTTACCGACCTGTAACATAGCCCGGACTCTGCACACTCTGATAAAACATATAAAACATCTTTCAAATCAGATCCCACGGGATCCACCTCCCGTTGAAGGCACTAACCCACCCAACGCTTCCATGCAGCAGAATATCGTTTAGGGGTGGAAGAAGTCCAAGCCTGTTGTATAAACTCGGCAGCCGCCAATGAAAAGCCCTCAATTTGTTCATGTCTCCTGAGATTTTCCAAACCATGAGTGTCAGTTGATCCTGCAGAATCAGCGGGGGGGGGACCCGACTGGATCCAGGAGCAACTGTGGAAATACAGGATGTCGAAAGGGTAGATCTACTGACAACTCCAAGAGTGTCGGAAACCACGATTGTGTCTTCCAAAGAGGTGTGACTAAAACCAACGATGTTAGTTGATGGCGAACTTGGGCCGCTACTCTCGAGATCATCGCAAAGGGAGCAAAGGCATAATGCGTCTGCGGTCCCCAATGATGAAGAAAGGCGTCTGTTCCCACTGCAATCGAAACCGGTCTCCAGCTGAAGAACCGAGGAAGTTGAGCGTTCAGACGAGAGGCAAACAGATCCATGAGACTAGGGCCTCGAATAGCCATGATCTCTTGAAATATTGAAGGATGGAGCTTCCAATCGCTGAAGTCCCTCAGGAATCTGGAATTCCAGTCCGCCACTAAATTGTCTTTGCCAGGGATATATTACGCCAGAACTGTGATCTTCTGTGATAGGCAAAAATGCCAGAATTCTTGAGCTATGTTGGCTAACAGACGAGATCTCGTACCCCCAGTCGATTCATGTAGCGCACTGCTGACACATTGTCCATCCGGAGGAGAATGCAACATTTGCTCTTTAGTGGGGAGATCGACTTGATGGCGAAGGAGCCCGCCAACAGTTCCAGACAGTTGATGTGCAGGTTCAGTTCTTCTGCTGACCAACGACCGTCTGTAGCGAATTCTCCGCACCTTGCGCCCCCGCCCCAACGACTGGCATCCGATTCGATGACTACATCGGGAGAAACTCCGAAAATGGCTTTGCCATTCCATGCTTCCATGTGGGCCAGCCACCATTGAAGTTCCTCTTGCGCCTCCAGTGTCAGAACAAGCAAGTGCAAAAACAACAGTTGATGGACAGAATGCAGAACAATGTCATACATTCACCCCAGTACAGAGATCTGGGCCTAAATCCATCGTTTTTTTGCTCACCATGCCATTCCAGTTTGAACCCAGCCATATGCAAATCAGTCTTGACCCTGTGCCTCATGGGAACAGTCCAGCCCGAACTGCCAAGCCAAGTCCTCCCTGGACTGGAAACAAGCATCCTAGGACCGGTTTCGGGGTTTCACCCCTCTTCAGCCAGGATAGCTTGATTCCAGTGGCATGGAGAGCACGGGACCCACGTCTGGGCATACCCGTCCCACTCGGGGTGACAAATGCAAAAACAACAGTTGATGGACAGAATGCAGAACAATGTCATACATTCACCCCAGTACAGAGATCTGGGCCTAAATCCATCGGTTTTTGCTCACCATGCCATTCCAGTTGGAACCCAGCCATATGCAAATCAGTCTTGACCCTGTGCCTCATGGGAACAGTCCAGCCCGAACTGCCAAGCCAAGTCCTCCCTGGACTGGAAACAAGCATCCTAGGACCGGTTTCGGGGTTTCACCCCTCTTCAGCCAGGATAGCTTGATTCCAGTGGCATGGAGAGCACGGGACCCACGTCTGGGCATACCCGTCCCACTCGGGGTGACAAATGCAAAAACAACAGTTGATGGACAGAATGCAGAACAATGTCATACATTCACCCCAGTACAGAGATCTGGGCCTAAATCCATCGTTTTTTTGCTCACCATGCCATTCCAGTTTGAACCCAGCCATATGCAAATCAGTCTTGACCCTGTGCCTCATGGGAACAGTCCAGCCCGAACTGCCAAGCCAAGTCCTCCCTGGACTGGAAACAAGCATCCTAGGACCGGTTTCGGGGTTTCACCCCTCTTCAGCCAGGATAGCTTGATTCCAGTGGCATGGAGAGCACGGGACCCACGTCTGGGCATACCCGTCCCACTCGGGGTGACAAATGCAAAAACAACAGTTGATGGACAGAATGCAGAACAATGTCATACATTCACCCCAGTACAGAGATCTGGGCCTAAATCCATCGTTTTTGCTCACCATGCCATTCCAGTTTGAACCCAGCCATATGCAAATCAGTCTTGACCCTGTGCCTCATGGGAACAGTCCAGCCCGAACTGCCAAGCCAAGTCCTCCCTGGACTGGAAACAAGCATCCTAGGACCGGTTTTGGGGTTTCACCCTCTTCAGCCAGGATAGCTTGATTCCAGTGGCATGGAGAGCACGGGACCCACGTCTGGGCATACCCGTCCCACTCGGGGTGACAAATGCAAAAACAACAGTTGATGGACAGAATGCAGAACAATGTCATACATTCACCCCAGTACAGAGATCTGGGCCTAAATCCATCGTTTTTTTGCTCACTATGCCATTCCAGTTTGAACCCAGCCATATGCAAATCAGTCTTGACCCTGTGCCTCATGGGAACAGTCCAGCCCGAACTGCCAAGCCAAGTCCTCCCTGGACTGGAAACAAGCATCCTAGGACCGGTTTCGGGGTTTCACCCCTCTTCAGCCAGGATAGCTTGATTCCAGTGGCATGGAGAGCACGGGACCCACGTCTGGGCATACCCGTCCCACTCGGTGTGACAAATGCAAAAACAACAGTTGATGGACAGAATGCAGAACAATGTCATACATTCACCCCAGTACAGAGATCTGGGCCTAAATCCATCGTTTTTTTGCTCACCATGCCATTCCAGTTTGAACCCAGCCATATGCAAATCAGTCTTGACCCTGTGCCTCATGGGAACAGTCCAGCCCGAACTGCCAAGCCAAGTCCTCCCTGGACTGGAAACAAGCATCCTAGGACCGGTTTCGGGGTTTCACCCTCTTCAGCCAGGATAGCTTGATTCCAGTGGCATGGAGAGCACGGGACCCACGTCTGGGCATACCCGTCCCACTCGGGGTGACAAATGCAAAAACAACAGTTGATGGACAGAATGCAGAACAATGTCATACATTCACCCCAGTACAGAGATCTGGGCCTAAATCCATCGTTTTTTTGCTCACCATGCCATTCCAGTTTGAACCCAGCCATATGCAAATCAGTCTTGACCCTGTGCCTCATGGGAACAGTCCAGCCCGAACTGCCAAGCCAAGTCCTCCCTGGACTGGAAACAAGCATCCTAGGACCGGTTTCGGGGTTTCACCCCTCTTCAGCCAGGATAGCTTGATTCCAGTGGCATGGAGAGCACGGGACCCACGTCTGGGCATACCCGTCCCACTCGGGTGACAAATGCAAAAACAACAGTTGATGGACAGAATGCAGAACAATGTCATACATTCACCCCAGTACAGAGATCTGGGCCTAAATCCATCGTTTTTTTGCTCACCATGCCATTCCAGTTTGAACCCAGCCATATGCAAATCAGTCTTGACCCTGTGCCTCATGGGAACAGTCCAGCCCCAACTGCCAAGCCAAGTCCTCCCTGGACTGGAAACAAGCATCCTAGGACCGGTTTTGGGGTTTCACCCCTCTTCAGCCAGGATAGCTTGATTCCAGTGGCATGGAGAGCACGGGACCCACGTCTGGGCATACCCGTCCCACTCGGGGTGACAAATGCAAAAACAACAGTTGATGGACAGAATGCAGAACAATGTCATACATTCACCCCAGTACAGAGATCTGGGCCTAAATCCATCGTTTTTTGCTCACCATGCCATTCCAGTTTGAACCCAGCCATATGCAAATCAGTCTTGACCCTGTGCCTCATGGGAACAGTCCAGCCCGAACTGCCAAGCCAAGTCCTCCCTGGACTGGAAACAAGCATCCTAGGACCGGTTTCGGGGTTTCACCCCTCTTCAGCCAGGATAGCTTGATTCCAGTGTCATGGAGAGCACGAGACCCACGTCTGGGCATACCCGTCCCACTCGGGGTGACAAATGCAAAAACAACAGTTGATGGACAGAATGCAGAACAATGTCATACATTCACCTCAGTACAGAGATCTGGGCCTAAATCCATCGTTTTTGCTCACCAGGCCATTCCAGTTTGAACCCAGCCATATGCAAATCAGTCTTGACCCTGTGCCTCATGGGAACAGTCCAGCCCGAACTGCCAAGCCAAGTCCTCCCTGGACTGGAAACAAGCATCCTAGGACCGGGTTTCGGGGTTTCACCCTCTTCAGCCAGGATAGCTTGATTCCAGTGGCATGGAGAGCACGGGACCCACGTCTGGGCATACCCGTCCCACTCGGGGTGACAAATGCAAAAACAACAGTTGATGGACAGAATGCAGAACAATGTCATACATTCACCCCAGTACAGAGATCTAAAGTGGTCATAACTGAAGTTCCATTGAAGATAATTAATTTTTAGACGCTGAAGCGCTCTGTAGTGGAGCGGTCCTGGAAAGATCGCTTGTATAGAAGAAGCCAGCAGGCCCACAATCCGTGCTAGGGATCTCAAAGAAACCCTCTGACTCGACAACGTCTATTTGATTTACCTCTTGATGGACTTTATTTTGGCTGGGGGAAGGAGTAATTGAGCAGACACTGAATTGATCTGAAATCCCAGGAAGTCCACCTGCTGAGAGGAAGTCTTCATGGACTTCTTGAGATTTATTACAAAGCCTAGGTTCTGTAAGAGAGAGATCGTCCATTGCAAGTGCGTTAGTAGCAGGGAGCGATCTTGTGCTAACAGAAGCATGTCATCTAGATAGACGATCATGCGAACTCCCATCTCTCGTAATCGTG
This sequence comes from Calotriton arnoldi, assembly GCA_963921515.1. Classification (NCBI taxonomy): domain Eukaryota; kingdom Metazoa; phylum Chordata; class Amphibia; order Caudata; family Salamandridae; genus Calotriton; species Calotriton arnoldi. Next base: position 2,654,046 of record CAWUFW010000718.1, read on the forward strand.
TCACCACAGGTTTCAGAAGCTTGGTGAATACCCACGGGGGGGATGAAAGGCCAAACGGTAGGGATTGATACCTGAATCACTGGTCCTTCCACTGAAACTGGAGATAACGTTGGTGAGGAGAGTAAATCGGAACTGTCAGATAAGCATCTTTTAGGTCTAAGCAGACCATCCAATCTTTTTCCAGTAAGAGATCTCTGAGAAGATGGATGCCTTCCATCTTGAAATGACAGTAAGTTACGAAGGGGTTGAAAGCTCTGAGATTTAACACAAATCTCTGACCACCTCCTTTTTTGAACTAAAAGACGTTGCTGCAAAAACCCTCTGGCTGGAGAGCAATGGCCTGTTTTGTCAAAAGATCTGACAGCTCGGAGTCTATAAAAGACTCTTCTTGTCGGGAAAAATGGAGAGGTGGGGGCGCATGTTGGATTGGAGGAGATGTAAGTTCTATCTGATACCCTTTGAACCGTGCTCAGGACCCATGTATCTGATGTGATCTTTAACCAATTGTGTATGAAATGCATCAATTTGCCCCCCAAAGGAATCGAAGGGAGAAAAGGTTGAATTAGTACCTGAGGACTGGACGATGCTGTTGCGGAAGCCTCTGTTAACGCCTCTGTTGAAGCGGCCCCTGAAACCTTGTGATCTGGTGGGATAGAAGCCACCTTGGGCCGGGTCCTGCGCATATCTTCTGTGCCTGGGGTTGTAGCCGCGGTGAGGACCTTGTTGGTTGAAGCGGCTGGTCGAACGTCCTCTGCCATGACCGGCCCTGTGAGAGAGGGGATGGAAGACTCTCTTGAGAGATGACTGAGATTTGTCTAGTGATGTAAAGGTATTAACAAATTTTACGATATCTTTGACGAATCGATCTCCGAAAAGTTGACCTTTGGTCAAGGGGCCACGTTCTGCAGAGGCCAGTTCGGCTAGTTGCAGGTCAATCCTTAGGAGAACAGATTTGCGCCTCTCGGAGGAGAGTGCACAATTGCCGTTGCCGAGGAGGCAAATTGCTCTTTGAGTCCTTCCAGCAAGGACTTCAGGGTGAATCGCTGCACCCGTCTCTTGTGCTTGAAGAGCCAGTTCTAGAATTTTGGCCAAAGGGCCGGACACATCTAGAAGTTTTTCCTGGCATGCTCTCAGGCTCTGTCGATTCCCTTTTTTGGGTCTTTATGGAATTTCTTTAGAAAAGTTTGCATGGATGCGTCTATGTCAGGAGTGAGAGCGGTTTTGTAAGAGAGGTCTGGGCAGGGACATTCAGACCTGAGGCAGGTTCTGACCTCTTTGTCGAAACGCTTTCGCAGATTAATCTGCATATATTCCATCACTGCCTGGGCCAGGGACCAATCTGAAGATCTGGGATGGACAATACTGGCCGGATCAAAGGTGAAGGGGGACTGGGTCGTTGGAGAAGCGGGACGCTTGCGTCTCCTAGAACGCTTATGGGCTCGTAACTCCTGAGAGGATGAGGAATCTGTGTCTGCATCCATTGTCGGGGAAGGCGGAGGGAAAGACGGTGGTGGTACGGTCAACGAGTCAGCGCTATAGTCAAGATCCTTAGCTTTTTCTGTCACTTTAGTGTAGATTTTAACATGAGGCCAAGAGTGACCAGGGGGCTCTGAAGGAGGAAGGGAATTGGATGGAGTAGCCGGAGAAGGGGAGGGGTCGCTACCTACCAGTTTGTCAAGGCATTGCGATATAGGTAAGAGGGCAGAAGACAGGGCTTTGTCAAGTTTCTTGTCAAGGGTTTTGTCAATTAAATTTTCCATAGTTTCGTCCCGCACACCTCATAATCAGACATGGTGTGAGGAAGGAGAGTCTTCCTAGATCAAAATCCCCAGAGGGAAGCCAATTAATTACAGCCTTTAACAGCTTAGGTAGGAGCATAAAGGAGCTGTAGCAGAATTGCCCCCATACCCTAGCTTGTTACCTCAGGAATTAAGAGGGGTGGGGCCTTGGCAGCCTAGGTAGCAGCTAGAGGTTCCCAAAATTGATTGAAGTAGAAATTCAGAAGCTAGAAATAGTCACGCGTGAAGGAAAAATCGTCCGATTTAGGAAATGTATAAATTGGCCCGGTACCGGCACTGCAAACTGCTGAGGAACCCTTATTGTACTAGCCCGGGTCAGGCGTCACCAGCTCGTAAAGGGAGGCTGCCTCATGAACTGGCGCGTGAAGGCTCCTGAGGTACGCGTATGCAGCCCAATTGGGCTGCCTACAAAACCTCGCTCCTGGGAGGGGCCACTCCCACGGCGGAAAGCGCGTCGCGCGCCCACGTCAGCCTGGCCACTCAGACCACGGTCGCGGGCAATGAAATTTTGAATAACGGGGGAAATTAAACACACACGCCGAAGCAATTATGGAGCACTGCGGGGGAATGAACGCGTGGAATCGGAGGGAGAAGTGTAAAACTTAAATACGAGCCCAGCAACCAAAAGCAGGCTATATGCAAAACGAGAACTTGTGAACACAGTCAGTTAAGTACATTTAATAGCATATATACATAAATCCATAAGCCAAACATGTCGTGCATAACTAATGTATACAACATAACAAGGCACTTATCTTGACTGCGGAGCAGCAAAGAAAGAGGAAGTAAAATGGTGCCTCGCTGTTTTGTAGACATTGGACTAACATGATTGGTGCTTTTAAGGACATACCCTACCAACTTAGGGCGAACAAAGCAAACACAAAGAGATGTTTGCCCTAAGTTGGCAGGGTATGCCCAGACGTGGGTCCCTTGCTCACTTTGCCACTGATTCAAGCTAGACTGGCTGATGAGGGGTGTTACCCTTAAACTAGTGCCAGAATGCTTGTTTCCGGTTCAGGGAAGACCTGGCTTGGCAGTTCGGGCTGGACTGTTCCCATGAGGCACAGGGTCAAGACTGATTTGCATATAGCTGGGTCTAAACTGAGGTGGCGAAGTGAGCTAAAGAACGATGATGGATTCAACCCAGATCTGTGACTGGGGGTGAGTGTCTTAAAAGTTTCAGTGCTCCGTGCATCATCTCCTTGTGTTTGCTTTGCTCACCCTAAGTTGGCAGGGTATGCCCAGACGTGGGTCCCTTGCTCACTTTGCCATTGGATTCAAGCTAGACTGGCTGATGAGGGGTGTTACCCCGAAACCGGTCCTAGGATGCTTGTTTCCGGTTCAGGGAAGACCTGGCTTGGCAGTTTGGGCTGGACTGTTCCCATGAGGCACAGGGTCAAGACTGATTTGCATATAGCTGGGTCTGAACTGAGGTGGCGAAGTGAGATAAAGAACGATGATGGATTCAACCCAGATCTGTGACTGGGGGTGAGTGTATGAAATGTTTCAGCGCTCCGTCCATCATCTTCTTGTGTTTGCTTAGCTAATATGCTTGTGCAATCACTTATGTTTTCCAAGACTGACTATGGAAAGTCTCTTCTGGCCTTGATTACGAGTTGCATCGTGCTGTTGGTGTGCAAACTGAAACTCTATATATGAAATTGTTGTTATTGTGCAGTAACACCTCATCAGTTCTGTGCAATTATGAGTTAAGCCCTGTGGAGTAGGGTATAACCATGTGGACCCGTTTTACCCATCATAAAACCATATGGCCTTCCTAATTCTGTGAGGATTAACACATACATTTACCACTTGCTCTGAGAAGGTGGGAAATGTATGCTGCATGCAGTCTGTGTGGGCAGAGGTGAAGGGAGGGGTGTGAGAAACATAAAAATGTCAATTGGGCTCTTCTGCTGCTGGGGTCAAAACCTCATGCAATTTTTCCAGTCTGAATTGCCACAGGGCAAAAATAAGGTATTGTGTTACACCACCCAGGAAAACTGGATTCAGGAACACCGGCGCACTTAGAATCAGGTCGAGCAGAATTCCTTAGGGTAATTCCACTCTGCTTGCCTCATAATTAGGGCCTTCTGGATGGCCTTCCAAAAATCATTCAACATGTAAATGTGAAGTGCACCGCACAATCAAAATTCCACAGAAAGTTAGTCTATTCTTTCCATACTGCATCCAAGGTAATCTTTATTTCTCATAGGAATGACACAGAACAGCCAACGCGTTTCGTCCACTACATGTGGACTTTATCAGGGCATAATGTTTGATGCCACCTTTCCCCGCGTGATCTATATCAATTCTTACCCAGGTGCCTCCCTGCTACATACTCAGGAATCTTGATGAGTCTTGCTTGCGCCTCAACACATGGGGACCCAATGAAGAATAGGCTAATATCCATACCAGGAATCTATACGGTCCGATATATGATGATTTTCGGCATGCTTCAGGCCCCAATACATTTAAAAGACAAAATTTATGCCCTGATGAAGTCCACACATAGTGGACGAAATGCGTTGGCTGTTCTGTGTCATTCCTATGAGAAATAAAGATTACCTTGGACTCAATATGGAAAGAATAGACTAACTTTCTGTGGAATTTTGATTGTGCGATGCACTTTACATTTACATGTTGAACTGTTCTGATCCACTGATCACTCCTTGGAAACAGCGGGTGCAGTGGATGAGCACGCAACGTTGCTCTCTATAATTTACATTTGAACTTGCTTTGGGGAATAAGGAGGGAGGTGCGACTGCTACATAGGCTCGCTGTTGCATTGTTTTGACTTCCAAAAATCATGTCTCTCTCTGGAAGGCAGTATTATATGCTGTGACTTACTTTATCGCAGGTAACAAAAAATGTGAAAATATTTCTCCTGTTCTCTTAACATTTTAATGGCTTCCATTGCAACTCAGGGCTCTCTATATGATGGCTTATATTACTTTCTAGGTCTCATACACCTTCACTTCCTGATATCATTCCTCTGATTTAAAAGTATCTTGAGCACTCAGTTCTTTACGGAGTACAGGGATTCGGCTACTAGAAGCCCCAACTTTCAAACAGGGACGTACAATGGCACAATCCTTTTTCTGTGGTGCTACCAGAATCTGGAACTCTCTCCTTCCTAACCTGCACACCAGTACCTAGATGGGTCCCTTCAAGAAGGAGCACAAACTTATTGTCTTCCAAGAACACCTTCTAATATGCATTTTATATATCACTTCTTAGGGTATGTCTTTCTCTTTTTCCCTTTCTAATATAACCCCACCTACCCCCGCCCCCGTCTCCTTCTTACTGCTAACCTCTCGTGACTGCTTACTTTTGGGAGACTCTTTCTTTAAATAACCAGCCTGAATTAATTCCCTTGTCCTTTTGAAGTTCGTGATTTATAATGTTGCTCTATTTATTGCTCTATTATATCTTGTATAAAGATGCTCTGTTATTTAGCAAATTGACTTGCAATTGCTGTTTCCATGTTATTTTTGAATGTCTGTGAATGCCTTGATTCGTTTTCTATGTTTGTGTTATATAAAACTCCAAAAATAAATAAATAAAAATAGCTTTATGAATTAGCCCCTATATGTTTATCTCAGGGAATCTGGCTACAGCTGTTCAACACATTAATCAGAAAATACCCTTCTCATCTGGAGAACAAATACCCTTGAAACCTCATTATAAAAAAATAGAAACAAAGATGAGTTTTTCATTCAATGTGCTGTAAAATAGCCCCTATCGTGGTAGGCACCCCTACATGCATTTGATTCTTGGTTACTTTCAGTGGTCTCTCTCTCTATGCATAATCATTTTCACAATGTTGTTCAAACATGCCCTCTGTGTTGTGTCTGATAAATGTATCTTAAGGCATGAACACAATTCTGGAGTTCCATCGTGCCGTTGCCATAGAAATGTTCGTTCCTACTGCCAAAGCTGATTAAAAACATGGTCTCCTGTTCATGCAGTAGCTTGACGGCATAGGTCACAGCCAAGCATCTCTGAAAGTCCCCAGATATGTGCTTTCTTAGTATAACATGTCATATAAGCGTTCTCTTTTTGGACTAAATGTTATCAATCAAACCTTCTTAAGTCTCGACTACAGGCAGCTTTAGCTGTCTGTTATCCAAACTTATTTTTTCCTATACATTACATATAATTTGTCTCACCCAGGAGCATTTTATTCTAATAGTGTTCTGATTGCTTGACTTTGTTCATTCCACTGCTGACGTCATGGAATTAGTTCTTTTTTTGCAGGTTACTCAACCATTTGACCTTTAGCACTCCACGGGAGAGCTCGTGTGGCTCCCTTCCATTTCTCACAGTCTGCCTCCTTCTACCTGCTCCCTCTTTTATTGCTACTCAGTGCTTATCCCACAGCAACCTCATCCTGCTCCCTGCCTCACCACTATTACACCCACAGTATCTCTCTCCAGACCACCCCTGCTCCATTGTGCCTCACCACTCCAGTCCCCGCCTACCTCTCTAACCCATGGGGCCTAATCACTCCAGTCTATCCCCCTGGCCGCCTCTCTGCTCCATGGTGCCTCCTGCATCATAGCTCCTCTCTTCTGGCTCAGGTCTGTCCCCGCCTCTCCGCTATTGCTCCCTTTCCTCAGGGCCAGTTCTAGGATTCGTGAGGCCCCGGGCCAAAAGGGGATGTGCGAGGGCCCTCTAATTTACATAAGTGACACATTCAGGGCTCCGAGAGCTGCTTTGTGCAGACTCCTGGGCCGCAGCTCCTCCTACCAGCCTCCTACAAGCACCTCTTTTACAGCTCCTATCGGGCTGAAGGTGTGAGAATTGCTTGTGGGCTGAAAGTTAAAACTGTGGGGGTGCTAAAATGCTGGACAATGGGCATCCTACAGTTTCTCTGAATGGTCTCCTTGCAATTGGGACAAGAGGAAGTGTCTCCCTCCCCTAGGCCTCTGGAAACCATCCCTGAGAGGCCCAGGTGGGGGGGCCTCCCATGAACCCTAATTGCAGAGACAACTTTCTTTCAGTTGGATTGGCAGGGAAACATGAGGACCGGTGGTGTGTTGCACTGGTGCGGGCCCCATGCTGGTGGGCTGAGTGCGAGGCCCTGGGCAGCTGCCCACACTGCCCATGCCTAGAGCCGGCCCTGCCTTTCCTTGCTTGTGTTTTTCCATCCAGCCGCTTTTTATTTTTTTTAGATTAACTGGTTTTTTGCCCATGAAAGGGAGGTTAGGAGATTCAGAGGCTTACCTCCGTTCCAGGACAGCACACCAGGATCACAGCCCACAGGGATCGGGTAGCCTCTAAGCCCAAGTCACAGAAGATGCACCCACGGCAGTACATGAGGGCACCCGTGGGACCCCACAGGCAGCCAGGTTCTGCCAGTTCCTCCGCTTGGAGAGGCACCTTCCCTACCCATGAGAGGGAGGCCATGCATGCCAGCAGTGTACCTCTGTGACAGGACCCCCCCACACACACAGGGGCAGTGTAGCCTCCCATCTCCAGTCACAGAAGCTCATGCAAGGCAGTGTGTGTCTCAGTCAGGGGACATCCTGGACAGCTACAAGTTAGACTCAGCCAGGCAGCCATGGTATAAACCCCAGGACGGGCGCCTGTCTCCCATGAGAGGAATGGCAGGCATGCTGGCAGAGTGCCTCCATACCAGGACCCCCCTCCTCCCCTCCCACGAGGGTTGGGTAGCCTCCCAGCTTATGTCACAGAAGGGACATTTAGGACGCTGCACACAGTCAGCCGTGAAACAGTAAATAAAGCCAGTCGGCACACGGCCAAGAGCATCGGGGTTTAAACACTAGGATAGGCTGGGAGGCCAGGTCAGGCTCAGGTCCTGCAACAGGCTATCAGTGTCTGACCTTGAAAGACAAAGGATTGTAGCCCGAAGACACAAAAACTCATGAGTGTGGGGGAGTCCCCTTAGCAGGTGAGTCAATCACCTAGGGACTGTGGCAGTGTGCCATTTCCAAGAGCAGAGATCAAAGTCTGGGGGCAGTAAGAGTCAGAACTCACACCCTAAAAAGGTATGGTACCCTCCCAGTCCCATTCAGATAAGGGATATCCAAAGCAGTGGGACATCTCAGACAGCCACATATGGCATATAGACAGGCACCCTGGGATTTCACCCCAGGATGGGACAGGTACCTGACCTTCTCATGAGAAGGAGACCTGTTGTGCCAGTGGAGTGGTGTTCCTTCGTGCCAGGACCACACTCCACAGGGTTAGGGGAGCCAACATGACCTGGCCACAAATGTGGGTTCCATCTTTGGAGGGTCTTCAGTCACATTAGGCCACTCCCAGACTGGCAGCCGGTACCCCCACCGCACACCTCTGCCTGCAGTCTGCTCTACCAAGTTCATCCCTGAAGCATCCAAATGAAAGCACTACGCCACAAATGCCCTGGTCCTCCAGTGTCGGTCAGGTCCTCTGGGGGAGAAACTTGCCCATGCCCAGACCTCACCCAAGCACCCAGCCACCAAAGACTGCACCCCTTATCAGTGTGCAAGTGGAGGGCCAGGCCCTGTGTCTGTGTTCCCAGGTCAAGATTGTGTCATCTGTTAGACCGCTCTTCTCTTAATGATCCTTCCACAGGTTCACCTATGGAAACCTTGCTGAAATGTTTACTTCCTCTATATATTAAGTGTGACTGCTTTTGCAGTCCACTGAGATCGACCTAAAGACTGCACAAAACCATCCAGATGGAAAGTCATGACATTCAGTGTGTGCAAAGGACATGAACTTAATCAATTCAAGCTTAAGCCCTGCACTTACATGGGAAATAATTGCAATCCTGAATAAGTGGGTTACCCGCTCCTGCTCGTGAAGGGGATACATACGCTGATCCGTTCAGTGTTGTTCATGTGCAGCCTAGACATTTATGGAGATAATAGACCTGTTATTGGTCAATCTTGGGTGGCTGAACACCACTTGGCCCTCTAAGAAGTTGAAAATCGACTGCTGCGGGCCGTGAAGGAGTCTCATTCATTATCGGAATTACCCAGACATATCACCCTACCAACTAAGAACTGTAATGTACCATTACCTACAGAATCAAATATGAGGTTTCCTGTGCTGAATCACATTAAGCCACAGCTAACTATAATGTCCCTTTGACCTTTTTTTTTCAGTGAATTTCTAATATTTATTTGAAAATTTAACTATAACGCCACCACCAGGGTGAGGGGGGCATCTGGGGCCATCTTGAACTTCAGGGAGAAGGCCAAACGCACACCCCTTCTCCAATTATAAAATTAATATGCACCTGCCTACCCCCTCCCCCCTCGGCCTCCAGGTACCCTTTTTTAAAGAGTAAGGGAGTCTGCCCTTTATTTAAAAACATTTTAGCATGGATCCTCCATAAATTTGTGCAACTTTTTTAAAATTAAGATTTTGGCCTCTGAGACCCATCCTCACCAGACCTAGGGGGTCAGGGTATACCTACCCTGGCCCCCTATACGTTTTTTTTAAACCTTTTTGTAGGACAGGGGACTGAGTACCTAAGTCCTAAAAGGGCTGCTGCCACATTTTTGTTGATGTGCAGATTCTTCAAACGACACATATATTATTAGCAAACCAAAAAATCTATTTCCCATAGAAACATTGTCCTAACTATAATACCCATTGGCAACCGCCACTGGGAAATGTAACTATTAATTCTATGCTTAAAACTGTGCTAGAAAAACAGACATTTGAGTTGAGCAGATTCAGAGTGTCAGTGGGGTTGTAGAGTGCTTCATATAAAAGAGATGCTCTCCACCTAAAACTTGGGAAGTACTCAGAATTCCCGACTTCCTTTTTTGTACACACACACAATTTGTATGTCTTGGGGCTGGCTCCTCTCGCCAGACCCGCGCGCAGAACGATATACAGAAGTTGAGAAGCTCTGTATTATGGGTGGGGACTGATGACGGAGAGTGAAGTCTTTTTTACACGATCAGGAGTTTAAGGTGGTCCCAGCTGCTTGGATGGGGCCACTCTGATAACTACCAAATCTAAGGGTTGGCTGGTATTAGAAAAAATGTTTTTTACTTATAATAGCAGAGTGACATGCACTCTTTGGTCCTGATGAATGCTCTTGAACTACCCTCTGTCCTCTAATTTTTTTAATCTATCTAATGGAGGCAGCAGAATAAATTACAATTTTCACCCCCCTTGAGATAGTTTTATTCACACCTTATATCAGTTTGCACTCTGCCCCTCACTCTAGAACACGATCATTGCTCATCTTGAAACAAAACACCTCTGCTCCTCACCTTTGGTGATTGGAGAGTCGTAGCCCACACTAGGGGTCAGATGTATGACCCATTGCGTTGTTTTGCGACTCGCAATTTGCGACTCCCAAATTGGGATTTACAACAGTGTCTCAGATAATGTTTGGGATTCCTAATGGGCTCACAAATTGCCTACCTCATTAATATTGATGAGGCAGGTGCAATTTGATACCCCATTGGGAATGGCTAGCACTCCCAGGGATGGTGTCTGTGACTGCTTTTTAAATAAAGCAGTTTTTTTTTTTTTAATGCAGCACGATTTCCTTAAAGAAAAATGGGATGCAGGACCACTGCCTGCTCTTAAAAACTATTTTCAATGCCAGTCACAAAGGGGAAGGGGTCCTCCTGGGACCCCTTCCCGTTTGCGAGTGGCTTACCACCCATTTGAAATGGGTGGTAAACTGCGAGTGTTTTGCGGCCGCAATTGCGGCTGCAAAACAATCGTACATTGCAGTGCGAGTCGCTATTAGAAAGGGACGCCCTTGGCACGCCCCTTCATAATAACGAGTCTCAAACCATATTTTGCGAGTCGGTAATAGGTTACCAACTCGCAAAATAGGGTTTGTAAATAGGGCAGACCTATTTTGCGGTCGCAAAAGGGCCGATTTACCATTTGCAACCGCAAACAATGGTCGTACATCTGGCCCTAAGTACCTTGAGCGCCCCTGTGTGAGGAGGGAACCCAATGATGAAGCATGTCACCCTTGGGTGAGTGAAGGTTCTCGTCCTAACAGCGTAGTGCTTTATTTCTTAGTCTGATCACCCCTCTAGGTTATTTTGTTCTCTACACTCAGGCCACCAAGACGTACAAATTGTATGTGAGTATCAATATAGGGGCAGTGCGTTATTGAGAGGGTTAATGCTCCAGTTAGACCCCCTTGCATGTTTATACATGTATAACACAAACATACAACCATTTTTTTAAATGGGAGAAATTCAGAGTGTAAAAATGTTCTGCAAAAATGTTCATAATATGGAACACTTTTCTTCACTTTACATTTGACCCACTTATAAGAATCGCTGTACAGGCAACATTTTGAAATCGGAGAGCTAATTTTATATGGTTAGGGATTCCATAAAACTCATCATTTAACTTTTCTCCCATTTCAAAGTGTCATATTTACAAATAGTAGGCATCTTGGCCTGTAGACATGGCGCCATATTTATGACAGTAAAATACAGCCATTCATTTAAATGGAAGGAATTAAAAGTAAAGAAACATGCTTCATAAAACATTAAGATGTAATTGGCGCAATTGAATGTGGAACTTTTTTAAGGATTAATATTTCATAGAAATATTTTTCTTCCATGTAAAAATAAGGTAATGTATTTTTCATTTATATATATGGAGCAAGAGGCCTGCTGTTTGTAAATGCAATACTTTGAAATGGAAGAACATTAAAATGAAGAGTTAACTTAATCACTATAGTAACGTTTCACTTTAATTTTTTCCCATTTAAATGCATTCAGAAACTTCACTTTGTTCTCACACTCCAGTATTGAGTTGACAACGACTTTTGTTTAAGAGTCAAATACCTCAGTGCTTCAGCCTGGGTCATAAATGTGACTGAGCACTGCTCGCCCTGCTATTGGCAGCCTGATGCCTGATGATAATGATGCAAAATAAACACAGCCTTACCTGAACTTAAAAAAAATAACATTACCCTGTGATTATTTAAAAATGAACTCAAGGTTGTGAGCTCCTCTGAAGGTGTCTTAGAGTATCAAACCGTATTAAAGAAACATTCAGTGAAGGCCATAACGGCGCCTCCCTGACTGTATGTGTCGGTGGAAACAATACTTGCATACAACAAGTAACCCTGGAGCTGACGGCTACTAGATATGCAATGCCCAGGAGCATTCCGCAGCAGCCTTGACTGTTCAGCATCAAGTAACTCCCATTAGAAAGTAGCCCAAATGCTGGAGTAATCACTGCAGCTAGGGCACCCCTCAGATGACAGGAGAAGTTTGCTACCGAACCATTACAAGCTCCGTGCAGCATTATATCCTGACATATGAGTGATCCACTTAAAGCGTTCTCACAGTTTGTACCGCTTAGAAACACTTCTCGATCCCCACTCCGGCATCGAAATCTGTATGGTAATTCCCAAGATTTCTTAATGTATTCCTTACCCATTTTTTCATATCTGCCTGCCTGCATTTGTTCAAGGCAATACTGAAACTGAAAGGTAGTGACTGGTAGAGTTATGTGGCCATGGATTAGCCATTCCGTGGACGGTGATTCTGCCACTGTAAATGGTAACCTATCCAGTTTTTCGATACGCAGCATTGTATATTTTGCTCCCCTTTGTGCCATTTCTATCTGTTTATCTGTTTGATTGTATTCAGAAAACAGAGACGTGCTGTTGATAAAACGCCAAGGCACATAGCCTGCACGCAAAGATTGCAACGTCCAGCTTAACAACATAATAGAACGTAATTGAGATTGCCCGTGTTGTAATATGGCTAAATCTTGTTCTAGTATGTCTATCGCAGAAGATAAAATGTTGCCTAAGGAATATATCCTGGAGGTCAATGTAGTTAACCCATTGTCTACCACTGCTAGAGATTTTTCTAGATTTATACGGTCTATTTCACGTAGTCTCTCCGCGGCCTCTTATTGGGATATTTTCCATATTTCATTTTGGGCAGCATAAATGCCAGCATATATGAAACGTTTTTGGCGTGGCTTCTTTCTGGGACCTAGTAAAAAATCCCTAAGATCCATATCCTGTGTGAGTAAGGATAAGTGTTGTTTCACCTGTGTGAGTGTTGAGGTATTTAGCCAATCGAGGCACAACTTCCCAACACTGTATGATGTCACTACCCCTGGATGTTGTCGCTGTACATAACGTGGATCGGGCCTATGGATACTAAACCCTTCGGTTTTACCCATGAATCGCTCCTGACAACTATTAGTTTCTGTGGGCCAAATCAACCACTTCCTCCAATCGGGGTCTGATCTGTTGTATTGTAATATGTCATCTAGTGTAATCCCTTTTTGTGATGTTTCGTTACCCTCGGTGTGTGATGGAGTTGGCACCCGAGGTATGGTCAAGTCTTTGTTCTTGGCTAGTCCAAGGCAAGACGTATGTTGCACTGTCTCGTTCAAAAACATGATTTGTTGAGGGATAAGGCATGCTCTAAACAAAGCTTCTGTTCCCTGCACCTGCCAATCTCTAGTACCCCAGACTGATTTTAGGTCTATGGTGTCTTTCCATAAGTCGAAACCTTGTTCAGACAACTGGGCAATAAAGGAAGCAGAGTAAATCTGTTTGGTATTTGTCAACATATTTTTCTGTGCTGATGATGGTGCAACCTTATAATAATATGAGGCTGGGTCAGACATATTAAACCCTGAAAAATATGGAAACTTCTGTGCAAATGTTTTTGAACTGCCTTTCGGCGGTGTTGGACAATGTCCCCACTGGTGGTAAGTGCACACATTTCTAGGATTAGCAGATTTATGCAAAAACTGATGACCGTAATGTTGGTAACAATACATGGTTTCGTAATCTGATATGCCTTCCAATGTTTCACTATTAGAAAATGCAGCAGATTTTTCCAAATCAGACATGTTATTAACAGTTTCAAAATCCCAATCATCGGAAAATGTACTTGAGGTAATGATATCACTTAATGATATTTTAAATAAATGTGGAATTTTAAACGTTCGGTCTAGCCGAATATATCGAAATCAACCTTGTACCACACTATACCATCCGGTATAGGAACTGCTGTAATGTTCACTGATGACAAGTCTCTTTGTTCTCGATGAGATGATTGATGTGGTTTTAAAATTATATTCCCCTTTTGGGCTGCAGAGCTTTGCCAAATGTATTGTCCATTAATAAGCATGTTAAAAACTATTACTAATCCTAACCAGAAAAGAAAGAAAAGTATCCCGGTGATTACCCATAGTTCTACCCAAGGTGACACCAGGTAAGTCTTTTTAAGAAAGTTCAGAAAGTCTTTAACTTGCTGCTTGCGTGATTTTTGGGCTGGCATCGTTTCAGGTTCACTTGGATCCAAAGAAAACGTATCAAAGTTTATGAAGTAGCCAGAAGCAGTTCGATCAATTGTTGGAATTGCATCAGGATTTGTTGAAATCGTACTTTGCTCTTGTCGAGGCACTTTGACGTAGACATCTGTATTTTGTCTAACAGCTATTTGTCTGTCATTTTGAGTCTGATTTTGAAGTTGAGTTTCAGGTTCAAGGGGAACGAGTTCCATAGCATTGTTGCATAGTCCATCATTCTGTACAGGGGACTCTTCGAACGTGATGAGTCTTTCCGCTTGAACTTCTTGAATTGTAGCGAGAGGAGGGCGTCTGCTACTTTGGAGTCCACGTGGCCTTCTACTTAGTATCGGCCACATAGTGTGGTTTGATTAGGTCAATTGAGACAAATCTTTTCTCCTTTTTTCCGGCAAAAGGCGGTAGAAGTACAGTTCTTGTTCCTTCGACTGCTAGGATTCTGATAGCTTTCTGTAGGATGGCCCAAATTCTTTCTTGTCCGCTATTTTCTCTCTGACCAGATCCCGACTTTTGGGATCCAGACAGGCCTTGCCGTGACTGATTGGACTTCCCCAGTGGCGGTCTGCTTCAGGTGGACATTACTTTGTTGTGTCCTGGATTCATTTAGATCCTGTAAAACAGCCAAACGATCATGGATGTCAAAAGGTTATACATACGCCACTGTGCCTTCACAATCAAGATCAGGTACCCACATTCTTGTCCCAAATAGGACCTCATAAGGAGTGACACCCCCTAGAGAATTTCTTGGCATGTTGTTCAAAGCTCTCTTGGCTCCATACAAATGTTTTACCCAACTTTCACCCGTGCCTAATACTCTAGCTGTTAAAGATTGCTTTAAGTCCCATTTTTTTCTCTCCACAACCGAATTCCCCTCGGGATGGTACGGAGATGAGTACCGCAATGCTACACCCAATCCTCGCATGGCCTCCTTGTAAGCCCGAGAGCTAAACGCAGTGTCCTGGTCAGAGTGTAATGTGCCAATTGCGTATGTCCCTATAAAGACTCGCAAATCTTTTATAACAGTTCGAGCATCAGCCGAGCGCTGGGGCCACACCCATAAGAATCTCTAGCAGGAATCCACTACAATCATGATATACTTGTAAGCCCCATCTCTTTTTAAGGAGCCGCAGTGATCGAGTAAACGCACGCTAGTGGTTTGTCAGATATTAACAACGGTGTCTGCGCTGGACGTGTTACGATGGAACCTTTCATCGGCTGACAGATGTCGCATTTCAAGACATAGGGGCCGATTCCGATCTCGGCCGGAAGCGCACCTAACACCATTCGCCCGGAAAAAAACCAAGCCGAACGCGTGTCAAACACGCCAGCCACGAGGACGAGATGAAGCAACGAGAAAGACGAACGAAACGGACCAACCATGAATCCCATCGCGCAGGTCCTACCAATACTCTACATCTATTACCGGACCTGGTACGGACGCGTACGGTGTAGAAGGTAAGTCAAACACCCGCCACACAAACAAACTACACGTACCAGACATACAACACACACACATAGGGATGCAGAAATGACTCACACCAGCAACAGCAGAACCATAGGGGCGGGATGGCTATCACCAATACCATATACACCCATAGGGGCCTTGATGCCTACCACTACTACCACCCCTACCCATGGGGGGCTGGATGCCTACCACTACCACCACCCCTACTCAGGGGGGGCTGGATACCTGTCACTACTACCACCCCTACCCATGGGGGGCTGGATGCCTACCACTACCACCACCCCTACTCAGGGGGGGCTGGATACCTGTCACTACTACCACCCCTACCCATGGGGGGCTGGATGCCTGTCACTACTACCACCCCTACCCATGGGGGGCTAGATGCCTACCACCACTACCATCCCCACTCTTGGGGGGCTGGATACCTGTCACTACTACCACCCCTACCCATGGGGGGCTGGATGCCTACCACTACCACCACCCCTACTCAGGGGGGGCTGGATGCCTGTCACTACTACCACCCCTACCCATGGGGGGCTGGATGCCTACCTCTACCACCACCCCTACTCAGGGGGGATGGATACCTATCACTACTACCACCCCTACCCATGGGGGGCTGGATGCCTGTCACTACTACCATCCCCACTCATGGGGGGCTGGATACCTGTCACTACTACCACCCCTACCCATGGGGGGCTGGATGCCTACCACTACCACCACCCCTACTCAGGGGGGGCTGGATGCCTGTCACTACTACCACCCCTACCCATGGGGGGCTGGATGCCTGTCACTACTACCACCCCTACCCATGGGGGCTGGATGCCTACCACCACTACCATCCCCACTCATGGGGGGCTGGATACCTGTCACTACTACCACCCCTACCCATGGGGGGCTGGATGCCTACCACTACCACCACCCCTACTCAGGGAGGGCTGGATGCCTGTCACTACTACCACCCCTACCCATGGGGGAGTGGATGCCTGTCACTACTACCACCCCTACCCATGGGGGGCTGGATGCCTACCACCACTACCATCCCCACTCATGGGGGGCTGGATACCTGTCACTACTACCACCCCTACCCATGGGGGGCTGGATGCCTACCACCATTACCATCCCCACTCATGGGGGCTGGATACCTGTCACTACTACCACCCCTACCCATGGGGGCTGGATGCCTACCACTACCACCACCCCTACTCAGGGGGGGCTGGATGCCTGTCACTACTACCACCCCTACCCATGGGGGGCTGGATGCCTGTCACTACTACCACCCCTACCCATGGGGGCTGGATGCCTACCACCACTACCATCCCCACTCATGGGGGGCTGGATACCTGTCACTTCTACCACCCCTACCCATGGGGGGCTGGATGCCTACCACTAACACCACCCCTACTCAGGTGGGGCTGGATGCCTGTCACTACTACCACCCCTACCCATGGGGGGCTGGATGCCTACCACTACTACCATCCCCACTCATGGGGGGCTGGATGCCTGTCACTACCACCACCCCTACCCATGAAGAGCTGGATGCCTACCACTACCACCACCCCTACCCATGGGGGGCTGGATGCCTACCACTACTACCACCCCTACTCAGGGGGGGCTGGATGCCTGTCACTACTACCACCCCTACCCATGGGGGGCTGGATGCCTGTCACTACTTCCACCCCTACCCATGGGGGCTGGATGCCTACCACCACTACCATCCCCACTCATGGGGGGCTGGATACCTGTCACTACTACCACCCCTACCCATGGGGGGCTGGATGCTCACCACTAACACCACCCCTACTCAGGGGGCTGGATGCCTGTCACTATTACCACCCCTACCCATGGGGGGCTGGATGCCTACCACTACTACCATCCCCACTCATGGGGGGCTGGATGCCTGTCACTACCACCACCCCTACCCATGAAGAGCTGGATGCCTACCACTACCACCACCCCTACCCATGGGGGGCTGGATGCCTACCACTACTACCACCCCTACTCAGGGGGGGCTGGATACCTGTCACTACTACCACCCCTACCCATGGGGGGCTGGATGCCTACCACTACCACCACCCCTACTCAGGGGGGGCTGGATACCTGTCACTACTACCACCCCTACCCATGGGGGGCTGGATGCCTATCACTACCACCACCCCTACTCAGGGGGGGCTGGATACCTGTCACTACTACCACCCCTACCCATGGGGGGCTGGATGCCTGTCACTACTACCATCCCTACCCATGGGGGGCTGGATGCCTACCACCACTACCATCCCCACTCATGGGGGGCTGGATACCTGTCACTACTACCACCCCTACCCATGGGGGGCTGGATTCCTACCACTACCACCACCCCTACTCAGGGGGGCTGGATGCCTGTCACTACTACCACCCCTACCCATGGGGGGCTGGATGCCTACCACTACCACCACCCCTACTCAGGGGGGGCTGGATACCTGTCACTACTACCACCCCTACCCATGGGGGGCTGGATGCCTGTCACTACTACCACCCCTACCCATGGGGGGCTGGATGCCTGTCACTACTACCACCCCTACCCATGGGGGGCTGGATGCCTACCACCACTACCATCCCCACTCATGGGGGGCTGGATACCTGTCACTACTACCACCCCTACCCATGGGGGGCTGGATGCCTACCACCACTACCATCCCCACTCATGGGGGGCTGGATGCCTACCACCCACACCACCCCTACTCATAGGATGGGTAATGCATGACACAACCAGCATACTCCAACATAAGGAATGTAAGAAAAAACAGCCTCCCAACACCATGACAAGCGTGTGTAGACTGTGTCAAATGCCTACAACACTGAACATGACATTGAACATACAATGTGACCCCCTATCACATGTGTCACACATAAATGTGTGTGGCCTCCACAATGCAAGCAGACCCTGACCACTGTGGCAATGGGGTCCAGCCCCCATTATCACAGTGACCAAAAGGTAAGTGTGGGGTCCATAGCTGAAGCACATTTTAAACATTGTGGCAATGGGGTCTAAGCCCCCATCATCACAGTGACCAAAAGGTAAGTGTGGGGTCCATAGCTGAAGCACATTTTGAACATTGTGGCAATGGGGTCTAAGCCCCCATCATCACAGTGACCAAAAGGTAAGTGTGTGGTCCATAGCTGAAGCACATTTTGAACATTGTGGCAATGGTGTCTAAGCCCCCATCATCACAGTGATCAAAAGGTAAGTGTTGACATTGAAAAAGCTGCAACTGCCAAACTGCATGGATGATTCCTGGTCACAGAACAACAAACACATCAGTGGCAAAGTAGTGCTTGTGTCCCATAGCAACATAGATTGGGGGAGGCAAACAGTGCAGTGCAAAGAAGACATACCTTTGGCCATGTGCAGACAAACATCACCCATGGGGGCTGACACTGTCAACATTCATCAATGACACAATGACAGAAGTGACCATCATAATGCAGACCCACATATTTGACCAATGGGCACACAAATGTAGATATCCTGTGGAGACTGTAGATGTGAGGTGAACAAATACCATACCATGGCAGCAATGGGACACACAAACAATGATCATTGTGCTGACTGATGACCTAGGAGTCCCAGGGACAGCAGGGGGACCCACTAAACAACATACAGCCAATGGCACACCGAAGATATGCCAATGCAGTGGTGCAGATGCACAAACACAAACAGGCAGCCCCACACTGCATATCAAACACAACAGGTGAAGGGGGGGGTGCCAGTGTCCCCAGGCAACCACACAACACATGAGGAGGCCTGAATACCAATCACACAGATGTGCATACAGTGCCACACAAAAGAAACTCATGGGTCTGAATACCCTCTGTGGGCAATCAGGTATTGTTAGATGAGAGGGAGCCCAAATTACACAGGTCACACAGGCTTGTGGGAACAGCAACTAACACAGCAAGACACAGACCCACCACAGCACTACCCCCAGGGTCCCCACATTGTGGTGACACTGGCCTGCATGACAATCCCACTGTGATGACAAAGCTAGATGTCGTTCACGCTGTGAACCACAGTCATGTGTCCTGAGCAACAAACTACCATCACACCTACACAAGCCTATCAGCATGGCCTGTCAGCCAAGGCCAACATGGAGGCAGGGGTCTAGACGTGCAACAACTCTCATCTGCACACACTCAACACCACACACCATGATCTCCACCAATGTGCAGCAGTGAAGCTCACATGCACTGGTGACATTGCACATGCACCCATGACAATCCCAGGGGTGGTGGTGGCAACTAAGGTGCAGAAACCCATCACACATGGCCAGTCAACAAGACTCGTGAATGTCTGACACACTGCACAGTACGCCGTACATGGACATGACGTCAATACCACAACAACCAATGGGATCCCGGCCACAGACACACACCAATGAAGAAGCCAAGGTCACCCACAAAGAACACACATAGACAACTTCCAACATTGCAGCTCTGACCCTGAGGAGTGGCAGCAGTCACACACACAACGTGTCACAATCACTGAAAGCTAACACAAACTGGAAATTACATGACCGGTGTAACCAACAAGTGCCAAGGGGAATCCTGACTGTGTCCCATCTGCATTTGCCCACAAACTCAGCCCTGACAGCAAACACACCTATGGGTGACACCCTGATGACCAGTAATGTGCCATGCACCCACATCACAGAGAACCCAGGGAGATGACTTGGGGGGAACATAGGTCAACTCAGCAAGCATCACAAACAGGAACATCACTAGGGATCCCAGCCTGCCTAGCAAAATGGAAGTGAACACACACAGACATGCTCACACAACACACACCTTGTGCCCAGGCAATGTCACAGAATTACACACTGCCATGAGGGGACTCCACTCCTGTGTAAGGAAAGCTGTGCCATACTTTGTCTCAGTAGGGCTCTATCATGTCAGCAGAACACTTGGTCACACAGTCAACAATTAGCACAAAATGAAGGCTACCGTCATATCAGCCTGGTCATGGGAGTGTCACCGAAATCATCAGCACAGATCCAACACACATGTATAGCAAGTTGCACTGATAACACAGATGATTCCTTCACCATTGATGCCCAAACTTGCATGTCCAGTGGAGATGGTCACACGGTCAGGGAAGTAGACTAATCGAACAATGGCAAGCACAACAGATGTGCAGGGGTGTAGGCCACAGATGTGATATTGCAAATGTAAGTAGGAAATCCCATTGACAAAATTGAAAACATGACACCCTCATATTGCTGCAAAGGATGACATGGATACACACCAGGATAGGACACATTCCCCCTGGACCACATGGGGTCCTGCACAGTAACACTTCTTTTTCCTGAGATCAAAAATCACCATCACTGCAGCAAGGGCACGGTTAGCAACATCAACATCATGTACATCAGAAGCAAAACCACTAGAGAACAGAAAGTAGCTTTATTCAGCATTTGTGTGTTAACGGAGTTAAAGTCCTGAAATACAACAAAGGCCAATGGCCAGTCCACAACAAAGTCCAAACATGGTGACAGTGGCAGATGTCACCCTTCGCATGCCTGCAATGCTACACCCCAGGGACATCCCCCTCGGAGGGTCATACGGGGGGGCAGGCCAGGCACCGCAGGGACAGGATCAGGGCTCACCAGAAGGAGGCAGGGAAGGGGTGGTGTGTGCTGGAGAGTCACTGACAACTGCAGTGGAGGTGTCTGACATGGTGTGTGCCGGCACAACTGGGGGGCATGACTCAGATGGTGTGGGTGCCGGCACGACTGCAGTGGGCTGGGCAGATGGAGTGGACAGGTTCACCACTGCAGTGCCCAAGTCAGACGGGGTGGTAGTGGACTCCTCTGCAGTGCCTATCTCCAGGGGAGTAGAATGGGGTTCAGGTAAGGTGGGCAGGACAGAGGGGGTGGACACCGTCTCCACACCAGTGGCACAGACATGCGCAGCGGGGGGTGTGGTGCTGGAAGAGCAAGTGGCAGGGGGAGAAGGCCGGATCATTTTGGGGATGGTGTATCTGTGGGTGGGGGAACCTGGGGCAGGGTGTGGTGGGGGCACCTGTGGAGTGGGGGCCTGAGGGATGGAGGAAGGAGACTTGGTGGTTGAGCTGCAGGGCGGCGGCGGGGTCTTGCTCTTCCGGGTCCGGGGGGACTTGCGGATGGGGGCCTCAGTCGGTCTGCGCCTGGGGGAGGGGGTCCGGGGGTGAGGGGCACTCCCCTCTGTGTGGGTGGGCTTCCTCTTCCCCCTGTATGCTGGATCAGCTGGATTGGAAGGGAAGAGGCCGAGGTCACAGAGGAAGACCCGCTGTGTAGGTGGGGTTGCAGGTGAGGCAAGGGAAGGGGCCTTGGAGGGAGAGGTATCGGAGGACTGCGGAGTGACTGTGGATGCCTGTGTGTGTGTCTGTCCCCCATCCCCTGTGGGTGTGGTATCAGTCCCCTGAGGATGCCTGCGTGCACGTCTTGTTTTTGGAGTGGGTGTGTCTGTGCTGCCCGTGTCTGTGTGTTTGGGTGAATGTGCAGGTGTGCATGTGCTTGGGACAGGTAGGGTGCCAGGAAGTGTGGATGGGGCAGAGGTAGGAGGGGTGAGGGACTGTTGGAGGAGGGACACTGCTGCCGTCAGGGAGGAGTCCATGGACCTATTGCTCCTCTGTAGGGCAGACATGCCCGATGAGATGCCCTCCATGAACGACACCAGCTGAGTCAACAGAGTGGTGTGGGCATGGAGGACACTCAGCATTGCTGTCTGCCCTACATGGGGCTGGCGAAGTAGGTACACAGACTCCTCACTCAGGGCAGTAGGGGTCACAGGGGCAGCGGGTGCGGTGCCTGGCACGAAGGAGACATGCTCCCGAACACGGGAGCCTCCACGGACCTCTGGAATGGGAGCCGATGGGAGGGCGGTGGTGGTGGTGGCGGGTACAGCAATACTAGCTGGGGTGTGGTGGCTGCTGACACCCGCCTCCACAAGGGAGTCATCCTCCGAGCTGCTGTGGTCCTCAGCTGAGGTGGATGGTGCTGAGGACTCCTCGGTGTGGCTCCCCTCGCCCTCCGTGCCACTGGGTCCCTCCGACCACTCCTCGGCTGCTGACCCAGTCTGGCTCTGCGGCTCCTCCTGGTCCGTGGAGCTGTCCCCTCCTGTGGCCGTGGATGTATCTGCAAACAATAGGGAAACAGACAAACATCAGTCACCTGCACTGACCGCACACACCACAGTAAGTACAGCACATTACAGAGCAAGCCCTGGCAGCCTTAGTTGAACATTGCCAAAAGTGCCCAAACAGAGTAGGAGAAGCCAATTGTCAGTCTGATGGTCAACCATGGCACTCACATCCCTCCTGGCCTTGCACCCATCTGTCTGGTGTCTGTCGGATGGCAATACCCCAGTGTGGACACATGCACCACCTACACAGTAGTTGGACAGTGCAGAGAACACGGTGAAGTATGTGAACATGCACACATCACAACTTTTGCCACTGAGTCAGTACAGATGTCCGGATAAAGGGATGGCCAGGGTCTATTTTGAAATGCATGTGATGCATACCAGCACCAGACACCATGATGCACCCATGTCCTGATAGTCAGTGCCACAATGGGGTGCATGTAGCACATGTCACTCCCCTGCAGGATCACTCATAGGAAGTTTAATGCCATGGCACAGGCATGCCTGCAAAGTCATACATCACTGTCTCCAGTCACATGGGCAGGGCAGCCAGACAACAACAGTCTGCACTGTGTCACAAACATAGGTCATGGGGAATGCAAGTCCTGGAGCTGACAAGTGCACATGTCCATCCCCCACAAACCACATCATCCGAACTCTTATTTGTTCACGTCATACCAATTGGACATATGGGAGACCTGAAACACAACCCTCGGAACCTGAGCACCTCACAATCTGCTGTGAATGGGAAACAGCTGCCTGAACTTCGCATTCGCATACCCCAGTCTGCACGGTCAAGTGATCAAACACCTATATGTCACACAAGTATCGTCCCCTATGGTCACATCTCCGGTGGCATGCTGAGCCCTAACCGAGAAACACCCCAGTAGTCCTGACAACGTAGCCACAGCACAATGACACAGAGGCAGACACCTGAGGGAACATTTCACTGAGCACAACGTGTCAGCTGATACACGGGAGTGGGAGTACATAGTGTATTGTATGGCCTGGAGTAGGCATGACTGTCCTGCTCCACGTGAATGAGGGATGAGGCCTGGACAGTAGCCAGGTGGCTAAGTATGTGTGACACACTTGATATACATACTCCTGAGGCCCAAACATTGTTCCCACCCGCAGCATGGGTGTGTGCCAAATACCCCAGGCACATGTGGTGAATCAGAACAGCAATTGGACCACATATCAAAGTAACACGCAGATTACATGTCAGAACTCAGGCATTGTGTAGGCAATGGACCCACCCAGGAAGCCCACCACAGAGTTACGGGAACAAATGCTGTCCCCCACCTTGAGCTAAGCAAAATGCAAGGAGACAGTACCCAAGTGACACAATTTCCTGACTGCAAGGGCCACACCTGGGTATCAGATGAGGAGTGGGCAGTGCACAATTGAGGGACATGGGTCCTGGACCACATGACTGATGTACTGTTGAAGTTAAAGCAGGCCAGAGGAGGGCACATAGCATGTCAGACAAAGTTCACAGTGCAGTCATGGACTCACCCCCTCCTTGCTGCTGTCTGGCCTTCAGCTGCCCATCCAGATCAGGGAAGACCACCGCCAGGATCCTGAGCATGTGGGGGTCAGGGTCCGGTGTCCGCCCCTCCTGCGAGGAGGCGACAGCTTCAGCTGGACCCGTACGATCCTCCGGGTCCAGCCCCGAAGGTCCTGCCACCTCTTCTGGCAGTTGCGGATCCGGCGCTTGTAGACCCCCACGGATCTCACTGCCCGGACGATGGTCAGCCATATCTTCTGCTTCTGGTGGGCATCAACCTGTGGGGATGACAAAGTGAAAAGCCCATTACTACACATGCAACATTTCCGTGCATCACACATTTGGATATACATGTCTCAATGACAGGGGCACATGATGTACACAGGCAGTGCAACGATGGCTATGTACAGTCTGCCAGCAGTTACTACATGGTATCATTGCCTGGGAAGTAAAACCTCGTTTAAATGCACTGTTACTGCACTATACCTGTTCAGTGCATGTAACTACACACTATGGGGGGTGACAACTACTCAGTGAGCCTGCTAGCCAGTGGCGTGCAGACTGTAAGTCTTGCTAGTCAGACAACATGCACATTTAGTAAGGCAGTGGACAGCACACTCACCTGCTCCCCTGGTTTCCCATACAGCTTGCTGTACTGTGGAAGGAGGCTGTCCAGCAGGGCCTGGTTCTCCTCAGTGGTGAAGGCTGGGGCTCTCTCCACAGTATGTGCCATTGCAGGATCCAGAGGATGCAGATACAGCAGCAGTGGGGGTGGCAGATGTCGTCCTGGAGCATGTAGTGCAGGCAAGTGAGCTCTCAGGGGAACAGCCAGCATTATATGTGTGCTGCTGAGGCAGATACTGCCCCATGTGTCCAAAGAGATAGGTCCAAGTCGTTTGCATCTTCTGAATCTGGCCAATCCATGGATTTGCACCACTTACACACGCCCACAGCATCCTTCAAAAGTTCAACTTCATGACACCCATGAATTTGCAACATTGTTGTGGGTGGCCAACTGAATTCACAGCATCAGACTCGTTAAAGGTTTGAAAACGCGTCCGTTGCCATGCCAGGCCATAGCCAATGCGTGCGCACCGATCGGTCCATTGCTGTACAACGCGTATTTCGAAAACAACGCGTACCCACTCACATCGTATGCAATGGCCAATGCGTGCGCACCGATCGGTCCATTGCTGTACAACGCGTACCCAAACACATCGTATGCAATGGCCAATGCGTGCGCACCGATCGGTTCATTGCTGTACAACGCGTACCCGCTCACATCGTATGCAATGGCCAATGCGTGCGCACCGATCGGTCCATTGCTGTACAACGCGTACCCGCTCACATCGTATGCAATGGCCAATGCGTGCGCACCGATCGGTCCATTGCTGTACAACGCGTACCCACTCACATCGTATGCAAAGGCCAATGCGTGCGCACCGATCGGTCCATTGCTGTACAACGCGTACCCGCTCACATCGTATGCAATGGCCAATGCGTGCGCACCGATCGGTCCATTGCTGTACAACGCGTACCCAAACACATCGTATGCAATGGCCAATGCGTGCGCACCGATCGGTCCATTGCTGTACAACGCGTACCCAAACACATCGTATGCAATGGCCAATGCGTGCGCACCGATCGGTCCATTGCTGTACAACGCGTACCCGCTCACATCGTATGCAATGGCCAATGCGTGCGCACCGATCGGTCCATTGCTGTACAACGCGTATTTCTCTCAGCATCATATGCAATGGCCAATGCGTGCGCACAGATCGGTCCATTGCTGTACAACGCGTCCCTGTACAAGTCACTGG
The DNA here is from genome assembly GCA_963921515.1 of Calotriton arnoldi. Taxonomy (NCBI): domain Eukaryota; kingdom Metazoa; phylum Chordata; class Amphibia; order Caudata; family Salamandridae; genus Calotriton; species Calotriton arnoldi. The sequence goes on from CAWUFW010000718.1 coordinate 2,680,089, forward strand.
CATATGTCACCATGCCTGTCACAGGTGAACGTATGCCAGCCACATTTACTTCCCAGGGAGTGAGGGGCACACCTACCAAACCACAGCCTGTCCACACTGTATTCTAAGGCATGTAAGGCTGCATTACCTGTTCCGTGTATGGGGGTCAACATGTTGTTTTGTGGGTGGCACTTGGGGGCAGCCACTCCCAGGCTGTGCACGTGTTCATGGGGACAGAATCCTTGGTGTGTTGTGCACATGAACACTGTGGTGTGCAACTGTTCATTTCAGAGCATGTGGCATGGTCACATTTCACGGTTGTGTATGTGTATGTCATGTCACATACCCCCTGAGTCCCATGTGGGACGGTATGTACGTCCCAGGGTGACCCATTGCCACAATTGTGATGGCCCTCCACAGTCTGTGTGCATGTTGTGTTTACAATGTCTCTGATTCCATGTGCACAATGGGAGACAGTCTCCACATCCACGTTGTTTGTGCATGGACTTTGATGTTGTGCGTGTGTGTGTCACAGACGTCCATGTCTGTCCTGCCGAGGCAACAGGGACCACTACCTGTGGGGGTCATGGTTGTTTAGCTGTGGTGTATTCATGATGCACCATGTCATGCCAGTGTCCATGTGGCAATACAGGGTCCCTGGGTATCTACCTGTCGATGAGCTGTGATGCCTGGGGAACATCTGTCCTCACATGTCACTGTGGTGTGTGTTTGGAACGTGACAGCAGTACATGGGTACTGTGACACAGCGTAATGATATCCCATAGTACAACCTGGGACTTGTTGAGGACACATGTTGAACTGTGATGTTAGATGTTAGCCATGTAGGTGCCATACATGTCCTTACGGAACGGCACACGCATCATGTACTTGTGTCTCGTAATGATGTATCATGTGATATTGAGTCTGGTCTATGCCACATATGTGGGGTGACTGACAATCTTTCTTTCTTCACCTATGCACTGCAGGGCACCAGCTGTCCATCGGCCATTCCCTGACCTTGCAACAATGGTTGAACGGGACTGCATCCGACGGTACCGCTTCACCAGGCCACTGATTGAGGAATTGACGGTGCGGTTGGCCCCACATTTGCAACCTGGCCGGACATACCCTACAGCGCTGACCCCCAAGGTGAAGGTGATGGCAGCCCTACACTTCTTTGCCACCGGTACCTTTCAACACACTGTGGCATCTGCTGGTGGGATGTCACAGACCATGTTCAGCCGTGTGCTCCGCGATGTTTTGGAGGCAATGTTGAGATACCTGAACCAGTACATCTATTTCCCTAAACGTCAACAACTCACTGACGTCAAGAGTGACTTCTATGCCCTGGGGAGGATGCCGCATGTCATTGGCTCCATTGATGGGACACATGTGGCTTTGGTACCACCACAGGCACATGAGCAGGCATACAGGAACCGCAAACATTACCATTCGGTCAATGCACTGGTGGTATGTCTTGCAGATATGAGCATCTCACACGTGTGTGCCCGTTTCCCCGGTTCTGCACACGATGCCTACGTGTTGAGGAGTAGTCGCATCCCGAGGATGATGTCACAGATGCGGAACCAGCGTGCCTGGCTTGTCGGTGTGTACTGACTTTGTACCATTGTGTGTGTTCTGCAATGTAGTATTCCACCCTCTTTTCCAACTCAGCTAATGTGCAATTGTCTGTATGTAGGTGACTCCGGATACCCCAACATGCCGTGGTTGCTGACGCCCCTCAGGAACCCTGTGACACCAGCCCAGATGCGCTACAATGAGGCACATGGTCGGACCAGGAGAGTGATTGAGCGGACATTTGGTCTCCTGAAGAGCCGCTTCCGCTGCCTGGACAAGACAGGAGGGGCCCTCCCATATGCCCCAGCAAAGGTGTGCAAGATTGTCATCGTCTGCTGCATGCTACACAACCTGGCAGTGCGGAAGGAGTTGCCTCTCATCCTGGATGACGATGACCAACATCCGCCACCTGTGGAGGATCCTGGCCTGGGCCACGATGCCAGTGATGGTGATGATGATGAGGGTGATGTCCGCACACAGCTCATCACCAACTTCTTCAGCTGAATGTGAGTATCCAGAGATGTCATGTGAATGATGTGAGTTTGCATGATATGTGTTGGTGGTGCTCTGGTGCTGTTTGAGTGTGGCCATGTGCTACTTGACTGAATGCGTGCAGCGATGTGTCCTTACAGGTAGTCTGTACTCCCCAACAGTGTTGACATGCTAACTTGGTTTTGTGTAGGTATCTTGTGACATGTATTGGGCATGAGTATTGCAGTTCTGTCCTGTTCTTCAGTGCTTTTGACTGTGTGTCATTTCTGTCCTTCACAGGGTACTTTCAGAGTTGGTTGGTCGACTGTGATCCCCCGACACCGTGATTCAACTTCCAGGGTGGAAGCTGTCGTTTCCCTACAGGTGATGTGCCCCACACCCCTGGACTTCCTTTCTTCTACACTTGTTGACTGTGTGGCCACTGCCACGTGGGATTACCTTGCATCTGTAGTGGAAACAACATGTTGCAAATGTGTAATAAACCTGTGCTTCACTTTGGGATGTGCGTTGTCTGTGGTCACACATCTGACTGACATTTGCTTACTGCACCAGTGGGCTAGTTAACACAGACTGTGAATAGGTGTGGTGTCTGTGCATTGCACTGTATTTCCTGGCAACATCAGTGTAGGCGATGAGTCAGATGGCCCTGGTGTGTATGTGTTGTGTAGCCCTAGTGGTGTGTCTCCCTCATATGTGTCACGTCGCCATGACTCACATGACGGTGTTGTACTTTCTGTAGCAGTTAGCATGCACAGTGTCATTTGGCAGATCATCATCTCCATGACAAAAACCACGTTGGAATAACAACAGAGGCAAGTATGGTGTATTAGTGAGTTTATTTACATACATGTGTGAGGATAGTGCACAGGATGGTGGGTGCTGTATATTGGGATTATAATCCAAAGTTCCCTGATGATTTGGAAGTCTTGGTAGCAGAAATGTCCAGGGTAAAGTCAACAGTCATCTGATACATTGGTCCAACTTAAACTCCCCATGTCATGTGAGGGAGTTGGGTTGCATGCGACAGGGTGAACAGTTTGCACACAAAGGTGGATTTCCAGAACAGGTGTTGGGTACCTGGGGGATGTGCATGGCCATCGGCCTCTCAGTTGTCCTTCCTCGGACGACCCCTCTTCTTTGGGGGGGACCCTCACGTGCAGGCTGCTGCGGTGCAGGGGACTCTCCGCCAGAGTCATCCTCCCTCCCTGTGGCAGTTGCAGTTGTTGCGGCACCAGATGTTGTGGGCACACAGGGAGGTGTGGCCATGTTGGTGCTAATCTGGCGGAGGCATGTCAATATGTCCCTATGCACCGCTGTCAGTTCTTGCAATGTGTCCCACTTGGACTCCATGCCAGTCTTGTGTGTCTCCACACGTGACATGTGTGAGTCCAAGCGGGCATGATGGGCAGCCTGCTGTTGTTGAATGTCCTTGAGGATCCCCACTACCTGGCTGACCTCTCCAGTGCTATTCTGGTACGCATCAGCAATGCATATCAGTTGTGGGTCATCATGCAGTCCAGACCCCTCTGCAAACAGCGACCTATGTCTACCACCCCTCCCACCACCCCTGGCGACACGTGCGGGACCTGCAGTGGCACGCACAGGTGACCCTAGGCCCACTTGGGAGTTGTCACTGGTGTTGTTGTCCGTTGCTCCAGGTTGGGCCAGGGTCACTGTGCTGGTGTTATTGTTGGTCCTTGGTCTGTCCGTGTCGGCGGGGGTGGTCTGTGTGTTGGCAGTTGTTGGAGGGGTGGGTGCAGGGGGTGCAGATGGTGGTCCTGCTGGTGCTGCATGATGACTCACACCGGAGGTGCCAGGTAGGTCTTCGCCATCCGAGGAGGCCAGAGGCTGTTCCACACCAGTGAGCTGAGTGTCCCCCGGAGCCTGGGACAGGGACTCCTCATTGTCTGCTGCTGGGTCCCCATCATCACCTGTTTTGGGAGACACACACAATGTATGTTATGTTTCTGCAGGCATCAATGGTTCACACACCTGACAGTTGTGGCTGTACCTCTGGATGCAGGCCTGTACATTGCATTGTCCTAAGTTGTCACAGTCAGGGGTTGATATTGGTGTGGCCTATTGTCCTGCAAACTTGAAGCATTTCAATGTGAATGTTGAGGTGTGTACATGGACAGCATTGGTTGTATTTGGTGGACATCCGGCCCTCCTTCTCCCCCAGCCCAGTTATCCCACCATGAAGCATGCCATCCTTGCAGTGGGTTCAGGTTGACTCTCAGGATGTCAGTCAGTGGTGTCCTGCTGTTGGTTGGTGCACAGTTCCCAGCATGGCCTTGTGCTCCCCACAACAGAGCACCATTGTCATACATCTTTGAAGTGGCTTTTCACTCCCTGTGAGGTGTGCATGCTTTAGTGTGAGCTTGCTGGGCCATGTGGGTGGGGGATGTTGAGCTGTGACTACCACTCCCATCATGCTATTGCCTATACCCCCCCTTCCCAGCATGCCCATACTTCCTTCCTTTTGAGTGGACTTCACTGTGTGTGAGTGTGACAGCAATGGCAAGATGGCTGGCACTGGTGTCCTGTTGTTTGTTGGTGGCCAGTTCCCAACATGGCCTTGTGCTCCCCACAACAGAGCACCAGTGTCAGACATCTTTGATGTGGCTTTTCACTCCCTGTGAGGTGTGCATGCTTCAGTGTGAGCTTGCTGGGCCATGTGGGTGGGGGATGTTGAGCTGTGACTACCACTCCCATCATGCTATTGCCTACACCCCCCTTCCCAGCATGCCCATTATTCCTTCATTTTGAGTGGACTTCACTGTGTGTGAGTGTGACAGCAATGGCAAGATGGCTGACAGTGGTGTCCTGCTGTTGGTTGGTGGCCAGTTCCCAACATGGCCTTGTGCTCCCCACAACAGAGCACCAGCGTCAGACATCTTTGATGGGGCTTTTCACTCCCTGTGAGGTGTGCATGCTTCAGTGTGAGCTTGCTGGGCCATGTGGGTGGGGGATGGTGAGTTGTGACTACCACTCCCATCATGCTATTGCCTACACCCCCCTTCCCAGCATGCCCATTATTCCTTCATTTTGAGTGGACTTCACTGTGTGTGAGTGTGACAGCAATGGCAAGATGGCTGACAGTGGTGTTCTGCTGTTGGTTGGTGGCCAGTTTCCAGCATGGCCTTGTGCTCCCCACAACAGAGCACCAGTGTCAGACATCTTTGATGGGGCTTTTCACTCCCTGTGAGGTGTGCATGCTTCAGTGTGAGCTTGCTGGGCCATGTGGGTGGGGGATGTTGAGCTGTGACTACCACTCCCATCATGCTATTGCCTACACCCCCCTTCCCAGCATGCCCATACTTCCTTCATTTTGAGTGGACTTCACTGTGTGTGAGTGTGACAGCAATGGCAAGATGGCTGACAGTGGTGTCCTGCTGTTGGTTGGTGGCCAGTTCCCAGCATGGCCTTGTGCTCCCCACAACAGAGCACCAGTGTCAGACATCTTTGATGTGGCTTTTCACTCCCTGTGAGGTGTGCATGCTTCAGTGTGAGCTTGCTGGGCCATGTGGGTGGGGGATGTTGAGCTGTGACCACCACTCCCATCATGCTATTGCCTACACCCCCTTCCCAGCATGCCCATACTTCCTTCATTTTGAGTGGACTTCACTGTGTGTGAGTGTGACAGCAATGGCAAGATGGCTGACAGTGGTGTCCTGCTGTTGGTTGGTGGCCAGTTCCCAGCATGGCCTTGTGCTCCCCACAACAGAGCACCAGTGTCAGACATCTTTGATGGGGCTTTTCACTCCCTGTGAGGTGTGCATGCTTCAGTGTGAGCTTGCTGGGCCATGTGGGTGGGGGATGTTGAGCTGTGACTACCACTCCCATCATGCTATTGCCTACACCCCCTTCCCAGCTTGCCCATACTTCCTTCCTTCTGACTCTGCTTCCCTGTGGGGTAGTGTGCCTGTGCTGAATGGATGGCTGACAGTGTTCTCCTGGCGTTTGTTTGGCTACAAGTCCCATGTGTGTCCCTGTGCTTCCCACAGCATAACCCAGGGTGGTGGTTCTTTGTGGGATATTTAATTTTAGTGTGAGGCAATGCATTTTCCCACGTGAGTTGTGTGGAGTTTGTGTTAAGGGTGTGGGTGAGAAAAGCTGCTGGTAACTATGGTCAGAGCTGTCAGTCCTCCTTCCCACCCAGCCAGATATCCCACCATGGAACGTGCTTCCATTGCAGGGAGTGCAAGTTGGCTTTCAGGATGTCAGTCAGTGGTGTCCTGCTGTTTGTTGGTGCCCAGTTCCCAGCAGGGCCTTGTGCTCCCCACAGCAGTAGCCAGTGTCAGCCATCTTGTCAGTTGTTTTCCACTCCCTGTGATGTGAGCATGGTTCAGAGTGGTGTTGATGGGCGAATTGTGAGGGTGAGCAATATCTGTGACTACAACTCCCATCATGCTATTGGCTACACTGACTTGACCAGCATACACAGGATTCCTTCCTTTCTGTGGGCTTCCCTGTGTGGTGGTGTTCTAGTGGTGGCTACATATCTGACTGTGTTTGTTGGTTAGATTTGTGCCACTGCCTAGCTTTATTTGTTGTTGGGTTTGTACATGTCATGACACAGTTATATATCACTATGAAATGGCATGTATTGTGTTTATCTGACTGACATACACATCTTGGGATGATTCTGGTTTTGTTGCTGTGGATTTGCTAAGGGTGCATGGTTTGACTATCCCTTTGACAGTGATGTGTGTATATTGTCACACGATATTGGGTATATTTGTTGTGTACTCACCAGGCTCTGGGATGTTTGATAGTCCATATACGCTTACTGGTGGTAGGATGGCCCGCACCTTCTCCTCCCAGGGCCTGAGGTATACTGGTTTGGCAGGAGGGCCACTGCCGGTGTGTTGGCTCAAGGCGTAATCCTTCTTTAGTAGGTCCTTGACCCTCCTGCGCACATCATACCACCTGTTCTGGATGTCTTCCTTTGTGCGCAAACATGGTGATTGTGCGTTCACCCTGTCGACGATCCTCTCCCACATCTTGGTTTTCTGCGACATGGGTGTCTGTTGGACCAATGTACCAAACAGCTGTGGCTCTACCCTGAGGATCTCATCTACCAGGACTTCCAATTCACTGTCTAGGAACTTTGGATTCTTCTTTGGGGGCATGGTGATGGGTGGTGGTGGTGATTGATGTGGGTGTGGGTGTGCAAGTGAGGGTGTGTGGGTGTAGGTTTTGCTGGGTGTATGTGAGGGTGCTATTTGTTGGGGTGCTGATGGTGTGTGGCTTGTGTGATGGATGAGTTGTGAGTGTGTCTGTGGTTGCTGTCTGTTGGTGTTCTGTGCTGGCAGGTCAGTTGAATTTGCAAAGGATCATGGTAGGGATTTGTGGCCTTTATATGGGTGGAGTTGTGGGTGTGTCTTTGTTCCCTGTTTCCCCCCCCCAGTATTTATTGGCTTTGTAATTGCTTGTTTGGCCTTTTTTTTTGTATTTTTCCCTTTGTACTTTTTGTGCATGTAGGAGACGTTCTTCTGACCGAGTCAGACGCTGCAGTTGTCTCGTGCGAGCTTCTCCGAGTCGTTCACGCTGTGTTTGTGCTGTGTTTCATGTGCGGCGTACGCGTCGGTCGCGGAGTATTGGGTTGCTTCGGCTCGCTGTTTTGTATGCGTGTCGTTCGTACGGCTTGAACTCCGTGCGACTCGGTCGGGTTTTCCACGCGTTGCATCGTACTGCGCGGATCGGACTTCGCGGGTACGTTTCGTTCGGGTTCATTCCTGGTGCGTGTCGGTCGGTTCGATTCGCGTGGTTTTCCGGCCGGATAGCTGTTTTCCGCGCGGTTCGGTCGTTCGGCTTGTGTTCCGTACGAGTCGGTCGGAATTTGCACGCATTTCATCGTACTAGGCGGGTCGGGCAGCACCGGTACGTGTCGGTCGGAATATATTCCCGAAACGAGTCGGTCGGTACGTTTTCCGGCCCGAATCGGAATCGACCCCATAGTCTTTAGTCTGCTTTGTTAACCCAGGCCACCAATAGCGTTGTTTCAACAATGAAACAGTCGCCGTAACTCCTGCATGTGCAGAACCTATCCCTTCGTGCGCTGCTAGAATCAAACCTAACCTACGATCCATATTTGGAATAACTCTATCCCCCACTCCAGGAATTTGAGCAAATGGAATGTTATTGGCATCTAACCTGTAGGAGTACTTGAGTGGAAACTTCTTTGGTAATGCTTTGCTGTTTTTGCGTGAAGCAATGACAGCTACCATAATCTCACCGTCTATTCTCGTTTTAGAACAAGTGATTGCAGCTACAGAAGCCGTACGTACAGCCCCCTTTGCGGCTTCATCAGCCAATGAATTCCCTTCAACGTAAACGCCATCACGCTGATGACTCAGTGTATGTATCACTTGAGCCTTCGGTAGTTCTGTTTTCAACTGCACTACCTGTTCCCATAGCATTTTGTGCTTAATTGTGCCACCTTTCGCATCTTTGAACCCAGTTTTGAACCCAGTATTGCAAGTATTCATTATATGACTGTACACAGTAAAAGGAATCGCACACAATTAGTGTGGGGAATTGTCGATCCGTATTTACCAGTGCCAGTATCAAGGCTTCTAATTCTGCCAGCTGTGCCGTGCAATCTCCTAGAGATTGCGTTTTCGTGCAACTTGTATGGAACTTTCCATCCCGCATGCGACCTTTTTTTTTTTTTTATTGGCAATTCAAATATTGTACAAGTTGACAAGCACATCAGTTTTACATATTGGAAAAATCAAGCGGAGCAGGTTACTAATGGATGTTGACCGCAAATAAAAAAGAAAACCTTGAGTAGCGCATAACGTACACACTATTACACAGCAAGTAGCGTCTTGAGGAAGACTCGTACTATACAATCGTTTTTTTTTAGTATACAGTGTCCAACTTTTATTTGTTAGAGGGTGATCCAGGCTGAAGCCTACTCTTCTTCAGGTTGTGGTATGTTCTGGTCCGCAACCCTCAGCCAGTTCAGAAATGGACCCCAAATGTCTTTTGGTCTAGAGGCCACAGGCATTAACTCCCAAAAAGCAGTAAGTTGTTCCTGACAGAACGTAACGTCCACAATCCAGTCTTTAAGCTTGGGAGGGTGCGACCTACCCCATCTCATGGCAATCCTACGTTTTGCTAATAATAACAACATAGCCAATAGTCTGCGAACCCCCACAGGCACATTCTTTACGTATCCTAGTAGGCCCATCATTGCCCCGTGCTCTATTTGTATCATGAGTATCTCACTAATAGTTTGGAAAATCTCCTTCCAGTACGCTGCTATTGGGGGACAGCTCCAGGCCAAATGCAAGAAAGTGGCCTGATCTGTGCGACATCGCCAGCATTCCGCGTTTGGCCTAATGCCCATGCGGTACAGTTGTATGGGTGTTCGATAATATTGGTTTATGAATTTGAAATGAATCAACCTGAGCCTATAGTTAGGGGACAGTTGCTCTAGCTGCGCACAGCAGAACTTCTATTCCTCCTCTGTCATTTGTGGATGTAGCTCAGTGTTCCATTGGTCTCTACGATTTGGCGTAGCCACTGGGTAGTGTGTCTGCATGGAGGAGTAGAGCCTAGTGATAAGTTTTTTTGCTGAGGGATTGGTAAGTATGTTTTCCAAGGCATGATGAGTAGGTGGTGTATTTGGGAACGTGCAATGGGTTTGCCGACAGACTGCTCGTATGCAATGGTATAGCAGTGTGTCTGAAAACAAAGGGGGAAGTGTGTCAGTCGGGGCCGTAGGTTCCAGAAAGCCCTCCTCTCTATACAAGTCCGCGTAACTTTGGATACCCATCCTCTGAGCTCTCGCTATAGCTCCCTTGTCCTCCAGAGGGGGCATTTGCGTGTTTTTTGCCAGTTGTATTGAAGGGGCGTAAAGTATCTGCATGTTGGCCCTACGTCGTAAGCCATCCCAGGCCCATCTTAGTGTTTCTGTGGTGTCTATTACCTGTCGGGGGCATTTGTATGGGCTGTACAGTGCCACTTCTAAGGGGGTGGGCGCAGCTATGTCACTTTCAACACCACGTGGGGCTGGAATGGGATCGGATGTATCCAAAAATGCAAATATTGCGCCTGAGGGCAGAAAGCGTACAGTTGGAAATCTGGCGCGCCCAACCCTCCCTAGCTTTGCGGGAGTGTTAGTGTTTCCCAGGCGAACCTGGCTTGCCCTCCTGCCCACACCAATGATAACAAGAGTGAACGTATTCTAGTGAAGAATGTTTGGGTGAGTATAAGAGGAACGTTAGCAAATATGTAGAGGAATTTGGGAAGAACAATCATCTTAGCTACCGCTATTCGTCCTGCTAGGGTCAATGGCAGCGCAGCCCAGAGTTGAATTTTCCCTTCAAGCCAGGTAATGGTACGCCCTATGTTCATGTTCCATAGCTCTTGGATATCCCTGCTCAGCCATATCCCCAGATATTTCACAGGGCCGTCTGCCCAGCAAAGTGGGTAGTCAATCTCGAACGGGGTAGTGTCATCGGTCAGCGGGAACAAAGTGGACTTTTTCCAATTTATTTGTATGCCCGACATGCCCCCAAATTGCGTAAGCTCTCGGAGCACTGGTGCCAAATTAGTGTGAGGGTGTTTGATATATAAGGTTATTTCATCCGCATATTGTGAAATTATTATTATTATTATATGTGAAGCAGAGCCCTCTCGCTGCGTGATGTTGTCACAGCCGCACTGCTAGCGGCTCCATCGCTATCGCGAATAGCAGGGGTGAAAGAGGGCACCCCTGCCTTGTGCCTCGTGTGATCGTGAAGGCCTCTGTGATCTGTCCGTTGACAAACAGGCGTGCAGTGGGGTCAGTGTACAACAGTCGTATCTGTTTTATAAAGAGAGGGCTGAATCCTAATCGATGTAGGACGGAAAAGAGAAACGTCCACTCCAGGGAGTCAAAAGCCTTAGTGGCGTCCAAAAGTGCCGCCACTGCAGGCAGGTGCTGGTCGAGGTAGTGTAATATTGTGAAAAAGGTACGCGAATTGTGGGAAGTCGATCTCCAAGGAATAAATCCTGATTGATCTGGCCTGGCGATGAGCGTTAATAGTGGCTGGATCCGATTTGCTAGCAATTTGACATAGTATTTATTGTCTGTGTTTATAAGTGACAGCGGACGATATGATTCGCACAAGTTTGGCGCCTTGTCGGGCTTAAGTAGCAACAGGATGCTCGCCTCTCTAAGAGTAGGAGGTAATCTACCATTGTCTAGGGACTCCTGATATAGTGCCATAAGGCGGGGGCAAGAATGGAGGCATAGCTTTTGTAAAATGATACCGGCAGACAGTCCAGTCCGGGGGCTTTACCTGGCGGCAGACTATTAATGACTCCGATGACATCTTCTTCACTAAACGGTTCATCAACATACGCTCTATGGGTATTGCTGAGCCATAACAGCTCTATCGAATCGAAGTAAGGTTGCATAGTCTCTGGTGGTATAGGGTGTTGCGATGTGTAAAGTTGCGAACAGTATTCTACGATGTGGTTCTTAATCACTTGTGGGCCCCTTACTGTCTGTTGCGTGTCGTCTTTTAGTTCTGTGATGAAATCAGTTGTGCGCGGAGGTCTGAGCAGAGCCGCTAACGTTTTCCCAGGTCTGTCACCCTCCCCATATTTCCTGGCCTGTGCGTTTCTCCCCAAGTAGTGAACCTCCCTCTGCGCCTCCTCCTCGAATTCGTCTAGCTTACTTCTGATCTGGGGCAGCAGTGCGCTATCACTAGTGCTAAAATAATCAAGTTCCAACTCGCGAATCTGCACTTCTAGGGTGGACAAAGTTTGCCGTATGGCCTGAAGCACACCGGCTTGGCGGGCTATGCATTTGCCACGAATTACCACTTTGAAGGCCTCCCAAAGTAATGACGGGGAGGTCACCGAGCCATCATTCAATGTAAAATATTCTAGGATGTTGCGCTTTATTTCCTCCTTAAATGCGGCGTCTAAGAGGGCATGCGGTGGGAGCCTCCATGTAAAAGTACGGCCAGGTGTGGTGTCTAATTGGAAGCGAAGCAGACATGGCGCATGATCTGAGGGGGTGCGAGGAAGGTGTCTAATGTCTACTGTCCATGTGGCTATGTCTTTTGATATAACCAAAAAGTCTATACGGGACCAGGCTGAGTGATGTGGTGTTATGCATGTGCCCTCCAAGTCGTCCGGGTGCCATTCCCTCCATATGTCCAGTAGATCTCCACCTTTCAATATCGCGTTTAGTGTAGCACTGGCGTTAGGGTGCAGTGTGCGAGATGTTCCCTTGCGATCCCAGGAGTCATCCAGGATGGCATTATAATCACCTCCCCAAATTATTGTGTCACATCCAGTTTTCCTAATATGAGCCCAGAGGTCAGTGTAAAATTCAGGGGTGTCCGAGTTGGGGCCATATACTGTCACCAATACCACCCTCAGCGTTCCAAGTGTGCCTTCGAGCAGGATATATCTACCTTCTGGATCGGACCTCAACGAAGTCTGGTTCCAGCCAATCCCTCTACGAATAAGGATCGTAGTGCCTCTGGCATAATTAGAGTAGGCCACTATGTAAATGTTCCCCCAGTGTCTATGTTTAAGCGTGGTGTTTGTCGCGCTTGATAAGTGTGTTTCCTGTAAGAACCCAATGTCTATTTTGTGTCGGACCAGATAGGATTGCACCAGCCGAACCTTTCTGTTATCATTTAATCCTTTAATGTTCCAGGTTATGCAACTATAAGTTGTCATTGCCTGTCCTGTACAGTTCCAACTCTGTTCACCCCGCCACCCGTATTATATTGCGATACGCACGTCAACTGTGCTTCTTTACATGTTTGCCGTTTTGATTTTAAACTTACAATACCCCCCTTAATAAACCACCCCGCCCACTCCAACCCCCCAAACAGGTTGAGTTAACATATCCCTCCAGAAAAACTAGCAGGAAGACTAAACAAACAGGAAGTTAACCACCCAGTAACGCTGAGTGATTACACTGGAGATCTCTCCGGGGGGCGTGGGGTACCGGCGTACAACCCAGTTGGAGTACCGGGTGGCCGAGGTAAGTGGTTTTGCTATGCAACACGAACAGAGACTTTTTTTATAAATATATATCGGGAGCCACACATACAAAGTATTGACACTTACCATTGTGCTGTTATCAATGGGAACCCCCTGCTACCACCCGCCCAGTACATGCACAAGAACCTGTATCAACATACATTAATCATTGTCACTGAGGTTGTGGTCGGTGTTCTGCCTCCCACTGGTGCCCGCCGTCCGCTTCATAGTTCCGCCGATGTGCTTGGCAAATTTTAATGCAGATTTTGCGTCCGTGAAAAAGTGTGTGTTGTTGTCATGCCTTTAATTTGGCGGGGTAGAGCAGTGCGTACGACACTCCACATTGTTGCAACATTTTCTTGGCCTGGGTGAATTCACGGCCCGCTGCTTGGACTCCAGGAGTGAAATCAGGGTAAAACAAAACTGTGTTCCCTTTGTGCGATATCTGACCACGCTCTCTAGCTCCCTTAAGTATAGCGTCTCAGTCTCTGTAGTTCAAAATCTTTGCCAGGATCGGTCTGGGAGCGGCACCTACTGGGGGTCTGGGTCCCAGGATGCGGTGAGCGCGTTCAACTATGAACATTTGCGATAGTTCCGCACCAAAAATATCTCTTAGCAATTCCTCCACATAAAGCTCCATCTTACCCACAGCCGTGGTCTCAGGAACGCCTAAAATGCGGATATTGTTCCTGCGGGAACGGGCCTCCAAGTCGTCATTTTTTGCTCTGATGACCGTTAGAACATTCTCCATATTTAGCATTTGTTCTTTCGTGTCGACTTGAAACTCGTGTGCCTCAGTTTGGCGGTTTTCAATCTGATCCAGGCGAAGTTCATGCGTGTCCACCTGGTTTTTAACCTGGTCCAGTCTAGCCGTCAGCCCATCCAGTTTAGCGTAGATCGTCTTGAGACTGGCCTTCACTTCTAGCAAGAGGCTGCGTAGATCTTCGGCCCCGCTTTCTGCCTCCTCCACCGACCCCCATGCGCCGTCGGGGTCCGGGTCCATTTCACCCTGCCGGGTCTGGCGTTTATTCTCAAACGTCAATTTAGGTTGCCTGGCGTCGTTTTTCCCCATTGCGGTGGCCGGGTGCTGTTAGCATATGTGCTATAGGCTGCAATCCTGCCTCTCGCCCTACTCCGCCCCGGGTCAGACCACACCACAGCTAGCGCCTGAATGGCCCCCAATGACAGAAGACCAGCAGCAGGGGGGCAGGGGCCCTGGTTACCACCACGCTCACCCACAAGGCCTTTTTCTTGCTGAAAGGAGTCGTGATCGCTGCTAATGCGGTCCCGTGATTGCTCCTACTCAAAACCACAAGCCACTGTCTTTATCTGCACATGCTGATTTCGTCTACTGCGAGGTGCACATTGGAACGTCAAGTATGCTGTGCAGTGTCAGCTGGTATGTGTAAGTTGGGCGCACCACACCTTCTGCCGATTTAGTGCCCACGCTATGCCACTCGCCTCACGATGCACTCCGTAGGTGCCCTCCGTGTATAGGGCCCGCAAGGCACGCTAACTGGGCCGATGTGCACAGGCCGCGCCGTGTCCCGGGGGGGGTCACCTCGATGAAGCCTGCGCCTAGTTTCAATCGCTTGCAGGGTGCGCCGGCATTAATGCACAATTTTGCAGTTTACTCGCTATGGTCAGCGGGGGGAGAAACATACCGTCTTTGCCGCCCAGCCCAGTCACTCGGGGCGCAGCACGGCCTACAGCATCTGACCGGGGGCCCCCAGCCGCTGGCTCCGATGGTCACGGTGGGTCAGACAGACTTCCCCATCCACCGCGACAGGACACTGCAGTGAGCGGCGAAACTGAAAATATGCCGATGTGTGGTCCGCCGTTCTCCCCCACAGTCTCCGGGCCGCCAGGCAGCTCGAGCAGCGGGGCTTCAGTCTGCGCTCTAGGCCCCAACAGACCTCGCCCCTTCGCCTACCAGGACAGTCGGAGGGCAGCCCCCGAGGCGCATTTTCGGTTGCTTTTTTTGCACGCCGAAGCAGCTAGGGTCTTTGCACTGCGTGCGGCGCTGATTATTGGCAGGCTCCTTCACAAGCACAGCAGGATACTTGAACGTATCTGTCCTCGGCCGGCAGAGCCTCTTCAAGAAGCGGTCATCTTGCTGCTCGGCAAGACCACGCCCCCCCCCGCATGCGACCTTTAACGATTGCACATGCTGCGCTATATTGTTGCTTACTTCCTATGGCCGGTTGAGCAGATCCATCAGTGTAAATAATATATTCATACTGATCAAGAGGCATCATTTCGTTTGGCAGAGGATATTCTTGTTCGTATTGCAGGAATGCTTGTGTCTTTAAATTTGGGTCGTACCTGTATTCTACGTCTGTTGCAGTGAGAGAATTAGCCCATTGTATCCATCTCGGATGTAAGGCTTTAGCGTTTGGAATGCTTGCCTTTGTCGCAGCCTCTAAGGCTGGAACTGGAGTAACTACTATTATTCGTTTCCCCTGAGCCAGTGCTCTTTCTCTCACTACAGCAGTCTGTACTGCCGTCAGAATCTTTTCTGTAGATGCGAAGCGCATCTCAGCATTTGTGTACAAATGTGATTTGTATGCAATCGGTACTGTCTCACCTTCATTATATGTTAAATAGGTGTACCCAGATTGACCCGCAACTATACGGATCACCAGGTTGCATACGTTTACGCGTGTCTGTGTTTTGAAGCTATCATGTCAGCTTATAAGGAACGAAGTGTATCTGTATGTTCCTGTGTCCATTATTTTACTGAAAAAATCAGGTTTTATTAAATCGTAGAAAGGTTTTACTCTTTCTGCGTAATCTAAAATGTATGTTTTACCAAAATTTAGGAATCCCAGAATTGACTGTAAATCTTTCAGTGATTTTGGAGGTTGGAGCAGCACACATTTTTCTAAAAAATTGGCTGCCAGGCTTTCCCCTTCACTTGAAAGCTCATATCCTAAAAACAAGACACTGAGATGGGCAATTTTTGATTTTTAAAGTTGAATTTGTATCCCTCAGATGCAAATCCCAAAATTATGGTATTCACTCTGTTCAAGTGTTCCTCTAGGTCATCGTCCATCAGATAAATATCATCCACATAGGACAATGCCTCTTCATCTAAATTTTGAAGTAACTCTGTTACCCTGGCCGAAAACAACCCCGGGCTGTTCTTATACCCTTGGGGGTGTCGACAAAATTGCAGCTGGGTCCCTAGCGCTGAGAAGGCTGTTAGATACCTGCTTTCAGGCGCTATATTTTGGCAAAAAAATCCATTTGAGATATCAAGTGTTGTTTTATATTTTTTCTGCACAATGTTATTCATTAATGCGGCACTGTGTGCATTTTGGACTGCAAATGTCTTAGTGCAAGTGTTTAAATGTCTGTAATCTAAAACTAGACGATATGAGTTGTCCGGTTTCATGACAGGAAACAAAGGATTGTTCATTTGAGAGGTGCAAGTTTCAATCACCCCTTGGTATTCAAGTTGATCTAAGATCTCTCTGACCTGTTTTTTAGCGTCTTGCTTTATTGGATACTGCCTCTGTGCAGTTGGAGTATTTTTTAAAGGAATAATGTGGTGGGTTGAATCCTTATCCCATCCAACATGGTTTTTGTATAATGCTGGAGCCTGGGCTACGGCCCACTCCTGCGCATATGTGTGTTGCAAGTGCCTGGGAATATGGTCTGAGAATGCCGGAAGAATTACTGTTTCTCCTTTAGGGCAATCCATGACGAATGCTGGTGGCCAATCCTGTTCAGCTAATAAGATATCACAGCCAAACGTCAGGTTCTCCCAAAAGAGACCTTTCACTGTTCTACATTTGTCCCCCTCCATCTGGAGCGTTATTTCATATACTTTATGTGGGACGCTCACCCTAGTATCGGGTGTTTCTACCGTGATATAATCATTCAAGTCCGCTGTCACCAGAAATTCCTTCAGGTTCTGGCGAGCTATTGTTACTTCTGCTGCACTGTCTAGCATCGTCAGAGCCCATTCCCCGTTCAGTAGTCGAGTCCTCAGAATTCTGGGCATGTCTGATCTTTAGACCTGAAACCTTCTTGTTTTTGAACTGTGGCTTTTGCTTTGGTTTCTCTTCTTTTTTAGAAGTGTACTCCTGAGCGTGTTGCTTGTCTCTGGACTTTGTACGCTCTTCATGTCTTTCTGACCATCCTTCCCTCTCTGAGTTTTTCAATGAACCCTGAAAGGAACGAGAGGAACGTGTATCAGTATTCAGAAACCTGTCAGGTTTCCTAATATTATCCCTATTCCTTAGGTTGTACCTCTTTTCAGAGGGCTCCTGTGGAGGAGATCTACCTCGGAATTGAGATCTGTTTCCTTTAAAGTTTTGTTGTTTTTTATTGTCCCACTTCTTCTTAGTTAAAGCAGGTGTCTGCTTGGAAGTGTCCTTTTCAGGACTGCCCGTCAGTTGTGGTTTTAAAGCTTTCCCACCCAAACTGTCTCTGCCTAATTCTGCATATGCAGTTTCAATTATTTTTGGCAGTTCGTGTTCCTGTTCTAAAGGACTGAACTCCCTTAGGCGTTGGCGGATAGCCACTGATGCTGATTCCCCTTTAATATTAGCCAGTATTATGGCTGATACCTGGGCATAGTTACCTAGTAATTTCATCCCTAAGTTCAGAGCAGGCTCTGCTCCGTACTCGTTCTGTATTTGTCTTAATACATCAGGTACTACTGCTAATGATAGGATACCATGAGTTTTGGTATAAATGGCAGCAAAGACTGTACCCCAAGTGGTACAATCCTCTACATGTGGTGTTATCCCCATGGGCAAGCAGATTGTTAGCATTCTGTGTTTTTCATACGGGGTAGTATTCGGGAATACTGCCTCTAGCTGTGTTATTTTCTGAGCTACCCAGAATGGCATTTGTTCACGTTTAGAGGGCATTTTACCCATCACTGCGTGTAATGTTTATGGTGTGATTTTAGTTGCTGTACCCTGAGTTTGAGTTCCATTTATGGCAACTATTGCTGGTTGGACTGTAAAAGTCCTCATGACGAATTGCGTCAAGTTTCTATCGATTTTAATTAAATCTTTATGTTGTATGAGTAAGTCTCCTTGTGGCATTTCCTTAAAGAAAATTATTTCCAACAAAGGAATGACACTAATTGGGATAGACCTACCAATAGACAAATCTACAATAGAGGTGGCAGAAAGCAGATTACCTTCTCTGAGACATCAGGGTCCAGTAGTGAGGACGAAAGTGGCTCTAGAGATGAAACCGCTAGCAGGGGAAGTACAAAGGATTATGTCCCTTTTTTAGAATCTCGCCCGAGGAGGAATCAACGGTACAATGGGAACTCGGGGAGGGGTCAGCTAGCGCGGGGTCCCCCTCAACCACAAGAATATATGCGCACGAGAAATCAGCGCTACTGGCGTCAGACAGAGCACCAGTAATTAATCTGTCTGACAGACCATTAAGCGATACGGAAACCAATATTTTAAGTAGAGGGTTTAGCTTTGTTCCATCCACAACTATTGATAGATTTCAGCTAGAAAGGGATTTGCGTGCCTTTTTTCGCAAAGTAAGACGTAGGAGATTCTTTGAAAATCGTGAGACTAGGGAGAATGTGAATATCTCAGGCCTAAAACCTAAATCATCATTTACTCCAACGTTAGCTATGGTTGGTAGAAACATAGAAGTGTTTGAAAAAGCAGTGGAGAGTGGTATTCAAAATATTCTTAGTGGTAGCGATAGGTCGATTACACATAACGTTAGTAGAGAAGAGAGGCAGGCCCATAACTCCCTAAAAGAGGATAGAAATTTGACGATTAAACCGGCGGATAAGGGTGGCGGAGTAGTGGTGTTTAATACCTTAGACTATGATGAGAGGATGTATAAGATGCTAAGTGTAACTGAACACTATATGCGTACTACTGCTAGTGATCTTGCAGGCATTTCCAGAGAATGTTTGGATCTTCTATCAGAGGCCAGGGAGAATCTTTGGATCTGTGAAGATGAGTTCAAATTTCTTAACAACCTTGAACCTAGGATTCCGGCATTGTACAGCCTTCCTAAGGTCCACAAGAGTAATACTGACCCACCGATGAGACCGATAGTGAGCAGTATAGATTCTCTTTTAGAACCCATAAGTAAATATGTTGATCATTTTCTGCGTCCTATCGTATGTGAACTTAAGTCATACGTAAGAGACTCTGCCCATATCATCTCACTTATTGAGGGGAGAACTTTTTGTGGAGAGACTCAGTGTCTTGTCACTTTAGACATTGAGTCTCTGTACACTAATATTCCCCTGGAAGACACAGTCAATGTGATATGTGACATTCTCGAGGACCAAGATTTAGGGGGTGCCAATAAAGAGTTCATTGTTAAGTGTGTCAGGTTGATTCTGAAAAATAATATCTTCCTTTTTAAGGACGAGCAGTTTAAGCAGAAGAAGGGGACCAGCAGGGGGCCACATGTGCCCCATGTCTGGCCTGCCTGTATGTGGGACAATTTGAGACCAAACACATTTATAATGAATTAGCCCCTTTTTATGAAAATGTAGCGGGCTGGTACCGCTACATTGATGACATATTTTTTATCTGGGAAGGTGCCCCTGAAGAACTAGAAGAGTTTCTAAAATGGTTGAACCTTGGTGATCCTAATCTCAAGTTTACCTCATCATGGAGTAAAGTGAGAGTGGATTTTCTTGACATTTCAATCAAAGACAGTTCTGGAATTTTGGAGGTTGAGCTTTTTACAAAGCCTATGGCTAAGAATACGCTTCTCCATTTCTCAAGCTTTCATCCCAAATCACAGCGAGAGAGCATTCCTTTTAGTCAGTTTTTACGACTAAGGAGGAACTGCTCTGACCTTAATGATTTCTACAAACATGCGGAGGATCTCAAACGTAAATTCAGGGATAGAGGATATCCCAAAAAACTACTTTCGCATTCCCTAAAACGTGCTAGGTTTTATGATAGAGATGCTTTAATCAACAAACCTATATGCAAAAAGAACCATTGGCTAAGGTGGTGTTTGTTAGTAAATTTTCTAATCTTAGTAATCAAATTAAGAATGTAGTCAATAAGAACTGGCATATACTTAATCATGAAGAAGAGACCAAATTAGACAAACCGCTTTTTGCATTTAAGAAGAATAAAAATTTAAGAGATGTTGGTACATATGTACCGCGAAGGTAGTCAGAATACTCAAAAAACAATTACCAATATGCCGGCGATTGGTAATGTTAAATGTGGTACTTGTAACGTTTGCCCCCAATGTTTAAACACCAAGGAGATTACCTATAATGGTTGTTGTATTAAATCAAGAACTCTTAATAACTGTAGAAGTAAAAATATTATTTATCTCCTTCTATGCCCATGTGGTTTGGGTTATGTTGGAGAAACTGGTAGAGAGGTTCGTATCAGAATACAAGAGCACAGGTCTGCTATTAAAACAAAAAAGATCAATGCCCCTTTAGTGGCTCACTTCCTTGAAAATCACCATGGTGAAAATGCTTTCTCATGGTTTATTCTTGAAAAGGTTACGATTGGCAAAAGAGGTGGTAATGTCAGTATGAAACGTAAGGCACGTGAGCAATGGTATATCTCGTACCTTGATACTGTACGTAAAGGACTAAATTCTAGGGAGGAATGGGACCGGCTCATTGGGGCTATTTAGGTTACTGTTTTTTACTGTCTTTTACTGTTTTTTATGGCACACTGTATTTGATACAAATGATCCTCGTTATGAGGTTAGTGAGAACTAGGTTAGTGAGAACTATTCTTAGAGTCTGGTTCAAGCGACTATCGTAATGGGGTCTGTAATTAAGTTGATAAGCTCTTTTATTGATGATATGAAGCTCAGTCTCGGGTCTTTTATGGCACACTGTATTTGATACAAATGATCCTCGTTATGAGGTTAGTGAGAACTATTCTTGGAGCCTGGTTCAAGCGACTATCGTAATTGGGTCTATAATTAAGTTGATAAGCTCTTTTATTGACGATATGAAGCTCAGTCTCGGGTGGTAACTTTTGTTAGTGAATCTTTTTGAGAATTGATGAGAATAATTAATTTTATTTTTATTTTTTGTAATATTTGTGCATTATTTGCGTAGGTTCGTGAATTATAAAGACTGATTGTGGTAAAGACAGTAGTATTTCCGGTGTTGTTGATTCCTTTAAAGATGGAGGCAGTGTTTACTACGTGATCGAAGGCTGGGTTTTTGTTTGCATTTCCGGAAACGGAGGGCTGTTCCGGGTTAGTTGCTTATTAGTGGGTGTATTTAAGGACCGTGCCTGTTGACAATGGAGTCCTTACGAAATTTAAGGAGGTGTATACCCCGTGGATTCTCCCTGGCAAATTGAAGGTATTGGTTTTTATGCGTTCGAAAGGGCGTCTGACAGAGGTTTGGGGTGTGTTCTCTCTGTGAAATATGTTAGTGCTTTCTCGGGGTTAAACGTTAAAGGTATGTTTGGTTTCCTCATAGACTCTGCCCCGGGACTCTCGTATCTCACTCTCTCCTCTTTTCGACCGATTGGATGAAGAGGTCGCAACAGTAATGAGTGTAATACTAGTGACGGGTTAATCATCCTTACATCCCGTCTTGGCTATATACAGGTATGGGCCGTCAAGCTTTGCTGATGAGACCAGTTTATGGTTTGCCGGTCTACGCTGAGCTTGCCATAAAGTTCATTCATTTTCTCTTACAGATCCTGCTCGGGACTGTTTGTTTTAATGCACGAGTATCCCAAACTAGGGGACGTGAGATGTCTATAATAATCTGAGGTATATTGTTGTGATCTTTATTTGTTTAAATCTTTGTTTATATATGCATATGATCCCGAATTTTATGCGGGTTGATGTTAGCAGTTAGGGACATTGATTATGACAGAAAATTTGTGAGTTTTATATTCTGCGTCGTGAATTTTCTCTAATATTCAATACTATGGGGTATTATGAACTATGCTTGAAAGCCCCAAGAATAGTTTAGAGACGCGGGGAGGAAGTTGTTTTGTATATACTATATATGATATCTGCCATATGATGGCTGTGTTTTCTCTGGGAATGCATACATTTGTACTGAATTAGGATGGCCCAATGTTAATATGGGGGTATGTTGAATGGGCTTTTTATGGATTGGTACTGTGTTTGGCATAGTGCCATATTGTTGTTGTTTTTTTTTTTTTATAGATACTTACAGATTGCGGTATCTTTTAAATATCCTTGACGATTAGGCTGCATTACAGAAGTGTATTCAGATATGTGTGACTGCCTGAACCTATGCAAAGGACGCTGAATTTAGAGCACAAGTCATTAGAGGTAATCATCTCTGTGATTTTTATTGAGGAATTCATTAAAGTATTTCTTTAAGGGATGGAGAATATGAGTAATAGGCCGCCCAAAATAATATGTAGGGTTATTATTTTCTTATGTACATAGGTACTGGACCTACAAGTTGGCTGTGTGCACTTTGAGGCGTGGTATGCCCATTCGGAATTTAGATGAGGTAATAACCCACATTCTATTGTTATATACTGAGATAATTACTTTAGAATAACCTTTATTCTGTTATTATAAATTGAGACAAGTACTATGTAAACTCTCAATACAGGACTGTTATACTAAGTGGTAAGAAGAGAAGGACATTGGGTCCTCTTATACAGGAACTGTGGTTGTTTATCCCCTTTTCCTATATATACTAGCTAAGTTAGCTGTTTTATGGTGACTTTTAGTATCCTTTTTTGCAACAATGTGTTTTTAACAAGAGATGAATGTTTAGTGAGTATGGATGTGGAAACCTACGTAATGTCACTTTTATGCTGGCTGTTGGACAGTGAGACGATGTATCTAATTTGAGTTTGGTTAACTTATTGCTGTTCTGTTTATTTATTTTTTCATAGGTTTTGTACATTTCTTGATTGGGAATTATATGTTTCTCCTGAAGAAGGTGTTGGCCATATAATAGTGCCCACCGAAACGCGTCGATGCTCTGAGAAGAAAAGTCTACCTAAATCAATGCGGGCAATTGTATTGGATAAAATATATGAATTGATGTTTTCAATGTTTACTATTGATTTGTTGCGGATTTAGTGGTACTTTTCTGTGATTTGGAATTATTTTTCCTACTTGTTTTCCCAGTTTTTTTGAGTATTTTACACAAATAAGTTTTTAGTTTGTATGATATTTACATCTTTGTTAGGGCTTTATATTTATTTTTATTTAATTTTTTATGTTATAGCCTAGATAGGGATTCGATGATTTTAATCATTTGTGATTTTTTAATGTGATTGTAATAAATTTGTATTTTTGATAATAAGGTTTTCTTACTCTTTTTGATTACATTGTCTTTTTGTCCACTGTCATCATATATGTGCTTGAGGTTTCATGTGATCGTGTGAATTGTGTGTTGAGTATTGACCCAAAGGGTTTTTTTTTATGACTAAGGTCTTTTCTGGTACCCTTCTCCTTTGGTTTTAGGGTCCCTCTCTTTTCTTTTGACATATTGGCACAGCCCTTTGGGTTGGAGAGTCTCCTGTGTGGAGTATTGTGTATCTGGAGCAGTGTTGCCCATGGACCAATTTAGAACATTTGGTTTCAGCGATGATCAATTGAATAGGATCATTAACACTAAAAATGGGAGCAAGATAACGCTCATTTCAGGTAAAGGTGAAAGCTGGGGTAAACTGGTCAACCTTAAGAAAAAATTAGTTCGTACAGAAGCCCATGCGGACTTTTTAATTGAATATGTAAAATCAGGAACTATACCTGTGGGATTACAGGTTCGGAATGAACCTGGGTTATTCTTTGAAAATAAAAAGTTCCTTGAGACATGGGCGATGATATCTAATAGATGCAGCCGTGACTGGATGCTCCTTATAATCGAGACAGCTCACGAGCTCATCATAATAGAAAAAGAAGCTATAGATAAACTGGAGCTTGAACTCAAAAATAGCACTGCCCTAGAGGAAGCTAAAAAGAAGTTGGATGATATTAATAGGGATGTGGAAGGATATAGAGATTATCTTCTAAATAAGAAGACTAATAAGTTGAGAAAAGATATGGAAAGATTCTCTCAAGAAAAAGCCTATCCATTCCTTAAAGAAAATTATTTCCAACAAAGGAATGACACTAATTGGGATAGACCTACTAATAGACAAATCTACAATAGAGGTGGCAGAAAGCAGATTACCTTCTCTGAGACATCAGGGTCCAGTAGTGAGGACGAAAGTGGCTCTAGAGATGAAACCGCTAGCAGGGGAAGTACAAAGTTTTATGTCCCTTTTTTAGAATCTCGCCCGAGGAGGAATCAACGGTACAATGGGAACTCGGGGAGGGGTCAGCTAGCGCGGGGTCCCCCTCAACCACAAGAATATATGCGCACGAGAAATCAGCGCTACTGGCGTCAGACAGAGCACCAGTAATTAATCTGTCTGACAGACCATTAAGCGATACGGAAACCAATATTTTAAGTAGAGGGTTTAGCTTTGTTCCATCCACAACTATTGATAGATTTCAGCTAGAAAGGGATTTGCGTGCCTTTTTTCGCAAAGTAAGACTTAGGAGATTCTTTGAAAATCGTGAGACTAGGGAGAATGTGAATATCTCAGGCCTAAAACCTAAATCATCATTTACTCCAACGTTAGCTATGGTTGGTAGAAACATAGAAGTGTTTGAAAAAGCAGTGGAGAGTGGTATTCAAAATATTCTTAGTGGTAACGATAGGTCGATTACACATAACGTTAGTAGAGAAGAGAGGCAGGCCCTTAACTCCCTAAAAGAGGATAGAAATTTGACGATTAAACCGGCGGATAAGGGTGGCGGAGTAGTGGTGTTTAATACCTTAGACTATGATGAGAGGATGTATAAGATGCTAAGTGTAACTGAACACTATATGCGTACTACTGCTAGTGATCTTGCAGGCATTTCCAGAGAATGTTTGGATCTTCTATCAGAGACCAGGGAGAATCTTTGGAACTGTGAAGATGAGTTCAAATTTCTTAACAACCTTGAACCTAGGATTCCGGCATTGTACGGCCTTCCTAAGGTCCACAAGAGTAATACTGACCCACCGATGAGACCGATAGTGAGCAGTATAGATTCTCTTTTAGAACCCATAAGTAAATATGTTGATCATTTTCTGCGTCCTATCGTATGTGAACTTAAGTCATACGTAAGAGACTCTGCCCATATCATCTCACTTATTGAGGGGAGAACTTTTTGTGGAGAGACTCAGGGGCCGATTCCGATCTCGGCCGGTAGGGCTCCGAATAGGATTCGGCTTTACCGGATCCGATTCGGAGCCCTTTTTCCCGACCGAATCGTACGCGGGTCCGGCCGAGCGAGTACGATGCGAATTCGCCGACCGACTCGTCCGGGCGACCCGACCGCTCCGACCGACTCGTACCCGGATCGTACCGCTCCGACCGACTCGCTCGGACCCGATTCGCACCGCGCAATGGAGACGTTTTCCGGCCGGGTAGAGTACGATGCGCACCTCGACCGCTCCGACCGACTCGCGCCGTCCGACTCGAACTCGCTGTCGGAGCCGTGCTTGGGGGTCCGTGTCGGACCCCCTGTACGCGTACCCGTGCGAGGCGCACACAGGGGGGACCCATGGGTCCCCCTACCTGTGTGTGTACGCCGCGAGCGCTCGCGGCGTACTCGCTGTAGGGGCGCCCTTGTCCGCCTCGCACCCATTGAGGCAATGGGAGCCCGCGTACGCGTTGTACGACCGGCTCCCATTGAGTTCAATGGGAGTCCGACCGACTCGTGTCCGGTGGCATACGAATGCATCGGACTCGTTCGGTCGGACTGCACGGGTCCGATTCGGTCGGAAATCTCTCCGGGTCCGGCTCGGTCGGAGAGATTTCCGGCCCGAATCGGAATCGACCCCTCAGTGTCTTGTCACTTTAGACATTGAGTCTCTGTACACTAATATTCCCCAGGAAGACACAGTCAATGTGATATGTGACATTCTCGAGGACCAAGATTTAGGGGGTGCCAATAAAGAGTTCATTGTTAAGTGTGTCAGGTTGATTCTGAAAAATAATATCTTCCTTTTTAAGGACGAGCTGTTTAAGCAGAAGAAGGGGACCAGCATGGGGGCCACATGTGCCCCTAGTCTGGCCTGCCTGTATGTGGGACAATTTGAGACCAAACACATTTATAATGAATTAGCCCCTTTTAATGAAAATGTATCGGGCTGGTACCGCTACATTGATGACATATTTTTTATCTGGGAAGGTGCCCCTGAAGAACTAGAAGAGTTTCTAAAATGGTTGAACCTGACTGATCCTAATCTCAAGTTTACCTCATCATGGAGTAAAGTGAGAATGGATTTTCTTGACATTTCAATCAAAGACAGTTCTGGAATTTTGGAGGTTGACCTTTTTACAAAGCCTATGGCTAAGAATACGCTTCTCCATTTCTCAAGCTTTCATCCCAAATCACAGCGAGAGAGCATTCCTTTTAGTCAGTTTTTACGACTAAGGAGGAACTGCTCTGACCTTAATGATTTCTACAAACATGCGGAGGATCTCAAACGTAAATTCAGGGATAGAGGATATCCCAAAAAACTACTTTCGCATTCCCTAAAACGTGCTAGGTTTTATGATAGAGATGCTTTAATCAACAAACCTATATGCAAAAAAGAACCATTGGCTAAGGTGGTGTTTGTTAGTAAATTTTCTAATCTTAGTAATCAAATTAAGAATGTAGTCAATAAGAACTGGCATATACTTAATCATGAAGAAGAGACCAAATTAGACAAACCGCTTTTGCATTTAAGAAGAATAAAAATTTAAGAGATGTTGGTACATATGTACCGCGAAGGTAGTCAGAATACTCAAAAAACAATTACCAATATGCCGGCGATTGGTAATGTTAAATGTGGTACTTGTAACGCTTTGCCCCCAATGTTTAAACACCAAGGAGATTACCTATAATGGTTGTTGTATTAAATCAAGAACTCTTAATAACTGTAGAAGTAAAAATATTATTTATCTCCTTCTATGCCCATGTGGTTTGGGTTATGTTGGAGAAACTGGTAGAGAGGTTCGTATCAAAATACAAGAGCACAGGTCTGCTATTAAAACAAAAAAGATCAATGCCCCTTTAGTGGCCCACTTCCTTGAATATCACCATGGTAAAAATGCTTTCTCATGGTTTATTCTTGAAAAGGTTACGATTGGCAAACGAGGTGGTAATGTCAGTAGGAAACGTAAGGCACGTGAGCAATGGTATATCTCGTACCTTGATACTGTACGTAAAGGACTAAATTCTAGGGAGGAATGGGACCGGCTCATTGGGGCTATTTAGGTTACTGTTTTTTACTGTCTTTTACTGTTTTTTATGGCACACTGTATTTGATACAAATGATCCTCGTTATGAGGTTAGTGAGAACTATTCTTAGAGTCTGGTTCAAGCGACTATCGTAATGGGGTCTGTAATTAAGTTGATAAGCTCTTTTATTGATGATATGAAGCTCAGTCTCGGGTCTTTTATGGCACACTGTATTTGATACAAATGATCCTCGTTATGAGGTTAGTGAGAACTATTCTTGGAGCCTGGTTCAAGCGACTATCGTAATTGGGTTTATAATTAAGTTGATAAGCTCTTTTATTGACGATATGAAGCTCAGTCTCGGGTGGTAACTTTTGTTAGTGAATCTTTTTGAGAATTGATGAGAATAATTATTTTTATTTTTATTTTTAGGAATATTTGTGCATTATTTGCGTAGGTTCGTGAATTATAAAGACTGATTGTGGTAAAGACAGTAGTATTTCCGGTGTTGTTGATTCCTTTAAAGATGGCGGCCGTGTTTACTACGCGATCGAAGGCTGGGCTTTTGATTGCATTTCCGGAAACGGAGGGCTGTTCCGGGTTAGTTGCTTATTAGTGGGTGTATTTAAGGACCGTGCCTGTTGACAATGGAGTCCTTACGAAATTTAAGGAGGTGTATACCCCGTGGATTCTCCCTGGCAAATTGAAGGTATTGGTTTTTATGCGTTCGAAAGGGCGTCTGACAGAGGTTTGGGGTGTGTTCTCTCTGTGAAATATGTTAGTGCTTTCTCGGGGTTAAACGTTAAAGGTATGTTTGGTTTCCTCATAGACTCTGCCCCGGGACTCTCGAATCTCACTCTCTCCTCTTTTCGACCGATTGGATGAAGAGGTCGCAACAGTAATGAGTGTAATACTAGTGACGGGTTAATCATCCTTACATCCCGTCTTGGCTATATACAGGTATGGGCCGTCAAGCTTTGCTGATGAGACCAGTTTATGGTTTGCCGGTCTACGCTGAGCTTGCCATAAAGTTCATTCATTTTCTCTTACAGATCCTGCTCGGGTCTGTTTGTTTTAATGCACGAGTATCCCAAACTAGGGGACGTGAGATGTCTATAATAATCTGAGGTATATTGTTGTGATCTTTATTTGTTTAAATCTTTGTTTATATATGCATATGATCCCAAATTTTATGCGGGTTGATGTTAGCAGTTAGGGACATTGATTATGACAGAAAATTTGTGAGTTTTATATTCCGCGTCGTGAATTTTCTCTAATATTCAATACTATGGGGTATTATGAACTATGCTTGAAAGCCCCAAGAATAGTTTAGAGACGCGGGGAGGAAGTTGTTTTGTATATACTATATATGATATCTGCCATATGATGGCTGTGTTTTCTCTGGGAATGCATACATTTGTACTGAATTAGGATGGCCCAATGTTAATATGGGGGTATGTTGAATGGGCTTCTTATGGATTGGTACTGTGTTTGGCATAGTGCCATATTGTTGTTTTTTTTTTTTTTATAGATACTTACAGATGGCGGTATCTTTTAAATATCCTTGACGATTAGGCTGCATTACAGAAGTGTATTCAGATATGTGTGACTGCCTGAACCTATGCAAAGGACGCTGAATTTAGAGCACAAGTCATTAGAGGTAATCATCTCGGTGATTTTTATTGAGGAATTCATTGAAGTATTTCTTTAAGAGATGGAGAATATGAGTAGTAGGCCGCCCAAAATAATATGTAGGGTTATTATTTTCTTATGTACATAGGTACTGGACCTACAAGTTGGCTGTGTGCACTTTGAGGCGTGGTATGCCCATTCGGAATTTAGATGAGGTAATAACCCACATTCTATTGTTATATACTGAGATAATTACTTTAGAATAACCTTTAATCTGTTATTATAAATTGAGACAAGTACTATGTAAACTCTCAATACAGGACTGTTATATTAAGTGGTAAGAAGAGAAGGACATTGGGTCCTCTTATACATTAACTGTGGTTGTTTATCCCCTTTTCCTATATATACTAGCTAAGTTAGCTGTTTTATGGTGACTTTTAGTATCCATTTTTGCAACAATGTGTTTTTAACAAGAGATGAATGTTTAGTGAGTATGGATGTGGAAACCTACGTAATGTCACTTTTATGCTGGCTGTTGGACAGTGAGACGATGTATCTAATTTGAGTTTGGTTAACTTATTGCTGTTCTGTTTATTTATTTTTTCACAGGTTTTGTACATTTCTTGATTGGGAATTAAATGTTTCTCCTGAAGAAGGTGTTGGCCATATAATAGTGCCCACCGAAACGCGTCGATGCTCTGAGAAGAAAAGTCTACCTAAATCAATGCGGGCAATTGTATTGGATAAAATATATGAATTGATGTTTTCAATGTTTACTATTGATTTGTTGCGGATTTAGTGGTACTTTTCTGTGATTTGGAATTATTTTTCCTACTTGTTTTCCCAGTTTTTTTGAGTATTTTACACAAATAAGTTTTTAGTTTGTATGATATTTACATCTTTGTTAGGGCTTTATATTTATTTTTATTTAATTTTTTATGTTATAGCCTAGATAGGGATTCGATGATTTTAATCATTTGTGATTTTTTAATGTGATTGTAATAAATTTGTATTTTTGATAATAAGGTTTTCTTACTCTTTTTTGATTACATTGTCTTTTTGTCCACTGTCATCATATATGTGCTTGAGGTTTCATGTGATCGTGTGAATTGTGTGTTGAGTATTGACCCAAAGGTTTTTTTTTTATGACTAAGGTCTTTTCTGGTACCCTTCTCCTTTGGTTTTAGGGTCCCTCTCTTTTCTTTTGACATATTGGCACAGCCCTTTGGGTTGGAGAGTCTCCTGTGTGGAGTATTGTGTATCTGGAGCAGTGTTGCCCATGGACCAATTTAGAACATTTGGTTTCAGCGATGATCAATTGAATAGGATCATTAACACTAAAAATGGGAGCAAGATAACGCTCATTTCAGGTAAAGGTGAAAGCTGGGGTAAACTGGTCAACCTTAAGAAAAAATTAGTTTGTACAGAAGCCCATGCGGACTTTTTAATTGAATATGTAAAATCAGGAACTATACCTGTGGGATTACAGGTTCG
Organism: Calotriton arnoldi; assembly: GCA_963921515.1. Taxonomy (NCBI): domain Eukaryota; kingdom Metazoa; phylum Chordata; class Amphibia; order Caudata; family Salamandridae; genus Calotriton; species Calotriton arnoldi. Next base: position 2,710,497 of record CAWUFW010000718.1, read on the forward strand.
GAATGAACCTGGGTTATTCTTTGAAAATAAAAAGTTCCTTGAGACATGGGCGATGATATCTAATAGATGCAGCCGTGACTGGATGCTCCTTATAATCGAGACAGCTCACGAGCTCATCATAATAGAAAAAGAAGCTATAGATAAACTTGAGCTTGAACTCAAAAATAGCACTGCCCTAGAGGAAGCTAAAAGAAGTTGGATGATATTAATAGGGATGTGGAAGGATATAGAGATTATCTTCTAAATAAGAAGACTAATAAGTTGAGAAAAGATATGGAAAGATTCTCTCAAGAAAAAGCCTATCCATTCCTTAAAGAAAATTATTTCCAACAAAGGAATGACACTAATTGGGATAGACCTACTAATAGACAAATCTACAATAGAGGTGGCAGAAAGCAGATTACCTTCTCTGAGACATCAGGGTCCAGTAGTGAGGACGAAAGTGGCTCTAGAGATGAAACCGCTAGCAGGGGAAGTACAAAGGATTATGTCCCTTTTTTAGAATCTCGTTTGGTTAACTTATTGCTGTTCTGTTTATTTATTTTTTCACAGGTTTTGTACATTTCTTGATTGGGAATTATATGTTTCTCCTGAAGAAGGTGTTGGCCATATAATAGTGCCCACCGAAACGCGTCGATGCTCTGAGAAGAAAAGTCTACCTAAATCAATGCGGGCAATTGTATTGGATAAAATATATGAATTGATGTTTTCAATGTTTACTATTGATTTGTTGCGGATTTAGTGGTACTTTTCTGTGATTTGGAATTATTTTTCCTACTTGTTTTCCCAGTTTTTTGAGTATTTTACACAAATAAGTTTTTAGTTTGTATGATATTTACATCTTTGTTAGGGCTTTATATTTATTTTTATTTAATTTTTTATGTTATAGCCTAGATAGGGATTTGATGATTTTAATCATTTGTGATTTTTTAATGTAATTGTAATAAATTTGTATTTTTGATAATAAGGTTTTCTTACTCTTTTTTGATTACATTGTCTTTTTGTCCACTGTCATCATATATGTGCTTGAGGTTTCATGTGATCGTGTGAATTGTGTGTTGAGTATTGACCCAAAGGGGTTTTTTATGACTAAGGGCATTGTGTCAATGTCAGGATGTGGTGTGTAGGCCGCTAATATCGGCCATGTTGCCCCTTCTCCTCCGAGCGGGCCGAGTCTTACTCTTCTTCTTTTATGGGGTAGGGCACCTTTAAACCAGTATAAATGTTCATGGTACGCGAGCGGAACCTCAATGTCCTCAAACGGACAATATGCCGCTGGTGCATCTCCTTCTGTATAGTAGTGAAATGTCTGTGTTCTTGCATTTGCTGCTGGGAATGTAACCCTCGAATAAAATACCTCTGTTTTGTTTGATTCGTGTGCCTCAATCACGAAAGCTACTATGCCACCCCTAGCTGATAAACCATTCTCTAGTAATTTCAGGGTGACTGTATTTCTGAATTTTTCTGCAATCTGAATTGCGTCTGCATCTTATTCTCCGGCTGAGAGGTGCAGATCTGCCACTGTGCTATCTCCTGTCTCAGTCATTTTTGTAAAGAAGAAGTTTTTCAAGGGAACTAAGATAAGGTGTTTATGCACAATTTTAGGAACAATGTGTCCTTCAAGCTTGATTAACCAACAGCCAATAAATAGGATTTTTTAGCCTACTCAGCTGTGGCGGAGTTTGTGCCCACCCATTCCAGACGTCTCTGGTGTTTTGTGAGTAGGGATCTCTGAGAATAGCACGACTGAACTACTCAGATTCTACTGTTAAATAAGTACCCAACCAACGTTGGCGGCGCCATGTCGTGTAGTTCCTATATACCCTATACAGGATAACATAAACTGTGGGTTTGGTGGCAGACTGATTCTGTGCACCCCCACCAGATACGTTAGTCTGTCTGTATCAGCTAGCTCACAGTGCCACTAGAGTCTCCTCTTATCGGGGAGAGAATAGTTCTTGGCAACCTCAGAACATGACAACCCTGATCCCCCAGGATCGTGGAAACAATATACTACTTTTCGCTCAGTCACTCGTGCTCACTTAGTCGGTCTCAGAAATACACAGAATAAACATACCGGGCGTTTGTCAATAAGGATTTATTGAACAGTTGTTATTCTAGTGTAAAATAGATGAGCTGCAACAACCATTAGACAGTAGCAGAGATATATGATTAGCAATACTACAAAAGTAAAGGGATGGTATAGTTCTACCATCTTGCAGAAATCATGAATATATACATGTACATAAAACACATTATAAAAGTGCGTACTCCTAAGATGCCTCCCTAACTAGATGTATCTAAATGTACCTAGCATCTGTGTAGGTGTTATGCCAAGAATCCCTCTAGGATCTAGTCAACCCCATTACCTGAGAGTTAGAGAATATGGGACCCCCGTCCTGGTCTCGAGTTGGACACCCCACGAGGGATGTTAGACCACTGCTAGCTGGAGCGTCTGCATGCAGGAACCTCAGCGTCTCTGGTCAGTGTGTCAGCCGGGAAGTCACGGTCTCCTCTGCCTTTCTAAGCAAGACATGATGTATATATACCCATAGGTCTCCCCAGGGGTCCTACCTTGCTGTGTTACTGTGTCGGCCTAAAGGATGACATTGGGCCTGAACTTTATACAGAGATATTATGCAGGAGATGGTAATCCTACTGTTAGTCCTGCTGTGCTTCCAAGAAGCCTCATGCATAATGTATGCGAATCGAACCAGGGAAAAACCAGCGTTCTGAATGCAGTGTCATATCTGGCTAAAAGGTCAGTGCCTAAGAACCGTTATGTATGTAATGTAGGGAAGGATATAGGTGAAAGGTTGCAATGCTACCTGCGCCTATATAGGGTACCTATATGGAATATAACACTACTGGTAGATAGATAAATAGATAGATAGATAGATAGATAGATAGGTAGATAGATAGATAGATAGATAGATAGATAGATAGATAGATAGATAGATAGATAGATAGATAGATAGATAGATAGATAGATAGATAGATAGATAGATAGATAGATAGATAGATAGATAGATAGATAGATAGATAGATGGATGGATGGATGGACGGACAGACGATATCAGGCCAATATATATATATATATATATATATATATATATATATATATATTATCTACTGGCGGTCGCCAGTAGATAGTTATAGTTAGGACCTATTTTCCATAGGAAATTCACAACATTCTATTTCCAATAACTTTGGCGCCGGTTGATGAATCTTCGCGAAATTTTCAAAACTCGTGGGGCGCTCCGGTCCGCTCTTATCTTGAAAGTTTCGGGGTGATTCGGCAAGCGGGGCCGAGAAAAAAGGGGGGTCCCAAAACGTGTTTTCCCCATGCAATTTTCCATAGGAAACTTTAGACACGGCTACAGCCCGAACTGCTGAACGGAATTACACCAAATTTGGCAAAGAGGTAGTTCTTGGTTCAGAAAGAACCCTTTTTGTTAAATGGTGTAAATCCGTTCAGTAGTTGCTGAGAAAATCAAAAGTAAAAACACATATATATCTATGGCCGCGGAGGATCCGCTGCCCTCCCGATCACGAGCTGTATGCTAATTGGCTGTCAACACTCCAAACCAGGAAGTGTTGGCAGCCATCTTGTGCCTCGGTAGAACCGAGGCACAAGAAAACAGAAAAACAATCGCGAATAACAAAAAAAGGGGGCAGGGTAGAAACACCCTACCCCCTAGGCCTGCTCAGGGGGTCCCACAAGGCCCCCCAGGGCCAAAATAAGATTTTTTATTTTTTTTAAATCGGCGAGATTTGCGCACCCAGCGCGAATTTCGGCCGAAAATTTAAAAAAACAAAGTGCGGGCTCCCGCGCATCGTATTCAAAAAGCCCCCGGGTGGGCCAAGTCCCGGGGGCACTGAAAAAATGTGTGGGGGGGCCCCAATCCCCCACACTGCCCGGGGACCGCCACCTCCCGGGGCTGATTTATGAGTTGCGGGGGCACGCAGCCCCCTGCAGCCCCCCGCAGCCCCAGGGACCGCCACCCCCGGGGCTAATTTTTAAATGTGTGGGGGGGCCCAAGCCCCGGGGACCACCACCCCCGGGGCTTTCATTAATTATTTGCGGGGGGCATACGGCCCCCACAGCCCGGGGACCGCCACCCCCGGGGCTTCTTTTTAAAAAGAAATAAACCTGTGTGGGGGCTCAAGCCCCCACACGCCCGAGACCGCCACCTCCCGGGGCACTAAAAATGTAAATTTGGGGGTCCGTAACGGACCCCGAGCCCCGAGGACCACCACCTCCCCGGGGCTGTGCATTTGAAGGGAGGGGGGCCGCGCGGCCCCCCTCCTGGAGCCAGTGATGGCCCTGGGGACCGCCACCCCCCAGGGCCGGCTCCTGCAGTGTCCCGGGGTGCCCACCCCAGGGACACTGCTGTTTGCAATGACAGGGCGGGAAACCTGCTCTCGCTTCAATGAAGCAAAGCAGATTGCTTTTCCACATGGGGAGCTGCATGTTAGCAGCTCCCCATGTGGAAAAGCAATGTCGGCTCCCGCAGGACGCGGGGAGCCGGCGGGACCGTGGGGGCATTGGGGACCCCCCCACGGTCCCCAACGAGAGGCCAGGCCCCGGGGGATTAGGGCCCCGGGGCTGGAAGTGGCCCGGGTTGCGTTTGCACAGTGGTGAAGCGAGGGGGCGGGGCCTGAGGTGACATGTGTGCAAACACGCCCTGTGACGTGTTTTAAGTTGGGGGATTAAGTCCCCTTGAATCCTGATGGACCCTGGGGGCCAACTAGCCCACCAGGTACCTTCAGTAAGCACAACAGAGTTGCGTTGCAGAGATGTGAAAAAAGGTCCGTGGCCTCGGACCGCCTCTCTGCAACTCAGCTCTGTGGTGCTAACTGTAGGTACCTGGTGGGCTAGTTGGGCCCCAGGGACCCTCAGGATTCAAGGGGACTTAATCCCCCAACTTAAAACGTGCCATGGGGCTCGTTTGCACACATGTCACCTCAGGCCCCCCCTCCCTTCACCACTGTGCAAACGCGCCCCATAGCGCGTTTTAAGAGATAGTTTTAATCCCCCTGCCCTATTATGTACTAGGGCCTTACAGAGGAGGTCATGCTAATCACAGGGGTTCCCCAACGCATAGTGTTCCCTAGTGTATGTAGGTGTTTTCACTGTATTCTAAGTGTCTTTTAGCATAGCACTGGCTCTAGGCCTGGTTAGTCAGAGTCAGTTACCACCAGTACCCGTCTGAAAAAGTTGTGGGCACAGGATGATTTTGCAACAAGGCCTCTTTCTGCTCCTCTGTTGGTTCTTTCTGCACATGTCTTGCTTCTTCCTGCACTTTTCTTCCTCTTTGTGGACTTCTGTTGCTTCTTTCTGCATTTCTTTTGCTTCTTTCTGTGCGTTTTTTCTTCTTTCTTCACATGTCCTACCTCTGTAGGCATAGTTAGAGACTAGCATTTAAAAAACCTTTGAAATTCACTGAAAAAACCATAGGTTTCAGGCACGTTATAGTTAGAAATCAGCATTTAAAAAACCTTAGAAATTCACTGAAAAAACCATAGGTTTCAGGGGCGTTATAGTTGTGTGGACATTTCACTCGTACAAAACCCGTGAAATTCCCCCGTTATAGTTAGTTCAGCTAACTATAACTCGTGCCCCCGCAATGCACTGCTGATGACGTCACATATTACATCACTCATGACATGGTCAGTGACATCACTGATGACATCTCAAATGACATCACTGATGACATCACTGATGACATCATCCATGTGAAAATTTCATCCATCTTCTCACATCCTAATATAACTTTTGATAAACCCACTCTAAATTACAGACTACCATTCTCAAAACCATAGACACTCCAACACCAATAACTACATACCCACTCACTGATTCTTAGGTCTACACACACATCCACTCACTCACCCGTACAGTCACTCATACTTACGGTCACTCAGTACAGGACTATCATATGCACTCATACACCTATATAGACACTCACACACCGCCACTCATCCATAGAGGTACTCACACACCTAGTCAGTCATGGAAATAATTAATCACACTGCCATTTACTCAGATATACAGTTATACACACACCAGCTCAATTACTCATACAAATACTAGCACATTCTTACGCTCTTATACAATCAATGATACAAGCACACACTCATCCATACAGCCACTCTCACAATAACACACTCATTTGTAGCCAATTATGTACTCCAACACACATATATACTACTTTTCACATATGTAGTTACTCACACATGTACCACTGAGATATACATTCACTCACTAACACACCCATACACACACTCACCCACCCATACAGTCCATCACAGATGCACTCTTGAAACCATGCACCCAGTGAATCACCCACTCCCACATCTATGCTCAGAGTCACACACACCCCACCCACACAAACACTCAGGCACCCATACAGATACTCAGACAACAAATCAATAACCTATATAGACACTCATGTAGCTATTTGCAAACCCATGCAGTCGCTTACACACCAATAGACACACGGATACAGACATTCACACAGTTTACTCACTAACCCATGCATTCAGAAAGATATGTTTAATCACTCACTTATAGAGTCAGTCACGCACCTACTAAATCAACCATTCAGACACTTATACACCCACTCATTCTTCAATATGCCTTTCACTATATATATTAAACATATTTAAACTTTACAGAAACACACAGTCACTGGATGATGTCATCAGTGATGTCATCAGTGATGTCATTTGAGATGTCATCAGTGATGTCACTGACCATGTCATGAGTGATGTAATATGTGACGTCATCAGCAGTGCATTGCGGGGCGCGAGTTATAGTTAGCTGAACTAACTATAACGGGGAATTTCACGGGTTTTGTACGAGTGAAATGTCCAAACAACTATAACGCCCCTGAAACCTATGGTTTTTTCAGTGAATTTCTAAGGTTTTTTAAATGCTAATTTCTAACTATAACGTGCCTGAAACCTATGGTTTTTTCAGTGAATATATATATATATATATATATATATATATATATATATATATATATGTGTATATATATATATATGTGTATATGTATATATATATATATATACATATATATGTATATATATATATATAGCCGCTCCGTTGCACCTTCCCAGCGCACTCGTGGATGGGTGCTTTGATCGCGGAGGTGCGTCAAGATATATAATTGATCTCCAAACAAAAACACCAGAAGGTTTAAATACCAATGAGGAATTGGCAACACATCTAGGGAACTAGTATAGCTGTATTTAGACCAATGTTGGTACTTATGTTGAAGACATGCTTTTTGGTAGGATGTATTGATGTTTGAACCTTTTTGATGTATCTATATGTTCCCGATCTCGCGCCATATGCTATATTGTTGTTATAATACATAAGTTGTCACCATGTTGACTGTGGAATCACAGATATACTGGGCTCAAACTACATAATAAGGAGGGACCACAAAGATTTGTAACTATGAGAAGACCATGCTCCAATCAATGACATTAGAGCCCATTCAGGGCAAAATTAGAGGGTATATGCTGAAAGAAGAAAAAATACGTTTTCTTGTGCCCATTTGAGGTTTTTATATATATGTGAATTTGAGTGGGAATGAACAGAATACATCGCTTCATATACATTCGAATTAACCCATTTGTGGGTTTTATGAAGTTTAGTGTTAAACGGCATATTACGTATTTAAACGTTATTATGTAGTTGTAAGCACTGCATTTTGCATATTCCAAGATGGCGCTGCTATTGCATGGTTAATAGTCCGTTCTTTATGTTGATTGTAGTCGGCATTGAAGAAAATAAAATGTGGCCGTTCCCGGCGCGCCTGAATTACCATCGAAAAAGGCGACTGCCGAAACGCGTCTGGTTGCAGCAAGAGTCTGGCAATAAAATCTATAGACTCGCCCCTGTGAGTGCTTGGTTCTTATATCTTAAGAAGATTGTGGGTCAGAAGCTGATATATATATATATATATATATATATATATATATATATATATATATATATAGATATATATATATATACATATATGTATATATTACCTACTGGCGGTTGTCAGTAGGTAGTTATAGTTAGGACCTTGTAGGACCTTGTTTCTATTCAAAAAGCGTTTTTTGTTTTGCCAATATCTTTGGCGCCGTTTGACGAATCTTCGCGAAACTTTCAAAACTAATGGCCCACTCACTTCAGCTGTTGTGTTGAGATTTTCAGGGTTGTCTGTCAAGTGAAGGCTGGGACAAAAGGGGGGGATCCCAAAACACTTTTTCTTCATGTTAATTGCCATAGGAAACTGTTGACACAGCTACAGTCCAAACTGCTGAACGGAATTACACCAAATTTGGCAGAAAGGTTGCTCTTGGTCCAGTGTGCACTCTTTTTGTTAAATGGTGTAAATGCATTCAGTAGTTCCTACAAATTTGACCGCGGAGGATCTGCAAACCCTCCGGATCTCGAGCCTGAATTCTGATTGGCTGCCAATACTTCAAACCAGGAAGTGTTGGCAGCCATCTTGTAACTGGGGTCCCCAGGGCCGAAAATGGCCCGGGTAGGGGGGCTGCGAAGGCCCCCCTATCCATTTGTATTTAAAAACAAATAAAGGCTGTGTCCATGCCCCGGGGGATGGGGACCCCGGGGCAATATTGGCCTCAGGAGGGGGGCCGTGTGGCCCCCCTCCAAAAATAAAAAATAAAATAGAGGGCAGGCCCCGGTGGATGGGTTCCCCGGGGCCAAACCTGGCCCAGGGAAGGGGGACCACACGGCCCCCCCTTCCTTAAAAAATGGAAAAAAAATGTAAAAGGCTGAGCCCTGGCGAATGGGGTTCCCGGGGCCGAAATTGGCCTGAAGAGGGGGGGGCGCACGGCCCCCTCCCTTTTAACAAAAACAAAAGTAGCAAAGGCCCAGCCCCGGGGTATGGGCTCCCCGAGGCAGAAATCGGCCTCAGGAGGGGGCCGCGCGGCCCCCTCCCGTTTTATTACAAAAAAATGAAATGGGTCAGGCCCCGGGGGATGGGGCCCAAAAGCACCAAGGGAAGGGGGACCACACAGCCCCCCTTTCTGGAATTTTTTTTAAAAAAAGGAAGTTGGAAACTCACAGAGGCCCGTCCCTTTCTCCACTACTTTGCAAATGCGACACAGCGACAGCCAGCTCGGCCCCCCCAATGTACCATTGCGGGGACATCACGACTATCAACGTCGTCGCAAATATTGGTGAAGATATTAAAAAAATATATCAATGAATCATCAATATGCATTGTTATAGAGATATTGAGATATTGATAAATGTTTTTATAAAGTTATTGATATAGTGAGTTATCTACTGTGATGGTTTGAATGAATTAAATAGTCATCATTTTTTTATGTGGTGGTCTATTGAATTCCTGCTTTTGCTTTCTGCTTTCGTGACGTAACCGCGGGGATCACGATTACCGATGTCATCACGATCTCCGGCCTCACCGCAAAAACGGAAAATTGGTTTAAAGATGGTTGTTCTATAAATACACTAGAAAAACATGAGTTTGAACTGTACAGTAATAAACCCCTGGTGTGTAAAAAACTGTAATATGTGTGCATATATGCGTTTTTCACTTTATACAAAAGGCGCGATTGTCGTGGTTAACGACGTCATCGCGATGTCCCGAATAACCACGAAAACGGAAAATAGGTCTCAAAGATGGTTTATAAAGAAACTTAGTACACAAGTATGAGTTTAAACATCCTTTGAAAGAAGTATGAATATAGTAATATGTGTAGGGCGATGTTCAGAATGGATTTTTTTACATATTATTTTTGGATGTGTTGGTGGCCATTGAATGTCTGCTTTTGTTTTCCATTTTCACGTTGTGCCTGGGGGCTCGCGATTACTGACGACATCGCGGTCCTCGGAGTCAACGCGAAAACGGAAAATAGGTTTTAGAGATGGTTTTTATATAAACTCTCTAGAAAAACATGACTTTAGAGAATACTGTAAGAAACCCCTAGTGTGTAAAAACTGTAATATGTGTGGATATATGTGTTTTACACTTTTTGGAAAGGGCGCGATTGTTGCGGTTAAAGACATCATTGCGATGTTTCGAATAACCGTGAAAACAGAAAATAGGTCTGAAAGATGGTTTTTAAAGAAACTTCGTTCCAAAATATGAGTTGAAACATGCTTTGGAAGAAGTATGTCTATAGTAATATGTGTAGGGAAATGTTCAGAATGGATTTTGTTACATATTATTTTTGGGTGTGTTGGTGGTCATTGAATGTTTGCTTTTGTTTTCTGTTTTCATGACATGTCTGCGGGGATCACGACGTCGTCGTGAAGATCTCCCAAAACAAAAGAAAAAAACCCTTTTGAAAAAAACTTCACAATATTTCGGGCACTAGGGTGGCTCTGACAAGAGCTGTTGTGTTGGTTATGTGTATATGGCTGCTATACATAAGACCGGATGCAGAGTTTCAGGTTACTTAGAAACACCCTGTTGCCTTAATCTGTAAAGTGCACTCCATCATTTTAATAAATCCATGCATGTTAAAACACAGATTGTTGTTATAGATACAGCCCATGCGATGGTCTCTGAGGAATGCAGAAACAGTTTTACTAACATGTTTCCTGGCTTTGTCAATCTGTGGACTGAATTGATTTGACCACTTCCATTTCTGTACATCTAGACAGTGTGAGGGAAAAGCAACATCAGTTCTTCAAAGGTTTCTTTCATTAGGATTTCCAGTCTTACCCCAGTCAATGTGCCTAGGTCATTGCCACCACCGTGCACAGTCATGAGTTGAGGAGCTTGGGAATCCACAATGGATTTAACCAAAGCCAGCAACTGATGAAACTTTAACCCTCGCTGGCCAAACAAAGTAATCTGCACATTTGGCAAACCCAAGTCCCTGTCAATACCTCTCTTTTTTGCAGCCTCTTTAGCCCAATAGATATAGATGTGACCCACAATCCATAATCTAAGCATTTTGAACTGAAGGGGCAATAGTAGTCAGGAGAAGGCTGGAGCTGAATGAGGTAGTTTTCCAAAGAAAAAGCAGTTAAAATGGAGGTGTTTTAAAAAAATATGTATACATATATTTCAATGGATGCTGTCAGCATGAAAGTGAATAAAATGAGGTAGTGTGTTGGATGGCTCAGGAAGAAGTCTTATTATTGGCTGTTGTTTAAAAAAGAAATGTAATCCAGGCATTGATATGCTTTTGAATCTGTGGAGTCAACCACACCTGCTGTATCTCATTTGAAAGTAGCATGTTCCTTCTAGAATGTGCTGTGAAATTGTGACCTACTGGTTCCACTGTGTTGTTAGGTTCACTGAGCTAAGAGTGTATTGGGGGGGAAGGGTGTTAAAGAGACAGAATTTTTTTTTAAATTTGAGGAGTGATGACATAATTTAAGTAATGGGAAGCTTTATTTTCCAAATCAGGACTATCTAATGAACTGTTGTGTAGTATTTAATTTTTTTTTTAAATGAAGCTAGATATAGGTTTGAACTCCCGTTCTTTTGTCATGATTTCTCCGCAATCATCGCGAATACATCGCGAATACATCGCGAACACACATAGATAGGAATCTCTTTTTGAAAGGGAAGGAAGTGGTTAACAGATACTAACCATTCACAAGTGGAGATAGTGCAGTCTAAAATGTAAGACATGATTTCATTTGCTGCCTTTCTCATGATCACAGTGTGCAAAGTTGAAGAGGTTGCCATTTCATGGTTGCTTTGTATAAGAGTAGTGTACCATTCTTGTGCTTAGTTTTTACAAATCCTAACAGCGTCAAAACTATCCAGAAAGAGCTAAAACAACAATATAATCTACAAACTGAATTCACTGGTATGTACATACCTTTTTGATCCTTTATTAAAATTACATTAGAAATGAAGATGGATATGGAAGTTTGATAAAAAAAAGAGAATCACAGTGATATGAAATAATATATCAGATTAGAGGGTATGTGTTTAAGAGGTTAGTGTTGTATTCCTCTTAGGGTGTCCGTATATAGGTTTTCCTGTATCATGTCCTTATATAGGCACAATTCGCCCTGCTGGCATAAAATCCCAGTCCTTATTTAAGCATTAAACCGTGCACTCCAAATACAGGCATGGTCTCTGACATCCGTCCACCCTAACGTCACAACGAGTTCTTGAAGAACAGACCCTTAGGCTTCGGGAGTTTCCCTAGCACAGGACTATTGATTTCTTCAAGGACTCATCTATTATGCATGAACCGTTATACCTTAGGGGTTCATTCATGACGTCTTCCGCTGTCCGATTCACATCAATGCTAACATTCTGAGGTACCTCTCAGGTATAAATATACCTTCCCTAGCCCTTGTAAACTAGAGGAGACCTCGACTTCAGAGGAGCCCGTATCCCGGCCTGACGCACTGAGAAGACGCTGTCATCCCTGCACGCAGAGAGTCCAGCTTCCAGTGATCTGACTTCCCTTGCGGGGTGTTGGAGTTCGAGTCTGGCAAGAGATTCCCACCTCTCTCATTCTTAAGGTATGGAGCTGACTAGAACCTAGAGGGACTATTGGCATACTAGACTCTTGGCATGCTAGACATACTAGGCGTAACATACTCTTAGTATACCATAGTAAGGAATACTTCACCTACTTCATACCTCTCCCTACACCTAGGTTAGGTTAGGTACACTGGGGTAGAACTAGCTTAGAGACGCATCGTATGAGTACTCGCATTTTTAGCTCATGTTATTTATGTATGTGAATATACGCTAAAAGATAATGCTAACGCAGTATTATTTATTTCTACTGCTTACGCTGTACATTATTTATCTTGCATACTGTCTTGTGATCGTAACAACACATATTACTTACACGAGAAACAAGACTGTTCAATAAATCCTTTTATTGAAACGCCCGTCTATTCTTTCTGTGTAACTTTGAGGAAAACTAAGCATGCACGATTGAGCTGAGTGAAACGGTTATCTATTGTTTCCACGACTCTGGGACACGTTCTGATTCTAAAGGGAAACAAAGTTGTCATGTTTTGCGGCTGCCAGAAACTACTCCCTTCTTGTTAACCAAGGAGTTTCTAGTGGCCTCTGAGCTAGCTGGCACAAGTAATTAAGTTTAATATACTCGATAGGGACATACCGACCTTAGTCCTATGTCAAACCTATAGGGTATATTATTCCAATGCGCAGAGCCTATTAGGGAAATAGGAGCTACACTACATGGCGCCCAACGGTTTGGTAAGGCGGTAATTTAACGCTAGATACGGAGTAACTCAGCTGTGCTTTTTCTCTCAGAGACCCCTACCCATATACTCCAAAAGACGTCTGGAGTGGGCAGGGTTAAGTATCCACCACGGCTACATAGGGAAACACCCTATATATTAGCTGTTTGGTTTGCTCAACGTTGAAGGATACAGTGTTCCAAAATATTGTGCACCTTATCTTTGCTTCCTTGAAACTTTTTTTACATTTTTCAAAAAACAAATGCCTGACACCGAGAACGGTGTCGCTGCGGCTGAACCAGTCGTAACAGCTTTTAACATTACAGGTTTAATTGAAACCGAGGAGGGTGTTATAAACATCCATCCAAACTTAAGAAGAGCCATCACTCTAAAACTTATAAAACACGGCCTACCACCGAGAGGCGGTAGAGCAGTTTTCGTGATAGAGGCACACGAATCCTTTCAGACAGAGGTATTCTATTCATGGATTATATTTACTGAATCCAATCCAGTAACACACATGTTTCACTTCTACAAAGAAGATGATCCACCAGAGGAATATATTCCTTTCGAGGATATTGAAATTCCATTAACATACCAGGAGCATCAGCTCTGGTTTAAAGGCGCCCTAAAACATCACAAAAACATTACCAGGCTCGGTCCACTAGGTAGACCAGGAGCAACATGGCCGATTCTAGCCGGCTACACACCTCATCCTGACATTGAAGAGATGTCAGACGAGGAATTACTTACTCAACTTACAGAGTTAATAAAAATCTACAGACAATTGGTCCAATATGTCATGCGGACTTTTACAGTCCAACCACCATTGACAATTCCAAATCAAACCCCTCAACAGGGGAATACACTAAAAATTACTCCACAGACTTTACAAGCAGTCATGGGTAAAATGCCCACAAAACGTGAGCAAATTCCATTCTGGATAGCTCAAAAAATTACTCAAATCGAAGCAGTATTTCCAAATACTAGCCCTTATGAGAAACACAGAATACTAACAATCAGTTTACCAATGGGGATCACACCACAACTGGAAGACTGCACCACTTGGGGCTCAGTCTTTGCTGCCATCTATACTAAAACACATGGTATTCCATCAATTACGGTAATACCTGATGTCCTGAAACAAATTCAAAACGAATACGGGGCAGAGCCTGCTCTGAATTTAGGTATGAAATTACTGAAAAATTTCAACCAGGTCTCAACAATAATATTATCTAATATTAAAGGGAGGCAGCAGCAGTGGCGATCCGCCAACGATTAAGATAATTCGATGTTACAGAACATCAGACTGAACTACCCAGAATAATTGAACAATCCTATGCAGAATTAGGCAGAGATAGTTTGGGTGGAAGACCATTAAAACCAAAACTATCTGAAAATCCTGAAAAGGACTCTATTAAACATCTTCTAAAAAGAAGTGGGAAACTAATAAACAAAATTCAAACGAGAAACGTTCTCAATCCCGAGGTAGGTCTCCTCAAAAGGAGCCCTCTGAAAGGAGGTATAACCTCAGGAATAGGGATAATTTGAGAAAACCTGACAGGTATCAAGATACTGATATACGTTCCTCTCGTACCTTTCAGATCTCGTCACAGACATCGGGAAGAAGAGGACGGTCAGAACATAGAGAAGAACGCGTGAAATCCAAAGAAGATAAACACGCTCCAAAAAATAAAACAAAACCTCAATTCTCCAAAAAGAAAGTAGCAGGTCTAAAAATCAGACATGCCGAGAATACTGAGAACACAACTCAAGAACGGAGAATGGGCTCAGACAATGCTGGACAGTGCAGCAGAAGTCACAATAGTTTGCCAGAACGTGAAGGAACTTCTGGAGATAGTGGACTTGAATGAGTACATTACAGTTGAGACTGTAGACACCAGGGTTAGTACTCCACAAAGGTTATATGAAATAACACTCCGAATGGAGGGAGACATACCTAGACAGGTGAAAACACTCTTTTGGGAAAAACTTTCGAAGGGCTATGACATACTTCTAGCAGAAAAAGACTGGCCACCACAATTTGTCAGGGAGTGCCCACATGGCGAGGACATTATTATGCCTGCCTTCTCCAACCATATTCCAATTCATCTAAAATATAGTTATGCAAGGAAATGGGCAGTAGCCCAGGCCCCAGCATTATATAAAAATCATGTAGGATGGGATGAGGACTCACCTCACCATAAAATACATCTGAAACATGAACCAACTGCACAAAGGCAGTACCCAATAAAGCAAGAAGCTAAAAAACAGGTCAGGGAGATCTTAGATCAACTTGAATACCAAGGGGTGATTGAAACATGCACCTCCTCAATGAACAATCCTTTGTTTCCTGTCTCCAAACCAGACAACACCTATCGTCTAGTTTTGGATTACAGACATTTAAACACTTGTTCTAAAACATTTGCAGTTCAAAATGCACATAGCACAGCATTAATGAATAACATTGTGCGTAAAAAATATAAAACCACATTAGATATCTCAAATGGTTTCTTTTGTCAAAACATAGCACCTGAAAGCAGGTACTTAACAGTATTCTCCATAATGGGGACCCAGTGTCAATTTTGTCGACTCCCACAAGGGTTCAAGAACAGCCCGGGGCTATTCTCAGCGAGAGTAACAGAGTTACTACAAATTTATGACAATGAGGCATTGTCCTATGTCGATGACATCTATCTGACGGACGATGACCTGGAAAAACACTTGAACAGGGTAAGCACCATTATATTGGGCTTCGCCTCTGAGGGCTACAAGTTCAACTTTAAAAGTCCCGAATTGCCCATCTCAATGTCCTATTTCTAGGATATGAGCTTTCAAGTGAAGGCAAGAGCTTGGCAGCTAACTTTTTAGAAAAGTGTGCGCTGCTCCAACCTCCAAAAACGCTAAAAAACTTACAATCCATCCTGGGTTTCCTAAACTTTGGAAGAACATACATTCTAAATTATGCGGAAAGGGTTAAACCTCTCTACGCACTAATCAAACCTGATTTTTCAATCAAAAATTGGACACAAGAACACACAGAAATCTTGCGTTCACTACAGGCTAACATGTTAGCAACAAATCACTTACAAACACGCGTAAGTCAACGCAATTTAGTGATCCGAATAATTTCGGGTCAATGCGGATTCACCGACTTAACATTTAATGAGGGTGAGAAAATACCAATTGCATACAAATCTCATTTGTACACACAAACGGAAATGCGCTTCACTTCAACTGAAAAAATTCTGACAGCAGTTCAAACTGCAGTAGCAAAAGAGAGAGCCCTAGCACAAGGGAAACGCATTATTGTCGTTACCCCTGTACCAGCTTTAGAAGCGGTCACAAAAGCAAGCATTCCAAATGCTAAAGCATTACATCCAAGATGGATACAATGGGTTAATTCTCTTGCTACAACAGATGTTGAATATGTTTTTGATCCTGATTTAAAAACACAAGCATTCCTGCAATATGAACAAGAATGTCCTCTGCCCACTGAAATTCTGCCTCTCAATCAGTACGAATTCATAATTTACACTGACGGATCCGCACAACCCGCAACAGGGGGTAAGCAAGCTTACAGTGCAGCGTGTGCAATCGTTAAAGGTCGCATGCGAGATGGCATCTTCAGACCTATGGTCACAAAGACACAATCTCTAGGAGATTGTACAGCTCAGCGAGCTGAACTACAAGCATTCAAACTGGCACTTGAAAGTACAGATCGAGAATTCCCCACACTAATAGTGTGCGATTCCTTTACTGTGATCAGTCGTATAATGAATATATGCAAAACTGGCTTGAAAATGGATTCAAAGATGCGAAAGGTGGCACAATAAAGCATAAAACGCTTTGGGAACAAGTAGTTCAGTTGAAAAACGAACTACCAAAGGCTCACGTGATCCACACACTGAGTCATCAACGTGATGGCGTTCACGTTGCAGGGAATTCATTGGCTGACGAAGCCGCAAAGGGGGCTGTTCAGACGGCTTCCGTAGCTGTGATCACTCGTTCAAAAACAAAAATAGACAGTGAGATAATGTTGGCTGTCAATGCTACAAGCAAAGGCAGTGGTGCAGCGTTACCAAAAAAGTTTCCACTCAAGTACTCTTATGTAATTGATGCAAACAACGTTCCTTTTGCTCGAATCCCTGGAGTGGGGGATAGGGTAATTCCAAACATGGAACGTAGAGCAGCTTTGATTTATGAAACACATTTGGGGGAGGGTCTCTCACATCAAGGGATCTCTAAAACAATATTGACATTAAAAGAGATGTACTGGTGGCCTGGGATGAATACAGAAATACACATATTCATCAATAACTGCATAGACTGTAAATTACAGCGAGAAAGCCACCAGACACCATGCTACGAATGTAGCTGCCCTGCACAGACACCATTATTAGACAGCATTAGACTATCTATGCACAGGCGTCCTCGTGGACAAGTGCAATCCCACAAATACTAAATCAAGGTTCCTATGGATATGGCCTCAGCGCTTGGCTGACGCTCGAACTGTTATAAAAGATTTGCGAGTCTTTATCGGCACATACGCAATACGCACACTACATTCTGACCAGGGCCCTGCGTTTAGCTCTCGGGCTTACAAAGAAGCCATGGCCAGTCTGGGCGTTGCATTGCGGTACTCCTCTCCATTCCATCCTGAGGGAAATTCGGTTGTGGAAAGGAAAAACCGGGACATAAAGCAGTCTATAACAGCTAGGGTATAAGGTTCGGGTGATGGGTGGGTCAAACATCTTTATGGGGTCCAACGCTCATTAAATAACTTGCCAAGAAGTTCTCTAGGGGGGATCACTCCATATGAGGTCCTATTTGGGACAAGAATGTGGGTACCAGACCTCGATCAAGTAGGCACAGTGGTGGAAAATAAACCCTTTGATATCAAAGATCGTTTGGCTATTTTACAGGACTTAAACAAATTAAGAACGAAACAAAGCAACGTGTTCCTGCAGCCAACCACCACTGGGGATCAACCGGCTGTCCCAGCAAGGCCTGTCTGGATTCCAAAAGTTGGGGATCTAGTCAGAGAAAAGATTGCGGTCAAGAAGGAATTTGGACCTTCTTACAGACAACCAGTACCTGTCCTAGCTGTTCAAGGAACAAGAACAGTACTACTGCCGCCCCTTGCTGGAAAAAAGGAGAAAAGATTTGTGACCATCGACCTCATCAAACCACAGTATGTGGCCAATACTAAATAGTAGGCCTCGTGGACTCCGACCTAGTAGCAGACGCACTCCTCTCGCTACTATCCAAGAGGTTCAGACTGAAAGACTGATAACCATCGAGAATTCAGCAGTAACAGATGAAGGACTGAGCAACAATGCTATGGAACTCATCCCTCTTGAAAATCAAGTAACAGTTCGTCCAAATACACCTGTCTACACCAACGTAGCAAGTGATCAACTGGTTCCAGCGATTTCAACAAATCCTGATGCAATTTCAACGATTGACAGAACAGCTTCTGGCTATTTCATTAACTTTGATACGTTCTGAACCTGAAACGACGCCAGCATCATTAACTTTCAAACAGCAAGTACAAGACTTTCTTCACTTTCTGAAAAAGACTTATCTGGTTTCACCATGGATTGAACTCTGGATTATTTCTGGAATATTTGTTTTCCTGCTTTGGCTAGCTTTGGTTATGACTATGAGCGTGCTTATAAATGGCAGATACATCCATGTGAACTCTGAAAGAAAAGATGTGAACTTACTTTTGAAACCTCATAAATCTTCCCATCGTGAAGCAAGAGACTTGTCAACAGTGAACATCACAGCCGTTCCTATACAGGATGGTATAGTGTGGGACAAAACAGATTTTGATCTCTTCGGCCCAACGGAACAATTGAACATTCCACATTTGTTTAAAATTTCACTAAGTGATCTCATTTCGTCTAGTACCTATTCTGATGATTGGGACTTTGAGACTGTTAACGACATAAGGTTTGACCTAGAAAAATCTGCTGCATTTTCTAAAAATGAGTATTTAGATGGTTCATCAGACTATGAACAGCTGTATTGCTATAACCACTATGGTCATCATTATTTGCATAAATCTGCATACCCTAAAAATGTGTTTATGTTTAACCAATGGGAGCATTGTCCTACACCACCAAAATGTAGTTCAAAAACATTTGCTAATAAGTTTCCATATTTTTCAAGTTATAATACATTTGATCCAGAAACGTTTTACTATAAAAATGTAAACAAGACAGGTCTGAAAATTATGTTAACAAATACAAAACAGATTTATTCTGCAGCATTTATTGCCCAAATGTCTATACAGGGTTTCGACTTTTGGAAAGACACAATAGACACAAAAACTGTCTGGGGTACTAAAGATTGGCAAGTGCAGGGGATAGAAGCTTTATTTAGAGCCTGCATCATCCCTGAACAAATCATGTTTTTGAATGAAACTGTCCAACAAACATCTTGTCTTGGACTAGCCAAGATCAAAGAGATGAAAACACCTTCTGTACCAACACCTGCAAGTGATAACAATACACAGGCAGCGGTTGCAGTTGACAAAATACTACAACTCAACAGAACTAATCCTGATTGGAGAAAATGGTTGATCTGGCCCACAGACACGAACAACTGTCAGGAAAGATTCCTGAATAAAACTCAGGGCTTTACTATTCATAGGCCAGACCCAAGATACGTCCAAAGACAACATCCGGGGTAGTAACAACATACAGTGTAGGAAAATTATGCATCGATTGGCTACAAAAATCTACACTTAAGGATGTGAAACAACACTTATCCTTACTTAAAGAAGACGCAGATCTTAGGGAATTCTTGCTTGGACCAAGAAAACCGCGTCAAAAACGTTTCATATATGCCGGCATTTATGCTGTCTATAATGAAGCATGGAAAGTGTCACAGATGGAGGCCGCAGAACGAATACGTGAACTTGATCGTATTAATTTAGAGAAAACTCTCTCTGTGGTCGACAATGGGTTAACAACTTTGTCCTCCAGAATATATTCACTGGACGGCATTGTATCCTCTGCTATCGACATACTGGAACAAGATCTGGCAATGTTACAACAAGGCCAATCTCAATTACGTTCTATTGTGTTATTAAGCTGGACGCTGCAATCTTTGCGAGCGGGCTATGTGCCTTGGCATTTTATCAACACAACGGCTCTGTTTGCAGAATACAATCTAACTGATAAACAGATCGAACTGGCACAAAGAGGAGCAAAGTATACAGTGCTGGGCATTGAAAAACTGGAAAAGTTACCATTCACAGTGGCAGAAAAACCAGCTACAGAATGGCTTATTCATGGCAAAATCACACTACCTGTGACTACTTTTCAGTTTCAGTATTGCCTCAAACAAATGCAAGCAGGCAAATATGAAAGGTTGGGTAAGGAATACATTAAGACATCTTGGAATTTACCATACACATATAGATGTTGGAGTGGGGATCGTGAAGTGTTTCTGCGCGGTACACACTGTAGAAAGGCACTGAGCGGTTCACTAATATGTCAGGACATTTCTTTACACGGGGCTTGTAATGGTTCTGTTGCAAATTTGTCTTGCCATCAGCAGGGTACACCAGCTGCTGTGATTAATCCAACGTTTGGACAACTTTCTAATGGGAGTTGCCTCATGTTGAATGATCAGAGTTGCTGCGGCATGTTGCCAGGCATCCCATATCTAGTAACGGTGAACTCCAGGGTCACTTGCTGTATGCAAGTATTGTTTGCCCCAATAGACACAGTCAGGGAGTCGCCTTTGTGGCCTTCGCTGAACGTCTCTTTTATAAGATTTGATACTTTAAGCAGAATGAAAGCCATGCTTTTACAACAAACAGTGCCTTTGACCTCGGCCAAAGAAACCTATGATCTACAAGTCGCAAGGACTTCGGCTGAGATACAGACTTTAATACGTACAAACTGCCCTATACATTTCGTAGAAATGTAGGACGTATCTTTAACATGTCTGATACAAGCGGAATTGTACATGTATTTAAGAGCATCTGTTCCGGACTGTTAGCACCTTTTCAGGCAGTCCTCGGAATCATCCCAAACTTTGCACATTCGGTGTTTGGTGGCATACCATTAATTCTAGCACTTGTTGCCGGAATTCTATTTCTCTTCCTGCTATTACGCTATGGCCAGCCTATTCGCAGACATCACTCCGAGCGAAGTGGAGAAGGCTCTCCTTGAACGAAAGTGCCGTGAGCGAATAGTACAGCTTTTTGGCATGACTCGTCTACGGGAACTTAATACCACGTGGTTCCTGTCATTCAGACCAATCTGGCAAGATTGCATCTTACCTGTTCTACGATGCCTGCTATGCGGTAAAGAATGCGTGTTGGACACCTGTCTAACATTTCCATCAGCTACGCCAACGGATATCGATACTCTGCTGGACCCGATCACGGCCCATGCTCTGTGTTGTCCCCAGAGGCTACCAATCCTGATGATGGCATTCATTGAGATCTCACAGACGCTTCCGGCTGCTGCTGAGGTACGAGATGGATCTACAGGCACACAGGTAACAACGGACGCGAACATTGCTGCGGCATCCTATGCTGAAAGCGATGCTTCACATCTCTGTGCAATTAATCTACTACACGAGGTGTTCCGAATGTCACCAAATACAGTGGACGATATTTTGTCTACAGAAATAGATGATCTCATGTTTACACCAGACCCGTACACTGACTCTGATTCAGCCCACAGTGTTCCAGAGATGCAGTAACAATTTGGCCTTCATATTTCAAAACTTGGAACTCTTCCCAAATTGAACTTTTTTCCATTTTTCAAACCAAATGGCACGACAATCTGCTTGAAGTAGAATTATTCTTATAGTACGGACTTCGCGGTACTTCCACAGACACTTAGTCATCTTGTTAGTCTAAAAAGTTCATTAATTTCCATGACATGAAATGACTTTGATTTTTGAACAACTTATCGAACATTTTTTTGTCACATGTAATTATTACTGCTTATTTCATTCCAATTGCATTTTATTTTCAAATATATGCCTGAAATGAGAAGCAATGCTTAAAATGTACAGTACTTTTTGCATTCTAATAAGTTTTTTAAATGCTTTTAAGAAATGTTTTAGCAATATGCGGTACTCCATTTTATGTTTAGCATTTTAAATGTTTAGCATTTATATTATTATCGTACACACGAAAGTGGAGTGGGTGTTGTATTCCTCTTAGGGTGTCCGTATATAGGTTTTCCTGTATCATGTCCTTTTATAGGCACAATTTGCCCTGCCCTTATATAGGCATAAAATCCCAGTCCTTATTTAGGCATTAAACCGTGCACTCCAAATACAGGCATGGTCTCCGACATCCGTCCACCCTAACGTCACAACGAGTTCTTGAAGAACAGACCCTTAGGCTTCGGGAGTTTCCCTAGCACAGGACTATTGATTTCTTCAAGGACTCATCTATTATGCATGAACCGTTATACCTTAGGGGTTCATTCATGACGTCTTCCGCTGTCCGATTCACGTCAATGCTAACATTCTGAGGTACCTCTCCGGTATAAATATACCTTCCCTAGCCCTTGTAAACTAGAGGAGACCTCGACTTCAGAGGAGCCCGTATCCCGGCCTGACGCACTGAGAAGACGCTGTCATCCCTGCACGCAGAGAGTCCAGCTTCCAGTGATCTGACCTCCCTTGCGGGGTGTTGGAGTTCGAGTCTGGCAAGAGATTCCCACCTCTCTCATTCTTAAGGTATGGAGCTGACTAGAACCTAGAGGGACTCTTGGCATACTAGACTCTTGGCATACTAGACATACTAGGCGTAACATACTCTTAGTATACCATAGTAAGGAATACTTCACCTACTTCATACCTCTCCCTACACCTAGGTTAGGTTAGGTACACTGGGGTAGAACTAGCTTAGAGACGCATTGTATGAGTACTCGCATTTTTAGCTCATGTTATTTATGTATGTGAATATACGCTAAAAGATAATGCTAACGCAGTATTATTTATTTCTACTGCTTACGCTGTACATTATGTATCTTGCATACTGTCTTGTGATCGTAACAACACATATTACTTACACGAGAGACAAGACTGTTCAATAAATCCTTTTATTGAAACGCCCGTCTATTCTTTCTGTGTAACTTTGAGGAAAACTAAGCATGCACGATTGAGCTGAGTGAAACGGTTATCTATTGTTTCCACGACTCTGGGACACGTTCTGATTCTAAAGGGAAACAAAGTTGTCATGTTTTGCGGCTGCCAGAAACTACTCCCTTCTTGTTAACCAAGGAGTTTCTAGTGGCCTCTGAGCTAGCTGGCACAAGTAATTAAGTTTAATAAACTCGATAGGGACATACCAACCTTAGTCCTATGTCAAACCTATAGGGTATATTATTCCAATGCGCAGAGCCTATTAGGGAAATAGGAGCTACACTACATTAGTGGTGAACGTTTTGGAAAGTAGGAAAAAAATGAATGAGTGCCGCTTTATTAGATTGTGTACTTTATTGAAAAGAAAATAGTATAGTATTGTGGAAAGTTGCAACGAGGAACTAAGAATGTTTTTAAATGTCTAAATAGCATGTGCAGAAGAGATACATCTGTCATTTGCATTCTGGGAGTTGTACTTTTAGTAACATTATTAAACAGGAGTAGTGTAGTCACAAATAAAAGTTGAGAACATGTCTATCTGTATATGAATTAGAAAGAAGTAATACTTGGTAGGTATATATTGGGAAGTGTTTGTCAATGTGTTTTTTAACTTATATGATCGCTTAGCATATGCTTAGATGGTGAGATATGGTTATTGTGGTTGCAGATAGCTATATATATATGGTAGGACTTTTGAGTTTAGTTAAAGATGCAGAGAGGTATATATTGTTGGAAAGATGGTTTGAAGGTGTACATCTATTAAGAAATCACATATATGTTTACATGGTGATCTATGTTCAGTAAGCCTGATGAAAATGTCATGTATATGGTGAGGATGGTGGTTTT
This sequence comes from Calotriton arnoldi, assembly GCA_963921515.1. Classification (NCBI taxonomy): domain Eukaryota; kingdom Metazoa; phylum Chordata; class Amphibia; order Caudata; family Salamandridae; genus Calotriton; species Calotriton arnoldi. The sequence goes on from CAWUFW010000718.1 coordinate 2,734,666, forward strand.
TCTTTAAACATGGTGTCTTTAAAATTGAGAAGGATTAATAGTGCAGAATGCCTTGAGATTTCTTGTGCTAGCTTCATTTGGAGTGTAACTTTTGTTTGGAAAATGCTGAATATATGTTATAGAAGCAGAAGAAGTATTTGAGAAGTGATGTAGCTATACCATTCACAAAAGATTTTGTGCTTTGAAATTTTTTTAAACGTTGCTTTTTGTTTTAGAAACTTACTGATGCATGTGCATGCTCAGTAACAATGCAATGTATGCTCCTAGGGAGCCATGTATGCAATTATATTCAAAGTGTGATATCTAGACTTCAGTCACACATAGCTCAGTAAAAAAGCATATATACAGTAAAACAGGTAGTTTGATACTGAGAGAAGGAGATAACCAATGGGTCAGATATATAGTCACAACTGTTATGTATCTAACAGTAATGAAGATACTTTCATAGTCAGTCAGGCAGTAGTCAGGTGCTCATGCAATCACCCAACCACTAGTGAAGCAGTCATCAAATCAGTGATTCAGTATCCATGGAGTTATTCAATTACCTGGACACTACTCTTAGAATCAGGGACTATCCATTCACTTATCCAATCACCCAGACACTACCCTTGCACTCATCCATTCACTGGGGCACTACCCATGCTCTCATCCACTCACCCAGGCACTACTCATGCACTCATCCAATCACCCAGGCACTATCCATGCACTCACCCAATCACGCAGGCAGAATCCATGCACTCACTCAATCACCAAGCCACTACACTTGCACTCATCCAATGACCCAGGCTCTACCCTTGCACTCATCCAATCACCCAGGGGCTACTCTTGCACTCATCCAGTCACCTATGTACTACTCACACACTCATACAATCAACCAGGCACTACTTATGCACTAATCCAATCACCCAAGCAGTAACCATGCACTCGTCCATTCACTCAAGCACTATCTATGCAGTCTCACAATCACCTAGGCACTATCCATGGACTCATCCAGTCACCCAGACACTACCATTGCACTCATCTATTCACTGAGGCACTACCCATGCACCCATCCATTCACTCAGGTATTATTCATACAGTCATCCATTCAACTAGGCACTACCCATGCACACATCCAATCACCCAGGCACTACCCTTGCACTCATACACTCACCCAGGCACTACTCATGCACTCATCCAATCACCCAGGCAGTACCCATGCACTCATCCAATGACCCAGGTACTACACTTGTGCTCATCCATTCACTCACGCAGTACCCATGCACTCATGCACTCATTCACCCAGGCACCAACCATGCACATATCAAATGATTCAGGCACTGCCCATGCACTCTTACAATCGCCAAGGAACTACTGTTGCACTCATCCATTCACTCAGCCACTACCAATGCAATGACCCAGACACTGACCATGCACATATCCAATAACCAAGCCACTACCCTTGCACTCATCCAATGACCCAGGGTCTACCCTTGCACTGATCCAATCACCCAGGCGCTACTCTTGCACTCATCCAGTCACCTATGTACTACTCACACACTCATACAATCTACCAGGCACTACCCATGCACTAATCCAATCACCCAAGCAGTACCCATGCACTCATCCATTCACTCAGACACTATCTATGCACTCTCAAAATCACCTAGGCACCATCCATGGACTCATCCAGTCACCCAGACACTATCCTTGCACTCATCCATTCACTGAGGCACTACCCATGCACTATTCCATTCACTTTGCAGTACCCATGCACTCATCCATTTACACAGGCACTACCGATGCACTCATCCAATCACCCAGGCACTACCCTTGCACTCACCCATTCATGCAGGCACTACGCATGAGCTCATCCATTCACTCAGACAGTACACATGCACTCATCCATTCACTCAGGCACTATCTATGCACTCTCACAATCACCTAGGCACTATCCATGGACTCATCCAGTCACCGAGACACTACCCCTGCACTCATCTGTTCACTGAGGCGCTACCCATGTACTCTTCCATTCACTCTGCCTCTACCCATGCACTGATCCATTCACCCAGGCAATATACATGCACTCATCCATTCACTCAGGTACTATCTATGCACTCTCACAATCACCTAGGCACTATCCATGGACTCATCCAGTCACCCAGACACTACCCCTGCACTCATCCGTTCACTGAGGCACTACCCATGCACTCATCCATTCTCACAGGCACTAGCCATATACACATCCAACCACCCTGGCACTACCCTTCTATTCATCCATTCACCTCAGCACAACCCATGCGCTCATCTATTCACCCAGACAGTACCCATGCACTCATCCACTCACATAGGCACTACTCATGTACTCATCAAATCACCCAGGCAGTACCCATGCACTCATTCAATCACCCAGGCACTATTCATACATTCTTGCAATCACCCAGGCACTCACACAATCACCCAGGCACTATGCTTGCACTCATCCATTCACTCATGCACAACCCATGCACTCATCCATTCACCCAGGCACTACCCATGCACACATCCAATCACCCAGGCACTACCCTTGCACTCATCCATTCACTCAGGCAATAAGCATGTGCTCATCCATTCACTCAGGCACTACCCATACACTCGTCCAATGGCCTAGGCATTACACTTGCACTCATCCATTCACTCATGCACTACCATGCACTCATGCATTCACCCAGGCACTGCCCATGCACACATCCAATCACCCAGTCACTACTCTTCTACTCATCGATTCACGCAGCCATTACCCATGCACTCATCTATTCACCCAGGCACTACCCATGCACTTATCCAATTACTCAGGCACTACTCATGCACTCATTCATTCACCCAGCCATTATCCATGCACTCATCCATTCACTCAGGCACTACCATTGCACTCTTCAATTCATTCAGGCACTAAACATTCACTCATTAAAATTAGCATGTATGTTGTTTTACAGCATTGCGAATAGCTGTAAGACACTGCTCACCAGCATTTATAACAACATTACAGTCCATGCAGTACGTGGCCATTCTTGACAACTCTGGAGCCATATCTGTGGCAGTAGTTTGCACCTCAGAAGGGACTTTATGGGCGGGAATTGTTCCTGCTGCCATTGAAGTAGATGGTCCTCCAGCTTCCCTCTGCTTGATCTCCAGTTGGAGAGGTTTTTTATGATAGGTGTTTATATGGTATAACATGGACATTGTCCCACATGAATATTTCTTGTTCGTCCCTCTAGAGAGAGTCTTGTTGCAGATTGTGCATTGCACAAGTTTGGCAGCTGTTTTTGATTCCCCTGATGGGATATAAAAAAAATCCCATGCCACACTGGCTCTCTTTTGTGGAGGTTCCTCTTCTTCCAAATCTTCAGCCACCACCTCCTCCACATCCTAGTCCAGCTGTTGTTCCTGCTGACCTCCATCTCCTTGCTGTGTTGCCATTTTTGATAGAAAAAAGGCCAACACCTTTGCACAGCAAAATGAATCCACCTGCTCAGAATGAATTTTTATGAAAGAAGATTCAAGAAGGAGGAGTGGGTTTGTACTTCCTATTGATTTTGCTGAAAACTATATTATCCAATGTTATTCCTTGCTTTCTCGGTCATGTGATATTCCCGGTGACCGAAATAGTCGCTGTTACCGCAGTGAAGCGGAAATGCAAAATACAAGTTTAAAGTAATTCTTTAAAAATGGAAAAAAAAGCAGAACTTTCAATACTGTAATAGTAAACAGCTATACTAAACTTGTTCACAATTTGTCTACATATATGTTACGGAGTTGTTGGAAAACACGCACTATCAGCGATTACCGACGTCATCGCGACTTCCGCTGTCTTCGCGGAAACGGAAAATAGTGTTTGATGGCAATTATTCTGGAAACTCACTACAAAAATATGAGTTTGAAAAGTACACTGATAAAGTTCTACTGTTAAATATACTGTAGAATATGTATATATATATATATGTTTTACACTTTGTATAAACCACGCGCTCTTCGCGACTACCGACATCATCGTGGTGACTCGGTAGTCGCGTATACAATTTTTTCTTTGTAAAGTTGGCTTTCTTCCAAATTGATCACAGAAAGAAAAATTAAAACAATATTTTACTAAATATTTACAGTGAAACTTTATTTAAAAAATGTCTTAAGTGTATTTTTCAGTATGTGAAATGCATTAACTGATGACAGAATCTCCACAGTAAATTCAACAATGTTGTGCCGACTTACAAAACTGTCAAAAATAAAACCAGTTATTAATGTATTTTCTGATAAACACATATGAAATCAAAAATAAGTGGTGTATTATATAAATATAATACACAATATACAATTATAGAAAGAAAGTACAAAAATCTTAGAGGTTCACTTACAAAAAAATGGACGTTACAATTAAGAAATACAAATTTAAAAACCTTAGAAACTGAAAAAACAAAGGTTAAAGGGATGTTATAGTTAACAATTAGTATTTAAAAAATCTTAGAAATTCACTGACAAAACTGAAGGTTACAGGGACGTTATAATTAGGTAATAGAATTAAATAAAACCTTAGAAATTCACTGAAAAAACTAAAGGTTATCGGGACGTTATAGTTAGGCTGATATTTCACTCATACAAAACCAGAGAAATTCAGCAGTTATAGTTAGCTGTGCTAACTATAACATGCGCCCCCATAATGCACTGCTTATGACCTCACATATTACATCACTCATGACATGGTCAGTGACATAACTGATCACATGACAACTCAAATGACATCACTGATGACATCATCCACAGAATCTCGGATGCAGCCAGTCACACCCCATTGTAACCTTTCATACACCCACTCCAACTTTCACACTACCCTTCTGGAAACCATTGACACACCCATACCAGTACTTACATACCCACTCACTGATTCATAGGTTTACACACACACATCCCCTCAATCACCCATACAGCCACTTGTACACCAACTCACTCACTAATAAAGCCACTGATATATCTATTCATACAGCCACACAGCTACTCACACACTCTCAGTAACCCATAGAGCTACTCACACACCTACTCACTCACCCATAGAGTCAGTCACACAGCCACTTACTCACCTATACAGTTATACACACACCAACTCACTTATTCATACAGATACTAACACATACTTACTCACCTATACAGTCACTGACACAATGGCTTTTTACCCCCAGGTAGCTGCTGACATCCTGGGGGGACATCAGTGATGTCATTTGAGATGTCATCAGTGATGTAACTAGCCATGTCATGAGTGATGTATTATGTGAGGTCATAAGCAGTGCATTGCAGGGGAGTAAGTTATAGTTAGCGCAGGTAACTATAACTGCAGAATTTCACTGGTTTTGTATAAGTGAAATCTGACCCTAACTATAAAGTCCCTGCAACCTTTGGTTTTTTTCAGTGAATTTCTAATGTTCTTTTAATTCTATTTGCTAACTATATCGTCCCTATAACCTTTGGTTTTTTCAATGAATTTCTAAGGTTTTTTAAACGCTAATACCAAACTATAATGTCCCTGTAACTTTTGTTTTTTTCAGTGAATTTCTAAAGTGTTTTAACTGACAGTTACGTTTGCAGAGTGGTGGAGAAAGGGGGCTGGGCCTCTGACCAGCTCTTGGGAATCCCACTGTGTAGGACTTACAGGAGGTACCAGGAGGGCTTCTTGGCCCCCAAGGTCCCTCGGGAAAAAAGTAGACTTCATCCCCCAATCAGTAGTGCACCACGGGCTGCGTTTGCAGAGTGGTGGAGAAAGGAGGCGTGGCTCCAAACACCTCTTAGTAATCCCGCTGTGTGGGACTTACTGGAGGTAACAGGAGGGATAGTTGGCCCCCAAAGACGTCTTTGGGCCCAACTACCCCTCCTGTTACCTCCAGTAAATCCCATACTGCGGGTTTGCTGAGACATTGTAGGAGGCCACGCCCCCTTTCTCCACCACTCTGCAAACATGCCTCCTGGCGCACTACTAGTAGGGGGATGATGTTCCCATGGCTATTGAGGGTCCTTGTGGGCCAACTACCCCTCCTGTTACCTCCAGCAAGTCCCACACTGTGGGTTTGCTGAGTGGTTTTTGGTGGCCACACCCTCTTTCTCCACCAGTCTGCAAATGCGCGTCCTGGTGCACAACTAATTGGGGGAAGAAGTCCCCTTGGCTCTTGAGGGTCCTTGGGGGCCAACTAGCCCTCCTGTTACCTCCAGTCAGACCCACACAGCTGGAATGCTGAGTGGTCGTCAGAGGCCATGCCCCCTTTCTCCACCACTTTGCAAATGTCCCTCTTGGCACACAGCTTGGGGGATGAAGTCCACTTTAGTCCCGAGGCCCTCAGGAGGCAAGGGGACCTCATCCCCCCACAAGCAGTGTGCGAAGAGGCGCATTTGCAGAGTGGTGGAGAAAGGGGGCATGGCCTCCGACCACCTCTCAGCAAACCCACTGTGTGGGGCTTACTGGAGGTATTAGGAGGTCTTTTTGGCACCTAAGGACCCTCAGCAGCCAAGAGGACTTCATCCACTAACCAGGAGTGCGCCAGTAGGCGAGTTTACAGAATAGTGGAGAAAGGGGGCGGGTCCTCTGCAATTTGCTGCCTTTTTTGTGTGCTATTTTTCAAGTAGGGAGACTACGTGGCCCCCCCTTCCCTGGACCATTTTGGGCCTCGGGGACCCCATCCCCCGCGGCCTGGCCCATTTTTTGTCATTTTTAATAATAAAAAAGGGGAGGCGGCCACGCAGCCCCCGCCCCAGGCCAATTTTAGCCCCAGGGACCCCATCCACCGGAGCAAGGCCTTTATATATTCACATATATATATTCACTGAAAAAAACACAGGTTTCAGGGACGTTATAGTTAGTTGGACATTTCACTCGTATAAAACCAGTGAGCTAACTATAACTCGCGCCCCCGCAATGTACTGCTGATGACGTCACATATTACATCACTCACGACATGGTCAGTGACATCACTGATGACATCACAGATGACATCTCAAATGACATCACTGATGACATCACTGATGACATCATCCAGTGACTGAGTGTTTCTAAAAAGTTTAAGTATGTTATATATATATATGCCAAGGTGTATTGAAGAATGAGTGGGTGTATGAGTGTCTGAATGGATGATTTATTGGGTGCGTGACTGACTGTGTAAGTGCGTGATTAAACATGTCTTAGTGAATGCATGGGTGAATGATTAATCTGTGTGAATGTCTGTATCAGTCTGTCAGTTGGTGTGTAAGTGCATGGGTTGGTGAGTAGCTACATCAGTGTCTATATGGGTTAATAATTGGTTGTCTGAGTACCTGTATGGGTGCCTGAGTGTCTGTGTGGGTGGGGGTGTGTGACTCCCTGCATGGATATGTGAGTGGGTGATTCACTGGGTGTATGGGTTTATGAGTGCGTGTGTTAGGGACTGTATGGGTGAGTGAGTGTACGTATAGCTGTGTTGGTGAGTGAATGGATGTCTTAGTGATATATGTGTAGTAACTACATATGTGAAAGGCAGTATATGTGAGTGTTGGAGTATATAAGTGAGTATTTGTGACAGTGAGTGATTGTGACAGTGGCTGCATGGATAAGTGTGTGCTTATGTCAGTAATTGTTGAAGAGAGTACGTATATGGTACTATCTGTATGAATAAGTGAGGTGGTGTGTGTGTATATAACTGTATAGGTGAGTAAATGGCAGTGTAATTAATTCTTTGGGTGACTGACTAGGTGTTTGAGTAACTCTTTGGGTGAGTGGCAGTGTGTGAGTGTCTATATGGGTGTATGAGTGGATATAACAGAGGCTGTATTGATGAATGACTGCATGTATGAGTGACTGTATGGGTTAGTGAGTGGATGTGTGTGTAGACATATGAATCACTGAGCGGGTATGTACTAATTGCGATTGGTCTGTCTATGGTTTCGATATTGGTAGTCTGTATTTTAGAGTGGGTGTATCAAAGGTTTTATTGGGGTGCGAGGAGGAGCATCAGATGATCATGTGGATGATGTAATGGATGATGTCATCAGTGATGTCATCAGTGATGTCACTGACCATGTCATGAGTGATGTAATATGTGACGTCCTCAGCAGTGGATTGCGGGGGCGCGAGTTATAGTTAGCTCTACTAACTATAACGGCTGAATTTCTCTGGTTTTATACGAGTGAAATGTCCAGCTAACTATAACGTCCCTGAAACCTGTGGTTTTTTCAGTGAATCTCTAAGGTTTTTTAAATGCTAATCTCTAACTATAACGTCCCTGAAACCTGTGGGTTTTTCAGTGCATTTCTAAGGTTTTTTAAATGCTAATCCCTAACTCTAACGTCCCTGAAACCTTTGGTGTTTTCAGTGAATTACTTAGGTTTTTTAAATGCTAATTTCTAACTATGCCTACATAGGTAGAACATGTGCAGAAAGAGGAAGAAAGGCGCAGAAAGAAGCAAGAGAAGTGCAGAAAGAGGCAAGAGAGGTGCAGAAAGAAGAACAAAGGTGCAGAAAGAAGCAAGAGAAATGCAGACAGAGGCAACAGAAGTCCAGAAAGAGGAAGAAAGGTGCAGAAAGAAGCAAGAGATGCGCAGAAAGAACCAACAGAGGTGCAGAAAGAGGCCTACTTTGACTGTAGCTTACAACAGACTCATTCAAAGTACCCTAATCACTAATCGTTCTCCGAAGATGTCTTAAACCTCACTTTTCTCTTGAAGGTTCACTATTAATCGACTGCTCAGAATGTTAGGCCCACCAAATATAAAACAGCAATCCTAAGCATATCACTGTTGTAAGTCTGACCAAGTTTGTGAAGGTATGCATGCATGTCCATGCTTTTACCTAATGACATGTTAAATGAAAATAAACATACAAACACTTGAATACCTGTGTTTCAAACAGCATACTCTGTAAATTTGTGTAAAAAAGGTGTATGCATTTCTTTCTGCTCACAATACAGGGCACATGGGCATTCAATAGTATATTTGAGGGGTTCTATAACACATATATACATAAGACATGTCTGCCTGTGCAACCGAATGACAGAGCAGAACTGAGAAAATTTGACCACCTATAGGAGAAGTTACCCGCTTTTTAAGCTACCATCTTCAGATGCATAACACATGTAAGAATATATATACAAGTAGACATATACCTCAGTCACGAGAGCAGGCAGACCTTTGAACTTGACATGTTGCACTTCCCATTTGAGTACAGAAAGAGGCGAGAGAAGTTCAGAAAGAAGCAAGATAGTTGCAGAAACAGGCAAAAGAGGTGCAGAAAGAGGGAAGAGGGGTGCATAAAGAGGCAAGAGGGGTGCAGAAATTTGCAAGAGAGGTGCAGAAAGAAGCAAGAGCAGTGCAGAAAGAACCAACAGAGGTGTAGAAGGAGGCAAGAGGGGTGCAGAAAGAGGCAAGAGGGATGCAGAAAGAAGCAACAGAGGTGCAGAAGGAGACAAGAGAACTGCAGAAAGAGGCAAGAGAGTTGCAGAAAGGCGCAAGAGAGGTGCAGAAAAAGGGAACAGGGGTGCAGAAAGAGGCAAGAGAGGTGCAGAAAGAGGGAAGAAGGGTGCAGAAAGAGGCAAGAGGAGTGCAGAAAGAAGCAACAGAAGTGCAGAAAGAAGCAAGAGAAGTGCAGAAAGAAGCAACAGAGGTGCAGAAAGAGGCAAGATGGGTGCAGAAAGAGGCAAGAAAGTGCAGAAAGAAGCAACAGAGGTGCTGAAAGAGGCAAGAGAGGTGCAGAAAGAGGCAAGAGGGGCGCAGAAAGAAGCAAGAGAGCTGCAGAAAGAAGCAAGAGAGCTGCAGAAAGAAGCAAGAGAAGTGCAGAAAGAAGCAACAGAGGTGCAGAAAGAGACAAGCGGGGTGCAGAAAAAGGCAAGAGAAGTGCAGAAAGAAGCAACAGAGGTGCAGAAGGAGGCAAGAGAAGTGCAGAAAGAGGCAAGAGAGCTGCAGAAAGAGGCAAGAGGAGTGCATAAAGAAGCAAGAGAGGCACAAAAAGAAGCAACAGAGGTGCAGAAAGAAGCAACAGAGGTGCAGAAAGAAGCAAGAGGGGTGTAGCAAGAGGCAAGAGAAGTGCATACAGAAGCAACAGAGGTGCAGAAGGAGGCAAGAGAAGTGCAGAAACACACAAAAGATGTACAGAAAGAAGCCAGAGCAGTGCAGAAAGAACCAACAGAGGTGCAGAAGGAGGCAAGAGGGGTGCAGAAAGAGGCAAGAGGGGTGCAGACATTTGCAAGAGAGGTACAGAAAGAAGCAACAGAGGTGCAGAAGGAGACAAGAGAACTGCAGAAAGAGGCAAGAGAGTTGCAGAAACAGGCAAAAGGGGTGCAGAAGGAGGGAACAGGTGGGCAGACTGAGGCAAGAGAGGTGCAGAAAGAGGGAAGAGGGGTTCAGAAAGAGGCAAGAGAGATGCAGAAATGTGGAACAGAGGTGCAGAAAGAAGCAAGAGCAGTGCAGAAAGAGCCAACAGAGGTGCAGAAAGAGGCAAGAGGGGTACAGAAATAGGCACGTGAAGTGCGGAACAAAGCAAAAGAGGTGCAGAAAGAGGCAAGAGAACTGCAGAAAAAGGCAAGAGGGGTGCATAATAAGGCAAGAGAGGTGCACAAAGAGACAAGAGGGGTACAGAAAGAGGCAAGAGGGGTGCAGAAAGAAGCAAGAGAAGTGAAGAAAGAAGCAACAGAGGTGTTGAAAGAGGCAAGAGGGGTGCTGAAAGAGGCAAGAGGGGTGCAGAAAGAGGCAAGAGAAGTGCAGAAAGAAGCAACAGAGGTGCAGACAGAGGCAAGAGAGGTGCAGAAAGAGGGAACAATGGTGCAGAAAGAGGCAAAAAGGATACAGACATTTGCAAGAGAGGTGCAGAAAGAAGCAAGAGCAGTGCAGAAAGAAGCAAGAGAAGTGCAGAAAGAAGCAACAGAGGTACAGAAGGAGGCAAGAGAACTGCAGAATGAGGCAAAAGAGTTGCAGAAACAGGCAAAAGAGGTATAGAAAGAGGGAACAGGGGTGCAGACAGAGGCAAGAGAGGTGCAGAAAGAAGCAAGAGAGGTGCAAAAAGAAGCAACAGAGGTGCAGAAAGAAGCAAGAGGGGTGTAGCAAGAGAAGTGCATACAGAAGCAACAGAGGTGCAGAAGGAGGCATGAGAAGTGCAGAAACACACAAAAGATGTACAGAAAGAAGCCAGAGCAGTGCAGAAAGAACCAACAGAGGTGCAGAAGGAGGCAAGAGGGGTGCAGAAAGAGGCAAGAGGGGTGCAGACATTTCAAAGAGAGGTACAGAAAGAAGCAACAGAGGTGCAGGAGACAAGAGAACTGCAGAAAGAGGCAAGAGAGTTGCAGTAACAGGCAAAAGGGGTGCAGAAGGAGGGAACAGGTGGGCAGACTGAGGCAAGAGAGGTGCAGAAAGAGGGAAGAGGGGTTCAGAAAGAGGCAAGAGAGATGCAGAAATGTGGAACAGAGGTGCAGAAAGAAGCAAGAGCAGTGCAGAAAGAGCCAAAAGAGGTGCAGAAAGATTTCAGAGGGGTACAGAAAGAGGCACGTGAAGTGCAGAACGAAGCGAAAGAGGCAAGAGAACTGCAGAAAAAGGCAAGAGGGGTGCAGAATAAGGCAGGAGAGGTGCACAAAGAGGCAAGAGGGGTACAGAAAGAGGCAAGAGGGGTGCAGAAAGAAGCAAGAGAAGTGCAGAAAGAAGCAACAGAGGTGTTGAAAGAGGCAAGAGGGGTGCAGAAAGAGGCAAGAGAAGTGCAGAAAGAAGCAACAGAGGTGCAGACAGAGGCAAGAAAGGTGCAGAAAGAGGGAACAATGGTGCAGAAAGAGGCAAGAAGGATACAGACATTTGCAAGAGAGGTGCAGAAAGCAAGAGCAGGGCAGAAAGAAGCAAGAGAAGTGCAGAAAGTAGCAAGAGCGGTAGACAAAGAGGGAAGAGGGATGCCGAAATTTGCAAAAGAGGTGCAGAAAGAACCAAGAACAGTGCAGAAAGAACTAACAGAGGTGCAAAAAGAGGCAAGAGGGGTGCAGAAAGGGGTAGGAGAGGTGCACAAAGAGGCAAGAGGGGTACAGAAAGAAGCAGGAGGGGTGCAGAAAAAAGGAAGAGAACTGCAGAAAGAAGCAACAGGTGTGCTGAAAGAGGCACGAAGGGTGCAGAAAGAGGCATGAGAAGTGCAGAAAGAAGCAACAGAGGTACAGAAAGAGGCAAGAGAGTTGCACAAAGAGGGAAGAGGGGTGCACAAAGAGGCAAGAGGGGTGCAGAAAGAAGCAAGTGAGGTGCAGAAAGAGGCAAGAGAGGTGCAAAAAGAGGCAAGAGAGGTGCAGAAACAGGCAAGAGAAGTGCAGAAAGAGGCAACAGGGGTACAGAAAGAAGCAAGACAGGTGCAGAAAGAAGCATCGGAAGTGCATAATGAAGCAACAGGGGTGCAGAAAGAGGCAAGAGAAGTGCAGAAAGAAGCAACAGGGGTACAGAAGGAGGCAAGAGAACTGCAGAATGAGGCAAGAGAGTTGCAGAAACAGGCAAAAGAGGTGCAGCAAGAGGGAACAGGGGTGCAGACAGAGGCAAGAGAGGTGCAGAAAGAGGCAAGAGGGGTGCAGAAAGAGGCAAGAGGGGTGCAGAAAGAGGCAAGAGAGGTGCAGAAAGAAGCAAGAGCAGTGCAAAAGAACCAACAGTGGTGCAGAAAGAGGCAAGTGAGGTGCAGAAGGAGGCAAGAGAACTGCAGAAAGAGGCAAAAGAGTTGCAGAAACAGGCAAAAGGGGTGCAGAAAGAGGGAACACGTGGGCAGACTGAGGCAAGAGAGGTGCAGAAAGAGGGAAGAGGGGTGCAGGAAGAGGCAAGTGGGATGCAGAAATTTGGAACAGAGGTGCATAAAGAAGCAAGAGTAGTGCAGAAAGAACCAACAGAGGTGCAGAAAGAGGCAAGAGGGGTAGAGAAAGAGGCAAGTGAAGTTCAGAACGAAGCAAAAGAGGTGCAGAAAGAACTAACAGGTGCAAAAAGAGGCAAGAGGGGTGCAGAAAAGGGTAGGAGAGGTGCACAAAGAGGCAGGAGGGGTGCAGAAAGAGGCAGGAGGGGTGCAGAAAGAAGGAAGAGAACTGCAGAAAGAAGCAACAGAGGTGCTGAAAGAGGCACGAAGGGTGCAGAAAGAGGCAAGAGAAGTGCAGAAAGAAGCAACAGAGGTACAGAAAGAGGCAAGAGTGGTGCAGAAAGAGGGAAGAGAGGTGTAGAAAGAGGCAAGAGAGTTGCACAAAGAGGGAAGAGGGGTGCAGAAACAGGCAAAAGGGGTGCATAAAGAAGCAAGTGAGGTGCAGAAATAGGCAAGAGAGGTGCAGAAAGAGGCAAGAGAGGTGCAGAAACAGGCAAGAGAGTTGCAGAAAGAGGCAAGTGAGGTGCAGAAGGAGGCAAGAGAACTGCAGAAAGAGGCATGAGAGTTGCAGAAACAGGCAAAAGGGGTACAGAAAGAGGGAACAGGTGGACAGACTGAGGCAAGAGAGGTGCAGAAAGAGGGAAGAGGGGTGCAGAAAGAGGCATAAGGGGTGCAGAAAGAAGCAACAGAGGTGCAGATAGAAGCAAGAGAAGTGCAGAAAGAAGCAACAGAGGTGCAGAAAGAGGGAAGAGGGGTGCAGAAAGAGGCATGAGGGGTGCAGAAAGAAGCAACAGAGGTGCAGATAGAAGCAAGAGAAGTGCAGAAAGAAGCAACAGAGGTGCAGAAAGAGGCAAAAGAAGTGCAGAAAGAAGCAAAGCAACAGAGGTGCAGAAAGAGGCAAGAGAAGTGTAGAAAGAGGCAAGAGAGGTGCAGAAACAGGGAGGAGAGGTGCAGAAAGAGGGAACAGGGGTGCAGAAAGAGGCAAGAGAGGTGCAGAAGGAGGAAAGAAGGGTGCAGAAAGAGGCAAGAGGGGTACAGGAAGTGGAAGAGATGAGCAGAAAGAGGCAAAAGAATTGCAGAAAAAAAAGAAAGGTGCAGAAAGAAGCAACAGAAACGCAGAAAGAGGCAAGAGAGATGCAGAAAGAAGCAAGAGTGGTTTGCACACCATTAGTACCAATTTAATACCCACATTTAGCAATAAGTAACAGGTGACCATTCTATTTTTGCAAAGGGCCTTCCACCACGCTGTAACACTTGTCGCTGCATTTTTGGTAGCGTTTGAGCAGTTTGAGCTAGAAACGAGTTTTTTTTTGTTCAAATCTGCAGATTATGCAGCAGATGATGGATTATGTGGCAAATGCGGAACATTTATAATTGTGCAAAAGTCGGTGCAGCCAAACAGTCGCATAATTCCAGTGGCCCTGCTCATACCTCTGACTAGGTCCAGAAGTGCTCCTCAGTGGTTCCTTCTTTTTTTGTCTCATTATTTTAGCTTCTATGGAAACAAGGAAGACTAAACCTGAGGTTTCCACTCCACAACACAGACTACCATACAACATAATTACTCTCCATAACACATAATCCCACTCTACATAATTCCTATACACTAAATACCACATACCTTCTATCCACATCAAAGTCAAAGTCTATCCACATAATTTCACTGCACTTCATACCACATAATTCCACTACACACAACCTACATCCACTCCACTCCAAGAAACATTAGTAAAACACTTTTACATTTACAACGCCTATAGCTCTAACTCTCGCAAATGTGAAATCTATTACATTGCAAATGTATATAGTGGGATTGCTGAGAGGTGGACACAGGCCATGCCCCATTTCTGCACCACTCTGCAAACGTGCCTTCTGGTGCACTCTTGGTTGGGGGATGAAGTCTCCTTGCCCCCTGAGGGTCCCTGGGGGCCAACTAGCCCTCCTGTTACCTCCAGTAAGCCCCACACAGCTGGATTGCTGAGAGTGGTCTGAAGCCACGCCCCCTTTTTACACTACTCTGCAAACAAGCCCCCTGGCGCACTGCTGCTCGGGGGATGAAGTCCACTTCAGTCCTGAGGTTTGCAGAGTGATGTAAAAAGGGGGCGTGGCCTCGGACCACTCTCAGCAATCCAGCTGTGTAGGGCTTACTGGAGGTACCTGGTGGGCTAGTTGACCCCTAAGGACCCTTAACATTTTAGGGGACTTAATCCCCCAACCCAGAACGTGACAGAAAGCCCATTTGCAGAGTGGTGCAGGGAGGAGGCGGGGCCTCCGGCGAGATGCCAGCGTCTCTTTTATTTAGTAAGGGGGCTGTGTGGCCCCCTTCTCTAGTAATTTTGGGCCCTGGGGACCCCATCCCCCAGGGCCTGACCCTTTTTAATTTAAAAAAAAACAGGAAAGGTGCCGTGCGGCCCCCCTCCCGAGGCCGATTTCGGCCCCAGGGACCCCATCCCCGGGGCTAGGCCTCTTTTATTTATTATTTATTTAACAGGAAGGGGCCGCGTGGCCCCCTTCCCTGGGCCACTTTTGGCCCCGGGGACCCCATCCCCGAAGCCTGGCCTCTTTTTAAAAAAAATTTAATTAGGGGAGGGGGCCGCGTGGCCCTCCTTCCCTGGGCCACTTCTGGCCCCGGGGACCCCATCCCACGGGGCCTGGCCTTACATTGGGGACCGCAGGGGAGCCCCAATGCCCCCGCGGTCCCTGCCGGCTCCCCACCTCCTGCGGGAGCCAGCATTGCTTTTGGACAAGGGAGCTGCTAACATGCAGCTCCCCTTGTCCAAAAGCAATTCTGCAGGTTTCCTGCTCTCACTTCCGCAAAGCAGAGTTTGCAATGTCCCGGGGTAGGCACCCGGGACATTGCTGGAGCCGGCCCTGGGGTGTGGCAGTCCCCAGGGCCATGGAGGGCTCCAGGATGGGGGCCGCATGGCCCCCTCCCTTTGTATGAAAAGCCCCGCGGAGGTGGTGGTCCCCAGGGCCGGGGGTCCGCAACGGACCCCCACCAGTAATTAAAGTTTGCCCTTATTTATTTAAATTTAAGCCCCGGGGAGGTGGCGGTCACCGGGGCTTGGGGGGCCTGCAAGCCCCCCCACACATAATTACCGATGCCCTGGGGAGGTGGTGGTCCCCGGTGCAGCGTGGAGGGGCAGGAGCCCACACAAATTTAGTGTAATTCCGTTCAGCAGTTCGGGCTGTAGCCGTGTCTAAAGTTTCCTATGGAAATTAACATTGAGAAAAAGCGTTTGGGATCCCCCCTTTTTCTCGGCCCCCGCTTGACATCTCACCCTGAAATTTTCAAGACAGCAGCTGAAGTGACTGCCCAGATAGTTTTGGAAATTTCATGAAAGTTATTGGCAAATTAAAAACGCTCTTCTGATGGAAACTACATTCTAACTTTAACTTCATACTGGCGACTGCCAGTAGGTATATATATATATATATATATATATATATTCACTGAAAAAACCATAGGTTTCAGGGACGTTATAGTTAGTTGAACATTTCACTCATACAAAACTATAGAAATTCCACCGTTATAGTTAGTTCAGCTAACTATAACTCGCGCCCCCGCAATGAACTGCTGATGACGTCACATATTACATCATTCATGACATGGTCAGTGACATCACTGATGACATCACTGATGACATCTCAAATGACATCACTGATGACATCACTGATGACATCATCCAGTGAATGTGGTTTTCTTTAAAATTTAAATATGTATTATATATATACCAAGCTGTATTGAAGAATGAATGGATGCATAAGTGTCTGGATGGAGGATTTAGTAGGTGTGTGACTGACTGTTTAAGTGAATGATTAAATGTATCTTACTGAATACATGGGTTAGTGTCTAAAGTGTGTGAATGTCTGTATCACTCTGTCTGTTGTTGTGTAAGCTGCTGCATCGGTTGGTCAGTAGCTACATGAATGTCTATATGGGTTATTGATTAGTTGCCTGCGTATTTGTATAGGGGACTGAGTGTGTGTGTGGTTGGGTGGGGGTGTGAGACTCTGTGCATAGATGTGTGAGTGGTTGATTGACTGGGTATATGAGTTTAAGAGTGCATGTGGAAACAGTTGTATGGGTGGGTAAGTGTGTGTATGGGCGTCTTGGTGAGTGAATCGATGTCTCAGTGCACATGTCCAGCTAAGTACATATATAAAAGGCAGTGTATGTGAGAGTTGGTGTATAGAAATGACTATACGTGAGAGTCAGTGATTGTGAGAGTGGCTGTATGTATGAGTGTATACTTGTATTAATGATTATATAAGAGACTAAGTATGCGTTACTATCTGTATGAATAAATGAGGTGGTGTGTGTATAACTGTGTAGGTGAGTAAATGGAACTGTGATTGATTCTTTGCATGAGTGACTAGGATGAGTACCTAACTGACTAGGATGAGTGCTGGTGTGTCAATGTCTATATAGGTGTATGAGTGCATTTGATAGTGTTCTATTGATGAGTGACTGCATGTATGAGTGATAGTATGGGTGAATGGGTAGATGTGTGTGTAGACCTAGGAATCACTGAGTGGGTATGTAGTAACTGGTATTAGTGTGTCAATGGTATCGAAAATGGTAGTCTGTATTTTACAGTGAGTGTATCAAAGGTTATATTAGTGTGTGAGGAGGTGAATCAGATTGTCACATGGATGATGTCATCAGTGATGTCATTTGAGATGTCATCAGTGATGTCATCAGTGATGTCACTGACCATGTCATGAATGATGTAATATGTGACGTCATCAGCAGTGCATTGCGGGGCCTCCGGCGAGATGCCAGCGTCTCTTTTATTTAGTAAGGGGGCTGTGTGGCCCCCTTCTCTTAGTAATTTTTGGGCCCTGGGGACCCCATCCCCCAGGGCCTGACCCTTTTTAATTTAAAAAAAAAAACAGGAAAGGTGCCGTGCGGCCCCCCCTCCCGAGGCCGATTTCGGCCCCAGGGACCCCATCCCCCGGGGCTAGGCCTCTTTTATTTATTATTTATTTAACAGGAAGGGGGCCGCGTGGCCCCCCTTCCCTGGGCCACTTTTGGCCCCGGGGACCCCATCCCCCGAAGCCTGGCCTCTTTTTAAAAAAAAAATTTAATTAGGGGAGGGGGGCCGCGTGGCCCTCCTTCCCTGGGCCACTTCTGGCCCCGGGGACCCCATCCCACGGGGCCTGGCCTTACATTGGGGACCGCAGGGGGAGCCCCAATGCCCCCGCGGTCCCTGCCGGCTCCCCACCTCCTGCGGGAGCCAGCATTGCTTTTGGACAAGGGGAGCTGCTAACATGCAGCTCCCCTTGTCCAAAAGCAATTCTGCAGGTTTCCTGCTCTCACTTCCGCAAAGCAGAGTTTGCAATGTCCCGGGGGTAGGCACCCCGGGACATTGCTGGAGCCGGCCCTGGGGTGTGGCAGTCCCCAGGGCCATGGAGGGCTCCAGGATGGGGGCCGCATGGCCCCCTCCCTTTGTATGAAAAGCCCCGCGGAGGTGGTGGTCCCCAGGGCCGGGGGTCCGCAACGGACCCCCACCAGTAATTAAAGTTTGCCCTTATTTATTTAAATTTAAGCCCCGGGGAGGTGGCGGTCACCGGGGCTTGGGGGGCCTGCAAGCCCCCCCACACATAATTACCGATGCCCTGGGGAGGTGGTGGTCCCCGGTGCAGCGTGGAGGGGGCAGGAGCCCACACAAATTTAGTGTAATTCCGTTCAGCAGTTCGGGCTGTAGCCGTGTCTAAAGTTTCCTATGGAAATTAACATTGAGAAAAAGCGTTTGGGATCCCCCTTTTTCTCGGCCCCGCTTGACATCTCACCCTGAAATTTTCAAGACAGCAGCTGAAGTGACTGCCCAGATAGTTTTGGAAATTTCATGAAAGTTATTGGCAAATTAAAAACGCTCTTCTGATGGAAACTACATTCTAACTTTAACTTCATACTGGCGACTGCCAGTAGGTATATATATATATATATATATATATATATTCACTGAAAAAACCATAGGTTTCAGGGACGTTATAGTTAGTTGAACATTTCACTCATACAAAACTATAGAAATTCCACCGTTATAGTTAGTTCAGCTAACTATAACTCGCGCCCACAATGAACTGCTGATGACGTCACATATTACATCATTCATGACATGGTCAGTGACATCACTGATGACATCACTGATGACATCTCAAATGACATCACTGATGACATCACTGATGACATCATCCAGTGAATGTGGTTTTCTTTAAAATTTAAATATGTATTATATATATACCAAGCTGTATTGAAGAATGAATGGATGCATAAGTGTCTGGATGGAGGATTTAGTAGGTGTGTGACTGACTGTTTAAGTGAATGATTAAATGTATCTTACTGAATACATGGGTTAGTGTCTAAAGTGTGTGAATGTCTGTATCACTCTGTCTGTTGTTGTGTAAGCTGCTGCATCGGTTGGTCAGTAGCTACATGAATGTCTATATGGGTTATTGATTAGTTGCCTGCGTATTTGTATAGGGGACTGAGTGTGTGTGTGGTTGGGTGGGGGGTGTGAGACTCTGTGCATAGATGTGTGAGTGGTTGATTGACTGGGTATATGAGTTTAAGAGTGCATGTGGAAACAGTTGTATGGGTGGGTAAGTGTGTGTATGGGCGTCTTGGTGAGTGAATCGATGTCTCAGTGCACATGTCCAGCTAAGTACATATATAAAAGGCAGTGTATGTGAGAGTTGGTGTATAGAAATGACTATACGTGAGAGTCAGTGATTGTGAGAGTGGCTGTATGTATGAGTGTATACTTGTATTAATGATTATATAAGAGACTAAGTATGCGTTACTATCTGTATGAATAAATGAGGTGGTGTGTGTATAACTGTGTAGGTGAGTAAATGGAACTGTGATTGATTCTTTGCATGAGTGACTAGGATGAGTACCTAACTGACTAGGATGAGTGCTGGTGTGTCAATGTCTATATAGGTGTATGAGTGCATTTGATAGTGTTCTATTGATGAGTGACTGCATGTATGAGTGATAGTATGGGTGAATGGGTAGATGTGTGTGTAGACCTAGGAATCACTGAGTGGGTATGTAGTAACTGGTATTAGTGTGTCAATGGTATCGAAAATGGTAGTCTGTATTTTACAGTGAGTGTATCAAAGGTTATATTAGTGTGTGAGGAGGTGCATCAGATTGTCACATGGATGATGTCATCAGTGATGTCATTTGAGATGTCATCAGTGATGTCATCAGTGATGTCACTGACCATGTCATGAATGATGTAATATGTGACGTCATCAGCAGTGCATTGCGGGGGCGCGAGTTATAGTTAGCTGAACTAACTATAACGGTGGAATTTCTATGGTTTTGTATGAGTGAAATGTCCAACTAACTATAATGTCCCTGAAACCTATGGTTTTTTCAGTGAATTTCTAAGGTTTTTAAATGCTAATTTCTAACTATAACGTGCCTGAAACCTATGGTTTTTTCAGTGAATTTCAAAGGATTTTTAAATACTAATTTCTATCTATAACGTCCCTGAAACCTATGATTTTTTCAGTGAATTTCAATGTTTTTTTTAATGCTAACTTCTAATTATAATGTTCATTTAACCTATAGTTTTTACCCTAAGATGATGTGGCCGTCAGGGGCCTACTACCACGTGGCGCGGACTTGAGTTGCACAGGGTTAGTGCCACCCGAAGCTGATGTGGCCGTCAGGGGCCTACCACCACGTGGCACGGACTTGAGTTGCACAGGGTTAGTCGCACCCTAAGTTGTATGGCCGTCAGCGGCCTATCACCACGTGGCGCTGACTTGGGTTGCACAGGGTTAGCGGCACCAAAAGCTGATGTGGTCTCCGCCATTGATGACTCAGGACTCAGCGACATGTGTGGGATCTGCTGGGCCGCGGAGCGGGTCCACATAATGTGCACCAAGCCATGGTGGCGAGACCAGGCCCTGGAGCTTTCACGGGCACAGGGAGTGCCCACTGTTAGACACTCCGGTGGCAGCAGGTAATTATTTGGTCATGGATGCGCTGGGGCGGCAGTGTCTCTCTCTCTCTCTCTCACTTCCCTCTCTTCACTCTCTCTCTCTCACTCTCTTCCTTCCTTTCCTTCTATCTCTCTCACTCTCTCTCCCTTCTCCCTTCCTCACTCCCTTTCTTTCCTTCCCTCTCTGGCTTTTTTTTCCTTCTCTCTTTCTCTGTGTCTCACTCCTTTGATATGCGCATTACACACGTCCTTATTTTGTGCTTTATTTTCCAGGCTGTGTCGTCGACATTGATGGACCCGACAGGAGTCTTCCGCCTTGTTGTTTTGTGTTGAGTTTGTTAAATTTAGTTTATCCTCTATATGTACGTAAACGGAAAAATAAAGTTTGAATTTTTTTTTTTTTTTTTTTTTTTCAATAAAGTTTTTGGTTGTTACTTAAGTGCTGTGTGACTCTTTCTCGTTCTTATTACTGTTATTTGGTGGTGTCCACCATGGTGTTAAATTTTGGGGCAGTTATCGCGGGAATACTGGTGATGTCTGCAGTTTGCACCAGCTTCTGAATAGTGTGTTAGATTTATCTCAACTTTAGTTGCATTAAAGTGCTGATAATGAGATGCAGAGTAGGCGTTCCCGTGCAAAAACACACGAGGTGCACCTTTGCGATTTATTCTAAATACTAAAATCCTGTATTGAATTGCACTGTGGCACTGGGTGCATTTACAGTGTACACACAAAATGGCGTTGGCCATGAAGAAATCTCATTGTATTTATATTGATTGGGAATAGTGGGTCAGGTGCTGAATCTTGACGGGATACACTGCCCAGTTCGTTTATTTTTCTGTACACGAAAAACCACATCACAACTTTCACAACGAAAGGCAAGAACTGCGATGCGAAACAAATTCCGGCGATAAGCCGCGTTAGCACCAGGGATTTTACACCTGCTTTCTGCTGGTGTTAAGCAGGACGACTACCTGCAGCATGAAAGGAACACAGCCAAGAGCCACACCGGAACACCCACAGGTGCCATAGAGTCAATGAGCATGATACACGGATACCCATGAGGGCCACAACACTCATCGCAACAACCCCAGGACCGCCAACGCCACCCGAACCCGCATCTGAGCAAGTGTGTCCGTGTGGTCATTGTGTTAGCATGATGGGCACGGGCCCTGCAACATCACAGTGTGCTGTCTTCAGCGGACGTTACCATGTCACCTCAGCGTTGGCAGTGAGCCTGGACATGTAGCTACGCACGCATCCTCCTGCATGCACAAGCGGCATGTGCTGGTCCGGCGTACACAGGTCAGCGCAGGGGTGTGCCTATCCGGCAAGGGGAACGGGGTGTCTCGGACATGTCCATGTGCAAGAAGTGCTGTAAGTGTGTCTCTGTATTCTGGTGTGGCCGTCACAAGGGCCGCAGCAGTCGATGTTGTAAAGTGGCATGCACCACCTCCAAACGGCAGTGTCACGGTGTGATTGGAATGCCGCAGGACATGCGCGAATAGGCATTACAATGGTGTGCCGTAGGAGTGCACGGGATACAACAGCGCAGCGCACAAAAGTGTGGGGGCTCGTGGGAGGGAGGAGCAGCTGTTTGGCAACGTAACACACAGTGAACCCGCCCATGTGCCACGTGCTGGGCATCTCATCCATGATGACCAGGGTCGCAGACATCCCACAACACCCACGACCGGCCTTTGTACACATCCTGTATGAATGCAGCTGGAGAAGTTACTGTAGGGATGAAAGGTTCTTTGTCTGAGCTATCTTGCGCTAACACATCTGCTGCTCCGAGAAGGAACTTGCAAGTGGCCAGCCCCCCCTGACAGATACAATAATATTTGCATCCGTCTCCCACACTAAGCACTGCCCGATTTGAGAACGAGTACACATCCCACACTCAAAAGTCCTTCGTCGTAGTTAGCGTGCGTGGAATGGCCTTCACACGTACTCCCACCACACCCCTGCCCTGCACCCATTGCACACAGACCCGGCTCATTGCACCAAGCTGTGCCATTTCATCCACAAGACTGGCACACGGCAAGTCAGTGCAGCTACAAGCAGAGCCACTGACGCAATGGCAGGGCATCCCGAAAACATGGTCGACTCCATTCACGTCCACCTATACCTTGCACGTCTGCTGCATGTCCTGGGTGCACTGCCTTTGGCAGTGCTGCGGATCACTTACTGGCTGAGCTTCCGCATTACGGACGTCACCTACGTTCAACCTGTATTGCAATGTCGCACGTGCCTATCCGACTGGTGCATGGACGTGTGCCTCTTCAACGTGTGCGTAGCTGACATGGATTACGACGGGTGTGTGCGCCCCCTGTTGGCCCACGACCAGGAGTGTCATGGTGATGCCCGTTTATGGCATGCATGGATGTTTGGCATGCATGTTGGGAACTGGGCCTGGGAGATTGCACGTGTCGTAGTATGCAGTGAGCAAATTGACCCACTTCCCGATTCTGCTTTGGTGCACATTGGGTACAGTGGTTGGAGTCAGAACATCTGTCCCGGTCAGCTGATGGATTACGTCGACGACATGTCAAATATTGTGGCCAACCATCACTCATTAGAGATAGTGGCTTACGCAGCTGCACTCAGCGTTCATGGACGAGTGACAAGGTACCTGCAACCACGACTCAATGTGCCACATTGCACGTGTCCCGCCGCATCATTGCACGTTGTGCATCTGGTCACATGTCCCAAGGCGACAGTGGACATGGCTGCATTGGTGTCGACTCATGTCCGAGACGCGGACAACCAACGCTGCTTGACACTGACGTGTGTTGGTGATGGACTACCCCGAGGTGAACATGGACGTTTTCCTACGTTCCTTATTCAGGCATGCTGCTGCATTTGTCTGCATATCGTGGCACTACTCTTGGCCGTACTGACACGCACTTTGTTTTATAAAGTTTCCACATTTTTACTTGTCTCCAAATGTGTTGTGTCTTCATTTGTATGCCAATGTGTGTGTCACGGACTCTCTGGCTGCCTGCCATACGTGAATTGCTACCCCATCCGGACTGTGGGTTTGTACTTATGCGTTCTCATGTGCCTGTTTCGTACTGATGCTTTTGGACGTTTATCCGCCACAGGAGAGTGCATTTGTGTCCTGTGTTCGATTGTGCGAATGTTTGTGTTTGGACAACATTGTGTTGGATGTTGGTGTGCTCTGCTTCCTATGTGTGTGTGCTGCATTCTGTGTGAGATGTCCCTTCATGTGAGGTTTTGTTCACCCTTCTCCCTTTCAGGCAGTGTGGTTTTCACTTCTGTGCTTGTTCAGTGGTGTGATGTTGGCGGGTTGTGTGACTTGTGCTCCTTGTTGGTGTGTTTCATTTTAGCCATGGTTTGTCTGTAGTTGTGCTGTACTTAATTGTGCATGTGTGCCATTGTGCCCATCTCCCCCCATCCCCCCACTCCCTGCTTGTTCCTCTTCCTGGTGCTGTTGTGTCTGTAATTTTGTTACTCCACACATAAATACATGTAAAGAACAAATTAGAATAGTTCCTTGATTCTTTTAGAGTGCAAAACTTCTCTCTATTGGTTATTTTTGAATTTTCCATATAAACAGTTTTTTTAATATTCAAGGACACATAGAAGTCAGAAGTGCAACGTATTCTATCAACACACTTTCTAGAACATTCTACAACAGGTGCAGGTTAAAAGTTCATCAATTTTTTTAAACCTAACGATATTTTTATGCAACATTTTCTTGAACATTTAACGGCACGTGCAGGTTAAAAGTTCACGATTGTTTTAAATTCGAACAGTGCCTTCCAAATGCAAGTAGCAGGTGTGGTTGAGTTGAACAAATTTTATCCTATCATATGTACTCCACGTTTAAACTGCTTTTTCTTAACCAATCACAAAGATGCTTTTTCACAAAACGAATGTGCACCCTACTTTTAAAAAACAATGCTTTTCATCTCCCAATCAGTTATCGTTTTGAATGAGAAAAAAAAGTAGTTCCCCACCTTTAAACATATCTCTTATTCTACGAACGGACTACATGAGCTACAGACATCTATCCATACTTCCCAGCCATACCTTCAAAATGCTAGTGTGGATCGTAGGACTTAGCTATGTTTTCTGGTGCAAGAGGTATGCAGAACAGAGACGTATTGACTTAGACCTAGGTTTACAAAATGTGGACATTAAATGGTTTGGACAGAGAGGATTGAAGTGGCACCAATTGTTGCCTTTGGTTAAAACCTGTTTGCATCTCCAACACCCTGACCTCATGATTGTGCACTGTGGTGGAAACAACCTAGGCACATTGACTGGTGTAGGTTTGGAAATGCTAATGAAAGACACCTTTCGACAATTGATGTTGCTTTTGCCTCAAACTGTCTTTGTATATTCCAATATATGCCAAAGACAGAAGTGGAAATGGTCAAACCAATTTTGTCCTCAGATTGAAAAATCTAGGAAGAATGTCAACATAGCTGTGTCTGCATACCTCAGAGACCATAGAATGGGGTCGATCTACAACAACAACATACGTTTTGATATGGCTGATATCTACAGAAGTGATGGAGTACACGTCACAGATCAGGGAAATCGAGTTTTTCTGAATAACCTGGAGCTGTGCATTCGCACTTATATGTGACTCCAACTAATAAACACAAGGGCTCTTTTTAGAGCCGCCTTATATTCCCAATATCGGTTCGCAGAGTGACAGCTGCGATCCGGCTAGCACAGGGAGACCTGCGGGCCGTCGGGCAGGCTCGCAGAGGGAGAGCTGCGGCCCGTCGGCTCGGCTCGCACAGGGAGAGTGATGCAGCGCGTACAATAAAAACTATTCTCCTCCTAGGTCACTTATAGGTCATCCAGGGGCAAACTATATTTTCTCATATCCACATGACGATGGGGCCCATAAACATCGCCTAACACACACACACACACCTGGATTTCCTTTACACCTTTACGAAATTCTGTACTCCTAAGAGAAGCATGAGAACTAAATGGAGAACACCATTTATGTACCGCTGGAAGGAGCCGGGATATCTTATTACCTTAATTTGTCACTTTCTTTTAGTTATTTCTTAAGATATTCCTGCTCATTGTTTTGTCGATGAATCATTCATGTAAAAAAATTAGTTCATAGTGATTAAGACCAGCTGAATCACAATAACCAATTACTGATGTCACAATCATTTAGGAAAATAACCACTGAGTCATTTTGGTTTAAAGAATCTTAAATTTTATATAATTTTGAAAGCATGAGAAAGAATTTAAACTTTATTCAATTATTCATTTCTTAAATTCAAATATTTATTAACCATAATCAATTTATTGCAGAAAGGACATTTTTGTCATGAAGCCAAAACCCTAATTACCTGCCTACCTTCCTAATTTAGCCTAATGATTTCTATCCTAAGTTTAAGAATTAGAAATAACCTGATTCTCATACTCAACTGGAAAATTAAGACAGCAACAGCAACTTCAGCTCGTCAGCATCAGCTACCTGCAGCCCGTCTCATCTAACAGTCTTTCAGCATCTCCCGCTCAGTAAGGGATCGATCAGGACCACCCAGCACTGGAAGCCACCAACACGACTCTCCAACTGCGCTCCTGACTGTGACTGCAACTGCGACTGACATCAATTGACCCCCTCCCACTAAGAGTAGGCCCTCTTATACCCTAATTCTAACTTTGCTAACTAATTGTTGCAACATTAATAACACGCTTTTCTTTCATTGGTCCATGCATGTCATCTTATTCATTCTTTTAATCAAGTTCTCTTGGATCCAAGGGTCCTTGGATCATTTCCTTTCCCATACGCTCAAACATATTTTCATCCGTTTCGATCAGTACATTTGTAACTTCTTTCGATACATTCGAGAACTCCGCAGTCATTGTCCTTTCTCTTAAACTGGTTTCCCACGGGTCTTCTGCTGATCATCACGGCACACTATCAGTTCAATTAGGTCACATCAGCCTTGACCATTTCTTGCATCCTAGCGTCTCAGTAACCTCACGAGGTTTAGTTTTTCTCCGATTTCATCCCGTGTCACATGTCCCCTTGCGCCTGCGCACATCTTCCCACTGGCGGCCATTTTATATCGCCACTCGGTTACACTTTAGAAGCACTAATTTGAGGCAAACAAAACATAATTAAAATAGAGAAAAATAGCCCTTTCGTTTCCCTCCCGTCATCTACGTACCCCAATTAGTTATTACCTAGCAGAAAGCAACATTTAAGCTGTTCCTTACTTACCATCACTATTGTTTTTGCAACGACACGTTTTATTTCTATGAAGCACAAACATGCATTTATTTTTTAATTAGTACGCATTTATTTTTACGTTATAATTAGACACACGGACATCCATTAATAGATTATTTAGCGCACACATTGGCATGTTACCATTCCCACACATACAGTGTTGATTAATACATTTAAACGAACATTTTATTAATTATTTATAAAATTTGTTAGGGGTTAAAAAAAATGTATTTTCCCTGCTCCATCAACTCCCCCCTTTGGTGATTTTTAAATCACCACATAAAACCCAAGTCATACTTCTTTTCAGGCAGCATGTCTTTCATCCTTTGCTTTCTGTTATCTACACATCTGTCTCTTCTTCATCTTGCCTTTTAGTCTCCTTATACATGCTTTCTTTCATTTTCTCCAATTCAATTTCACCCATTTCTCTCTCTCTCTCTTTCATTATTCTGTTATTTCTTTTTATCTTATTCTGTCTTACTTTTCTTTTTATACATGTTATTACTATTTTCAATACCATGGCTAACAGTATTACTACAGTTGCTATTATTATAACTTTCCCTATCATTAGTCTACTCATTCTGGTCAACCAATTTGCTACTGAAGAAAACCCTCTACCAAGTTTTCCCAAAACACTTTCAACCTCCAGTGGAACTAGTTCTTTGTGCAAATTTGTAATATTTGTAATATACTTCTGTATATTTTCACTTTTATCAGGAATGTAAGTACAACAATGTTGGACTTTCAACATTCCACAGACTCCACCCTCTTTTGACAAAAGAATATCAAGGGCAAGCCGATTTTGCATCACCATAGCTCTCATGGCAACCATTTTGGTATTTACCATTAAGAACCCTCCTGCAGTATCTGTAGACAAACGATCTACTACTGTGGATAATTTCCGAATTTTAAATGCATTCAAAGATATTCCCACTGCTGGTATTAATGCTCCAAAAATATCACCTACAATTTCTGAAAAACTTTCCCTCTTTCTATGTGTAAAGCTATTAATCATTTTGTATGTTCCCTTTTCTTCTCTGTCCATGTGAAAAAAAATTGGAAAGACCAGGCCTACATAGCAAGTTCCATACCAATGGTCCGGTAACCTGTAATAAGCTCTATTCCCACAAATATAATAGATACCTGGAAATATTGGATCTTTTCCACCTTTGAATCCCCAGCCTCCCAGAATTTGATAATTGTCATGGCAGATACTGGAACCTACAAAGTAATTGTCATAGACTGTCTTATTTCTCCTAATACACAACTTTCCTGTTTGTGGCCAATCTAATGTCATTGCTGCATTTATCTTTTTCCCTTCATGACTTCCTTCCTCAAACGTCCATAAGCGTTTTCCTTCCTCTTTTATTGCTTCTTTTTGAAATTTCATTCTTCTTTCTTCAACCATTTCTAAAAATACCTTTTCTTCTTTCTTTAACTCACAGGTAAGGTTGTTACTAACTATTTCTTCTAACGTTAATTTTCTATGTTCTAAAAAGAATTCTCCTAAAACTTTGGCTAGTTTTACTTTGTTAAGTTCTGGTACTACTGGAATGTTTGCAAAAATCTTATCTATATCAGTATAATAAGATTCTAATCTACCTGTTTTATAAAATAAACTTGCAATTACACTACATGTTATTCCATAAGTTAAAGGTAGGTGATGATAAGTCACACCTTCTGACACTGATGCAGGCAACTGCATACAAACATAACAATTTCTCAGATCCATTGTCTCTACATATTCATACAACAATTTTGTAAAAACATTCTTTGAAAAGTCTGTTACTGACTTATCCTTATGTAACTCTGCACTACTTCTTAAAATAACTGGTTCTTTAATATTAGTTTCTTTTTCTGGTTTAGTATCATTTTTTGCTTCTATCACAGCTATACTAATAGGAATTGTGATTGCTAAAACTATCCATATGGTCATTAATAACCCTGTACAAAAGCAGCACATTTTGCACCATCTTT
This sequence comes from Calotriton arnoldi, assembly GCA_963921515.1. NCBI lineage: Eukaryota > Metazoa > Chordata > Amphibia > Caudata > Salamandridae > Calotriton > Calotriton arnoldi. The sequence goes on from CAWUFW010000718.1 coordinate 2,763,653, forward strand.
TTATAAACTCACATTTATCTCTTCTATCCCTATTATTTTGCATTTTTCTTTTTTCTATTTGTTAAGTTTCAGAAAATTGTGTCACTACACCTCAGAAATGACTTAGACGCCACTCTGCTCTCAAAAGTCTTTGCTTGGTACTTTCTTTAATTCTCTCCAGAATTCTTTCGTTGTCACATCCGGTGATTTGTCACGTCCAGTAAAATTGTCATGTCCGGCAGAAGCACTATAAGTTTTTACTTCAAGTTTGTTGCATCTCACCTTTTCCCATCCGACTTCTCAGTCTCTGGTTCTCGTGAGTGTTTTCTTCTTCTTTGTAATCTGTTAGTGCAATATACAGCCACTCAGGTGACTTATACTTTGCATTCACTTTCTTTGTCCTTTTGGACTTTTGTAATCTTTTTCCACTTGGTTTTCTTGACCCTTTTGACTTGTTACCTCATTCACTTGTTCAGCACTTTCGTCTCCCGCTCTTATTATTCTATATCTCAATTTTCTTATATAGCTGTTGGGCCAATTATCTCCTTTTCTTGGCCTTTTGGCTTCACCTTCTCTTTCTTCTCTTTCTGATTTCCAATTTCTTTTTCTTGATTCAGTTTTTGCCTTTTCCTCTTCTCCACTTTCTTCTGTTTCTGTTTCAACTGTTTCACTATTGTCTCTTATTTTGAAACTTATAATCTCGTCATCTCCTACTGGTGGATCTGTCTTCTCCTTCTTGTTTTCCCTTATTACTGTCCCTCCTCGGTGTTCTTCCGATTTGGTGTTTTCCTCCCTTTCTGCTTCTAAATTTCCCTGTTCTTCTGTTTCTCTATCTGTCCCTATTGCTCCTCGGGGTTCTTCTCGATTTTCTAACTTTTTGTGTACTTCTTTCCCTACTTCATCTATTAATTTTGTTTCTGAAGGATTTCCACCATAACTTGTACTTGGTTGTTCATCTAACTCAATTTCTTGCTCAGTTTCTTCTCTAATTGGTTTATAACCCCAAGTTTTCCTTAGGAATTCTTCACGGTGTTCAACTGAATGATCAGAGTCTGAAGTTGTGTCAGATATTTCCAGATGTCGACTTACAGGTCGATCTTCAAGTTCTGGAATTTCTGAATTTCTTTCTTCTTCTTCCTCTTCTTCTCTAGAGGTGTTTGCAGTTGGGGTTTCCAGATGTCGACTTTCAGGTCGATCTTCAAGTTCTGGCACCCTTTCTCTTATCTTTGTTGTCCCAGCCGTTAAACTTTTATCCCACACTTCCAGACGTCGATTTACATGTCGATCAGTAGGTTCTTGAACTCTGATTGTGTGGCTGGCATGGACCCAGTTCTTCACTCCTGCACACTTGACTGCAGTCGTTGTCACCAGGATTACCTGTCGTGGCTCGTCCCAACGAGGAACTAGACAGTTTCTTCTCCTGTGGACTTTTATGCGGACCCAGTCTCCTGGATTCAAGTCGTGGGCTGGTTTTCTTTCAAGAGTGGTCGCATCCGGTCCAACCTGATGAAACACAGAACGCACCACATCAGCCAGTCCCTTGCAATAATCCAGTACTAGATCATCAGTTATAGTTAATAACTTGTTGACAGGTACGTGTGCTTGTCTCATTGCTCGTCCCATGATCATCTCATGAGGACTGAGTCCGGTTTTCTTTTCAGGGATGCTTCTGATGGTCATCAGAACAAGAGGCAGTGCATCCGGCCATTTGAGTCCTGTAGCTTGACACATTTTTCCCAATCTGTTTTTAATTGTTCCATTAATCTGCTCTACTACCCCAGAAGCCTCTGGTCTGTAAGCACAATGTAGTTTTTGTTTAATACTCAATGCTTCGCAAATCAATTGGATCAACTCATTTTGAAAATGTGTTCCTCTATCTGTCTCAACCGTGACTGGAAAACCATACCTTGGAATGAACTCTCGCAGCATAAGTTTTGCCACTGTTGTTCCATCATTCCTTCTTGTGGGGTATGCCTCCACCCAACGAGAGAACAAACAGACGACCACTAGAACATATCTTAGTCTGTTACTAGGGGGCATCTCGATAAAGTCTAACTGCATTCTAGTGAATGGACCGTCTTCTCGTCCTATTGTTCCTAGACTCACTACTGTTTTTCTTCCTGGGTTAAACTGCTGACAAATAAGACATCTTTGACAAAGACTTTCAGCAATGGCTCTGAATTTTGGGTTATACCAGGTTTGTCTAAAAAGTCTGATCATTGCATCTCTCCCAATATGAGCTTGTCCATGGTACATCCGTGCCATGTCTGCGATCATGCTATCAGGCATAACTGGTCTTTCATCTCTGTATACCCACACACCATTATTTTCCTGTCTTCTACATCCTGCTTTTATCCAGTAATCTTTTTCCTCATCTCTTGCAGTTTCTTGTAACTGCCTTACTTCATCCCATGTCTCGACAGTATTAGTGAAAAGCAAAGGACAAGAGACATGCTCCCTTTCTCTATTTTTGTTCATGGACGCCATGTTCTCTGCACAATATTTAGCGATCTCATCAGCATAATTATTGCCGACCGCTATGTAATCTTCGTTTTTCTTATGCGCTTTGCACTTCACTACAGCTATTTGTTTAGGCAACTGTATCGCCTCAAGCAGTTTTTTAACAAAATCTCCATTTCTGATAGGTGTTCCTGCAGATGTCAAAAATCCTCTTTGTGACCAAATCTGACCGAAGTCATGTACGATGCCGAAACCATATTGGCTATCGGTCACAATCGTGACTCGTACATTTCTTCCTAATTTACATGCTTGAATCAAAGCAATCAGTTCTGCAACTTGTGCAGACCTAACTCCTTTCAGACAAGACGCTTCCATCACAGTTGCCACTGTGCATACTGCGTAAGCTGCGCTTAAAACTCCTTCTTTTGTTCTCAAGCATGAGCCATCCACAAACATGACATAATCAGATTCCTTTAACGGTTCATCTTTTATGTCAGCTCTTGGTTTCGTGCAATATTCCAGTACGTTCAGACAATCATGATCTACTTCGTCCTGTTCAATTATATTTTCCTCATCTGGCAATGATGTAGAAGGATTTACATTCATGCATCTATCTATGGTCACATTTTCAGCACTCAAGATGACTTTTTCGTACTTAGTCAGCCGACTATGTGTCATGTACTGTGTTTTTGTTCTTGTCAAAAGAATTTCTACTGAATGGGGAACATATACTCTCAGTGGATACCCCATCACTATACCTTCACTTTGTTCCAGACTTACACAAGTTGCAGCAACTGCTTTCAGACATCCAGGCAATGCTTTTGCTATAGGATCTAAAACAGCTGAAAAATAAGCGATTGGTCTTTTCATTGTGCCATGTTTTTGTACCAGTACTGAAAATGCACATCCATCTCTTTCACTGCAGTACAACTCAAAATCCTTCTCATAATCAGGCATGCCTAAAGCAGGGGCCTCACACAGTTTCTTTTTCAATTCTTTGAAAGATTTCATTTCTTCTTTGTTTAACTCAAAGGGTCTTTTACATCTTTCATTGTCAATTTTTGTAAGGGTTTTGCAATCAAAGAGAAACCACTTATCCACTGTCGACAATATCCAACCATTCCCAAAAACATTCTTACCTCTCTCTGAGTCATTGGTGCTCTCATTCCTTGAATCATTCTTACTCTTTCTGTCGCTATCTTTCGCACTCCTTTCTCAATTTTATGCCCTAAATACTGGACTTCTTTCTGACAAAACTGTAATTTTGAAGGAGACACTTTATGTCCTCTTTTCTCTAAATGGTTCAGTAAAGCAATTGTATCACTTACACATGCTTCTTTTGTTTCGATGCCACCAACAGGTCATCGATATACTGCACCATCACTGATTTTTCTGGCATTTTCAAATCTTCCAGAGATTTCTTTAGAATCTGATTAAAGATTGAGGGGCTTTCTGTATACCCCTGAGGAATTCGGCACCATGCCAAAATACGCTCTCCAAACCGGAACGCAAATAATGGCTGGCTATCTGGATGCAAAAGAATAGAGAAAAATGCGTGACACAAATCTATCACAGTGTACCACTCAACTTCATGTGGAATTTGATATAGAATTACTGCAGGGTTTGGCACTATTGGACAACAGGGTACAACTATTTTGTTGATCTTTCTCAAATCCTGTACTATTCTATATGTTCCATTTGGCTTTTTCAGTCCCATAATAGGTGAATTACATGGACTGCTCATGATTTCTTTTAGAATTCCCTGTTCAATCATCTTATTTATCACAGGAGTTATTCCTTCAATTATTTCTGGAGTTAATTTGTACTGTGGCGTATTCGGGTAAGTTGTCCCTTCTTTCACTGTCACTTTTACGGGATCAACTTCTCTCATTAATCCAATGTCTTCTCCTGTAAAATCCCACACACTTTCTTTTACTGCACTTTTTAGTTCTTCTGGAAGTTTTTCTGCATCAAATGCAGGAAACAAACCATTCGTTTCAGGTTCCTGATTCATCAAAGTTACTTTATACAAAACATCTTCATCTGAAGTCTGAAAACTGATTCCATCTGGCGTACAATAAATTGTGCAATTCATCTTGCATAAAAGGTCACGACCTAAAAGATTTACAGGACTACAATCGCACACTACAAATTTATGCATTTTGCTAAAAGAACCAATTTTACTTCCACCAATTCAGTAAGTGGTGTTTTAATCTGCTGATTGGCTACTCCTACTACTTGGATGTATTCACCTGAGAGAGGAAGGTTTGGAATTTCCACTGATCTAACAGTAGAACGGGTAGCTCCAGTATCGACAAGGAATGTTACGTTTGCACCATTCACTTCTCCATCCACAAAGGGACCAGACTGATCTACTCTCTAGAGTTGCGCCAAGCACGCACTCTTTCCCCTCTCCTGCGCACCGTCAGAATCTTTCATCCGGGTCATCCTCACTCTGACGCAACCAATACTGAGAAATGTTAGCTGCTCGCGGCAACTGTGTTACCTGCTCTCCTCCGTAGAATCCTGTTTCTGTACTGTATCTTTGCTGGTTAACAGTGTTGGGGAGTGGTGGTTGCGGCACCTGACTTTGTTGAACAACTACCTCATTCTGCACCTGTGGAGTTAATGATTGATGTTCCGGATTAGGTATAGGTGGGAACTTACACTCGTTTCTCCAATGCCCTAATTTTCCGCAATTATGACATGGCCATTTCTTCTTTGCCTCTTCTAGACTCACTTGACCCTTTCCTTTACCTATGTTTGGTCGCATTTTATTCTGTCCTGATTCATTTCCATTATTATTGTCCAATTGAGCTTCTTGTTTTCTGCCACCTTCACTTGTGCCCACATTGCCTTCTCTTTCAACTTACGCTGTTTACTCTCTATTTCATCACTACAATACTTAGCATATCTCAGTACCTCATCTACACTTCCATTCTGCCAGTTTATCATGTGTTGCTTAATCATATCACTTATTTCTTGTTTCAGGCCAAACACAAATCGGTATACAAAATGACTCATGTCTTTTTCACTCAATTCCTCATAACCACTATACTGCTTGAAAACCAATAACAATCGCTCATAATATGCATGTACAGATTCCTTACTTTCCTGTGTAGTTCTATCAATTTTTACCCAATCTGTCTCTTTAGGAGGAATCTTATTCTTCAAAAAAGGTAATCACCTTATCGTACTTCTTCATCACATCAGGACCTGGAGCTCCTGTCTTAGGATCTCTTGGATATTCTGTAGTTGGCCAGTCAACTGTAATCTTACAAATCAGTTGGTACCACTATGTCAAATAATCCATCTAAATCTATCCACAACACTTTTGAGACTTTTACAAACCTCTCTACTTGTCGGTACCACTCAACCGGCTTCTCTCTTAACTTTGGAAAGTCATTGGTAAATGACAGTATGTCCTGCCTAGTCCAGGGAACATGCACGTAACTACCACCTGGAGTTTCTCTCATGGGGTATTCTTTGGCAACAGATTCCTTTTCAGTTATCATAAAGGCCAATGAACCTTTGTCTGTAGTTTTCTCATTCTTCTTCGTCCATCTAACCTTCCATCTGTCCACATCACCCCATTTTCTCAACAACACAATTAACTCCTTTATCTGTGTCAGCCTTCCTGCCGTGTTCAAATTTTCAATATCCTTTTCACAAAAGTCTACTCTGTATGGTTTTTGCAACGTTTTCACTTTTGCAAAGTCTATTCCAATCTCACTAGCCACTTCTTCTAGTTTGTCATGTAAATTCTTTGCCCTCCATGTAATACTTTTGCACAGAAACATTATTTCATCATCCTGATAATTTTTTATCTTTTTGGTACCAATCGTTCCTAGAATTAATTCTTCCTTGTCGATTTTTAATCTGATTACATCTAATGGCTTTTCTTCTGGTTCTTTTATTTTAAATGCCTTCATCCACTCATTTAACTCATCAGGAGTCGGACCTATGGGTGTATTATTTAGTTCTATCCAATTATCACTCTTTTCAGGGGTTTCTGTTGCAGATTCTGTTACCATATGCATTTTCCTACCATTGCACTCATTTACTGTCAAATTTGTAGGTGGACTTGGTCTGTAAGTACTAGCCAAATTACTTGTACTTGCACTTTGTTCCATCCTTTCTTTTTCTCTCTGAAATTGTGAACTCATGGGAATTACAAAGATCGTTCATCAATTTTCTGATTCTCAAAACGGGTATTACTGGACCTATTGTTACAGGCACAGTAACTGCTTCCATATTTTTCGTTAATTCTCTAATCTTCTCAGTCAGTTCTTTTGTTGTCCTTGCCAATTCGCTTGCATTGTCGCTCTCTATTCCTTCAGTTTGAGAAGTTCTCATTTGTTCTTGTGACCTATTTACTTCAATTCTCTTTTCCGGGCTTTTATTTTGCATAGTCTCTATTAGCGGCGCATTTGGTGTCACCACTGTAGAACTCTGCTGATACGGAGGTGGATTTCTATTTAAAATCTCTTCCAGCAACTCGTCATCCGTTTCGCTCTCATGCATATACTTTTCTCTCTCTATATGTTTCTTTTTCTCAGTCCGCTTTTTCTTAGTCCCTTCCTCAACTGTAAAAGCTGGAAACAAACCTCCTGTCATGTTAGCACATCTCCATCGTTTTATTCTGTCCTCATGATTTACTCCCACAATCTTCCAGGCATAAACTCATGATCTCTCATTCCTCTGAATCTCTCTCGTTCATACATCTCATCTTCCCATTCCGTCAACGCCTCAAACTGTGTTGGTCTAGGTCTAGGTTCCAACTTACACATTTTTCTCGCAAATTTCGCAAAACTGCTACACTAAATGAACCATTCTCAGGAAAAGCTAAAGCACCATCATTCTTCGTATATTTAGCCCAATTTTCCGACCATATGCACGTATGATATCCATATTTTAGCATCATATGTGAAGCTGCTGATTTCGGCGGAGGAATCACTTGTCCCTCTCTAGTCACAACCTTTTTGTCTTTCTTAAAGAAATTCTTCAATTTCGTTGTCCATGACGTTCTCTCCCTTTCATACTCGTAATACGGCATGTTTTCTATTTGTTTTCTCTTTACTCTAACGCTGTTCTGTGTACGGAACTTCGACCAATTACAGCGCGACTCACACTAACGTACCAATCAGAACAATTCCCACCGTCCGCGAACCAACCAATCCTAGCGCGGCACTTTTCTACGTCACTCCTGCTCTGTGTTCACGTGACTAGCGCACTATCCAATCCTAGTGCGGCACTGTTCCACGTCACTTCTACTCTTTACCCCTCCTTTACAAAATTTATCGGCAATTTTCTTTTCGCTGTTTTCTTCGTTAGTTACAACAATTAAAACAATTCCATAGTCTGATTCAGCTAAACAAAAGTGACAGCTTTGTCCTTTTACACAAGAATCCTGTATTTCCAGTAGGCAGCGCTTACCTCTATCCTACCACAGAATTATTTACTCTCGCCGATAAAGTAGCACTTCCCTCTACCTTACCCTTCTTTCAAACAAACAATTTACTCGTTTCTCTGGGGATAAGACACATGTGGAGACTAGGCTCCTGAGAATTAAGGCCAAAGTTTCACAAGTAAACGTGATTTGCTATTTCAATTACACACTTTTCGTACAGAAAATCCCTAACATAACACAACCTGCGTTATTACCAAAATGAATTCAGACCATGTACCAAATTCCATGTGACTTCTCTTGCCACACGTGTTCCACTTCCTACATCCCAGAAGCGTGAAAACTCACATATAACATAACGCGACTCAACATATAGTGTTAGTCATCAAAAATAATCAATAATCAATAAACAATAATCACTAAACTAATCTATAGAAAACCATAACTCTGCTACCAAGAAATCTGATGCAGCGCGTACAATAAAAACTATTCTCCTCCTAGGTCACTTATAGGTCATCCAGGGGCAAACTATATTTTCTCATATCCACATGACGATGGGGCCCATAAACATCGCCTAACACACACACACACACCTGGATTTCCTTTACACCTTTACGAAATTCTGTACTCCTAAGAGAAGCATGAGAACTAAATGGAGAACACCATTTATGTACCGCTGGAAGGAGCCGGGATATCTTATTACCTTAATTTGTCACTTTCTTTTAGTTATTTCTTAAGATATTCCTGCTCATTGTTTTGTCGATGAATCATTCATGTAAAAAAATTAGTTCATAGTGATTAAGACCAGCTGAATCACAATAACCAATTACTGATGTCACAATCATTTAGGAAAATAACCACTGAGTCATTTTGGTTTAAAGAATCTTAAATTTTATATAATTTTGAAAGCATGAGAAAGAATTTAAACTTTATTCAATTATTCATTTCTTAAATTCAAATATTTATTAACCATAATCAATTTATTGCAGAAAGGAAATTTTTGTCATGAAGCCAAAACCCTAATTACCTGCCTACCTTCCTAATTTAGCCTAATGATTTCTATCCTAAGTTTAAGAATTAGAAATAACCTGATTCTCATACTCAACTGGAAAATTAAGACAGCAACAGCAACTTCAGCTCGTCAGCATCAGCTACCTGCAGCCCGTCTCATCTAACAGTCTTTCAGCATCTCCCGCTCAGTAAGGGATCGATCAGGACCACCCAGCACTGGAAGCCACCAACACGACTCTCCAACTGCGCTCCTGACTGTGACTGCAACTGCGACTGACATCAATTGACCCCCTCCCACTAAGAGTAGGCCCTCTTATACCCTAATTCTAACTTTGCTAACTAATTGTTGCAACATTAATAACACGCTTTTCTTTCATTGGTCCATGCATGTCATCTTATTCATTCTTTTAATCAAGTTCTCTTGGATCCAAGGGTCCTTGGATCATTTCCTTTCCCATACGCTCAAACATATTTTCATCCGTTTCGATCAGTACATTTGTAACTTCTTTCGATACATTCGAGAACTCCGCATGTCATTGTCCTTTCTCTTAAACTGGTTTCCCACGGGTCTTCTGCTGATCATCACGGCACACTATCAGTTCAATTAGGTCACATCAGCCTTGACCATTTCTTGCATCCTAGCGTCTCAGTAACCTCACGAGGTTTAGTTTTTTCTCCGATTTCATCCCGTGTCACATGTCCCCTTGCGCCTGCGCACAACTTCCCACTGGCGGCCATTTTATATCGCCACTCGGTTACACTTTAGAAGCACTAATTTGAGGCAAACAAAACATAATTAAAATAGAGAAAAATAGCCCTTTCGTTTCCCTCCCGTCATCTACGTACCCCAATTAGTTATTACCTAGCAGAAAGCAACATTTAAGCTGTTCCTTACTTACCATCACTATTGTTTTTGCAACGACACGTTTTATTTCTATGAAGCACAAACATGCATTTATTTTTTAATTAGTACGCATTTATTTTTACGTTATAATTAGACACACGGACATCCATTAATAGATTATTTAGCACACACATTGGCATGTTACCATTCCCACACATACAGTGTTGATTAATACATTTAAACGAACATTTTATTAATTATTTATAAAATTTGTTAGGGGTTAAAAAAATGTTATTTTCCCTGCTCCATCAAGAGCTACGGGCCGTCGGCTCGCAAACGCACACCAGCGTGCTGGCTCGCAGAGGGAGAGCTCGGGTCTAACTCGCAAGGGGACACCAACGGGCCAACGGCCCTGCTAGCAGAGACACACCTATCACCTAACGGACTGGCTCGCACATGTACAGCTAGGGACACGACGGCTCGCAGACGCAGACCTGCGAACCGACGGACTGGTACTGTTTTATGCTTTAGGGTAGTACAGTGGTGTTTGTGTACTGTAGGGGGTTCGTGCTGGAGGTAGCGTTTTAGGGTTTAAGGTAGTGCAGTGGTGTTTGGGCAGTGTAAGAATCGTGCTGGAGGTAGTGTTTTAGAGTTTACGACAATGCAGTAATGTTTGGGTAGTGTAAGGGGTCATGCTGTGAATACTGTTTTGGGGTTTAGGGTAGTGCAGTGGTGTTTGTGTAGTGTAGGGGGTCATGCTGGGAGTAGTGTTTTAGGGTTTACGGCAGTGCAGTGGTGTTTGGGTAGTGTAGGGGGTCATGCTGGGAGTAGTGTTTTAGGGTTTACGGCAGTGCAGTGGTGTTTGTGTAGTGTAGGGGACGTGCTGAGAGTAGTGTTTTAGGATTTAGGGTAGCACAGTGGTATTTGTGTAGTGTGGGAAGTCATGCAGCGAGTACTGTTTTAGGATTTAGAGTAGTGCAGTGGTGTTTGTGTACTGTTTGGGGGTTCATGCTGGGGGTAGCGTTTAGGGTTTAAGGTAGTGCAGTGGTGTTTGGGTAGTGTAAGAATCGTGCTGGAGGTAGTGTTTTAGAGTTTACGAAAATGCAGTGTTGCTTGAGTAGTGTAAGGGGTCATGCTGGGAGTAGTGTTTTAGGGTTTAGGGTAGTGCAGTGGTGTTTGTGTAGTGTAGGGGGTCGTCCTCGGAGTAGTGTTTTAGTGTTTATGGTACTGCAGTGGTGTTTGTGTACTGTAGGGGGTCGTGCTGGGGTAGTCTTTTAGGGTTTAGGGTAGAACAGTGGTGTTTGGGTAGTATAGGGGGTCATGCTGGGGTTAGTGTTTTAGGGTTTAGGGTAGTGCAGTGGTGTTTGTGTAGTGTAGGGGGTCATGTTGGGAGTAGTGTTTTAGGGTTTAGGGTAGTCTAGTGGTGTTTGGGTAGTGTAGGGGTTGTGCTGGGGATAGTGTTTTAGGATTTAGGGTACTGCAGTGGTGTTTGCGTAGTGTAGGGGGTCCTGCTAGGGGTAGTGTTTTAGGGTTTACGACAATGCAGTGGTGTTTGGGTAGTGTAGGGGGTTGTGCTGGGGGTAGTATTTTAGGGTTTAGGGTAGTGCAGTGGTGTTTGGGTAGGGGTCGTGCTGGGGGTAGATTTAGGGTTTAGGTTAGTGCAGTGGTGTTTGGGTAGTGTAGGGGATCGTGCTGGGGGTAGTGTTTTAGAGTTTACGACAGTGCAGTGGTGTTTGGGTAGTCTTTGGGTAGTGTAGGGGATCGTACCGACAGACTGACTCACAGAGCTCTGAGCCGACGGACGGGCTTCTAAAGGCATAGCCGCGACCTGGTGATATGAAGAGAGGCAGCGTGAAAGGCATATCTCACACAGACACAGATGCCAGTGTTGCCTCGCAGAGGTAAAACTACGAACCCGATGGCTTCTACACGGAGAGATGCGAGCTGACGGAGTAAATCACAAAATGGCTGCCAACACTTCCTGGTTTCAACCATTCACAGCCAATAAGCCGCAAGCTGGTGCTTGTAACCCCTCAGCCAATCACATGTCAGAATTCTCAAATATCGATATCTGTAAAATTTGATATTTCTCAAAAACTACTGAATGGATTTACACCATTTAAACAAAAGCGTGCTTTCTGGACCATCACCTTTCTCCCTGCCAAATTTGGCGTAATTCCGTTCAGCAGTTTCACCTGTAGTCTTCTGTAAAGTTTCGTATGGAAATTGCATGGAGAAAACACGTTTTAGGACCCTCTTTTTCTCAGCCCCTCCTACACCATTCACCCCCAAACTTTCAATATAAGAGCTAATCAAAAAAAGATAAACTTTTTGGATAATTTCATAAAGATTCGTCAAACGACGCCAAAGTTACAAGCACATAGAAGGCTCCAGAAGGGGGCCACCCAACCCCCTCCCAACATGAGTGAAGCCCCGGGGCTGCGCGGACCCCAGCGCACCCCCGCAACCCCTGCGAGCCCCTGCTATTATTTTTAAGAAATACCCCGGAACCTAGCCCACCCAAGGGCCTCATTAAAATGAAACGCGAGAACCCACGACCCCAGCGCAAATTTTTGCCGATTTTTTTTTTTTTTAAATGATTTTTGGGCCCTGGGGGTCCTTCTGGGACCCCCTGAGCAGGCCTAGGGGGTCAGGGTTTTTCTACCCTGCCCCCTTCTCTTGTTTTATATCTTTGTTTCTCCGTTTTTGGGTGACTCGCTTCTACCGAGCCACAAGATGGCTGCCAACACTTCCTGGTTTGGACTACTAGCAGCCAATCACAGTGAAGCTCGCGCACGCGACTTAGGCTCCGCCCAGATATCGAAACTTTTATTTTTCTAATTTCTCAGCAACTACTGAACGGATTTACACCATTTTTAAAATGGTCGCTTTTTGACCCAAGCACTACCTTTCTGCTAAAGTTGGAGTAATTCCGTTCAGTAGTTTCGGCTGTAGCCTTGCACAAAGTTTCCTATGGAAATTGATTTTTGACTCTTATTTTTGAATTTCTCAAAAACTACTGAACGGATTTACACCATTTAAAAAAAGGTCGCTTTCTGAACCAAGCTCTACTGTTTTGCCAAATTTGGGGTAATTCCGTTCAGCAGTTCGGGCTGTAGCTCGTCACAAAATTTCCTATGGAAATTAACATGGAGAAAACGAGTTTTGGGACCCCCTTTTTCTCAGCCCCGCTTGACGAATCACCCCCAAACTTTCAGGATAGGAGCTGAGATAGACTTTTTTGGGAGAATTTCAGGAAGATTCGTCAAGCGACGCCAAAGTTATTAGCAAATCAAAAAATGCTTTTCCTATGGAAACTAGGTTCTAACTATAACTACCTACTGGCGACCGCCAGTAGGTATATATATATTATACATATATATGTATATATATTTATATATATATGTATATACATATTACCTACTGGCGGTCGCCAGTGGGTAGTTATAGTTAGGACCTAGTTTCCTTAGGAAAAGCATTTCATGACTTGCCTATAACTTTGGCGTTGTTTGACTAATCTTCATGAAATTTTTCCTAAAAAGTGTCAAAGTAGGTTCTGTGTAACATCAAAAGTTTGGGGGTGACCGGTGCAGTGGGGACCAAGAAATAGGGGCGCAAAAAAAGGGTGCATTTGTAATCCTATTTCCCTTATGAATTTGCGGTCGAACTTACAGCCCGAACCGTTGGACGTAATTACACCAAATTTGGCAGAAAGGTAGATGTTGTTACGCAGATTGTGCTTTTTTGTTATTAGGTGCAAATCCGGCCAGTAGTTTTTGAGAAATTTAAGCCGAAAATGATAGTTATATCTACGGCCGTGGATATTTCACTGTGGTTTCGCGATTAATCACGGATGCGCGTACCATCGGGTATGCTGTGATTGGCTGAACGCACCTGAACAGAAAGTTGCGGCCACCATTTTGTTGTTCGGGAATGGTTCCCGGGGCTGAAAATTTGTGTGAAAGCTAACATAAGAGGTCAGGGTGGAGAAGCCATTTGGTAAATGTAGTAACTCACAAGGTTGGGGTATAACCTAAAATGAAGACACAAGGTGTTTGTTGGGTACAAGGATGGAATTCACGGAATTCCAAAATGGCCAACAAGGACCTGTTCTCTGGTTTGCGCTCCAGTGTTGCAAAACGAGAGGCTGCAATAGAATGCTATGTGCACTCGCCATCAGCTTAGCGCACTTCACCTGAGAAATTCCAGAGCGCAACACTGTACTTAGTTCTCGCTGCGAAAGTTAAGTCAGAGTAGAGTTGACGGTTTACTGACGTTTAGTTCCGCCGCATTTCAATGTAAACTAGTGTCTCTCCTTAAAGCTGACGAGTTTGGCTGGGCCATAAGGGCGGAACCTTGGTCGGAGCACACAGTGTCTCAGCTCAGAGCATGCGGTCTTCCTCCGAAAAAGATGAGAAGTGAATTGGCTTCCCTAAACTTTTCCCCACCTCCTAAGATGTGTCAGCACAAGCCGTAAATGCTAGTCTGTATGAGATGCGAACTTGCACGAGACAAACGAAATACGACTTGCCTGAAAAGAAATGACAAGAACTATGAAGGCACAACAATAAGAAAAGAAAAATCCTTAGAATTTAACTGTAATCGGAGTTGTGTTCTTCGGTCTTCTAGGTTTTGAAGAGAAAAACGTAAGTGCCTAAAAAGAGAAAGAAAAAGATCGTTATTCATGAGTAAAATGTACATATGAAGAAAATCTAGTTGTCAACATTATCCAATGACTTAACCAGTTTAATAATAGTCAAATAAAAAGAGAAGCTTCCAATCGTTAAAATCTTAGTAAGATTTAGAATGAACTGCATTTATTGTTATTGTTACATAAGATAATAAGGTGGAGTAATGAAGAATGCTGTTTTACAGCTACAGAGAGTCCTTTGAGGGTTCTTCAACAAAAAGAGTACTATAGCAAAATTGAGAAGAACGAAGGTGCGAGCAAGAAGAAAAGACAACTGTCTCTTCCTTCAATCTCCATCCCCTTTCCCCCCTCTGGACCAAACTGTCATCTTAGTGTTAATAGAGGACAGTGCCTTTCAGAGAGGAGTAGTAAGGAAGGACAAGGGTACCCCGATATGCGAACCTGGGGTGGATAATGTTTTAAGAGAACACTGGTTCTGGTGTGGCCAAAAGGTCCGGAAATAAAATGGTGACCCTGTGGGGGACACTATCTAGAAATTAGGAGCGATACTTAATATCTTGGGGAGCGAACAGTAACATACCAAGGGACATGTAGGTCAGTTTAAGACTGAATTTTATTACAAGAAGAGTAATAATAGTATTCAGGTGCTCTCACAGGTAAGTGACAACAGGCGTGACGTGACAGGTGAGGGTGACTTTAAAACAAAAACATCGCATTGACAACAGTATTGGAACTCCTCAAGAATTTACAGAATGTAAGGGGTTCCTGTTGTGGGGGGTCGACGGCGTTTCGATCTCAGCTAATCGAGATCATCTTCAGGACATAAATGGTGAGCAAGCTGAATCTAAAAAGGAAAGTTAATTGAGTTATAGAAAGGTCCCTGGTTATGTATATATACAGTCTAGTACCTTAATGTTGTGAATATGGTGCTCCCAGTGGGCAAATGACAGTTATGCGCAATATAATTACTTGTTTATAGCGTGCAAGCATTAATTATTTAAACAGTTCAAGTACAGAAGTCAATTAGAAATAGAGGCGCCAAAGCGATGAATAACGGCGCAGAGAGGAGACATTGGAAACATTCAATGTTCTGTTCCCACGCTGAATTGTTGAGGCCTTGACAGTGACACAAGTTATGTGTCCAAAATTGATTTTTTTTAATTGCGCGCGATATTTGCGACGACGATGTGATTGCCAGCGCAGCCCCCCTGTACCGTCGCTGTGACATAGCGACTATCGCGAAGTCCTTTGCGAATATTAGTGAAAATATATTAAAAATATATACATATTTGTATACACTTGCCAGTCACTGTCACACACTCATGTATGCACTCACAAACTCACTCAGACACTTATACACCCATTCACACACCCACTCACACACTTATACATCCAGTCATGCACTCACTCACATACCCATTCAGGTACTTATAAACCCACTTACAGACTTACTGTGAGAGTGACGCACCCATGTACAGACCCACTCATAGACTCATGCACCTACTTAGAGATTCAGTCATAGACTCATGTGTACAGTCTCATACCTACTTAGAGACTTTTACAACCACTCACAGTCCCACCTGGGCACTCATGCACCCCCGTTCACAGACCCACTCGGAGAGTTATGCACCCATGTACAGACCCACTCAGAGACTCATGCACCTACTTAGAGACCCATTCATAGGCTCATGCGTACAGTCTCATACGACTTAGAGACTCTTACATCTACTCACAGACCCACCTGGGCACTCATGCACCCACTCACAGGCCCACTCAGATACTTATGCACCCACTTACAGACTCACTTGGAGAGTCACGCACCCATGTACAGACCCACTCAGAGACTCACGCACCCACTTACAGATCCACTCACACACTCGTGTATGTTCTCACAGACCCACTGAGACACTCATACACCCACTTACAGATCCACTCAGACACTCATACACCCACTCACACACCCATACAGTCACTCCCAGACTTAGTCACAGACCCT